>CM054181.1:130879359-131479359 GCA_028829895.1 Sinotaia quadrata
AAAATTTCATCCAATGGGGAAGGACTGAAAGTTTCTTTGTTGAAGAAATTCTCAATTCTAATCGCTTTGATTTTGGTCTGGCTGAGTCCAGTCACAAAAGGTGGCCTATAGCTTAATGGTGAGTTAACTAACTGATTGAGAGAAAATGGACTTAGAAATATTTCATGCATTTTCTATTGACTGCTATACTTGCGTTTTACGTAGAGATGTATTATGTGAGTAGACTATTATTTCTACAAATCGTGAACTATGATGTGTGTAGTATGCTAAACACTTGACATTGTTTCTAGTGAACCTGTTCATAAACTATTATGTTGTATTTATTATGCTGTGTGAGTGTATTGGGCTAATAAATACTGTTGCATGAAATTTTAAGTTGAGACTTGAATGTAAGAAATAATGGATTAGAGATAAATCAACTGAAAACTTAGCATTTGTTCCCTGAGCAACTATCAAGACGATTATGTTGATGCTATTTTGGTGTATGTAGACCTACCTGAAAGTCGTACAAATCGTTGTTGCCGTTGTGAGTAAAAAAGTCTTGTCCCCCGCCATACGAACCGTAAAATGTATCAAAACCCCGGAAAGTAGGGGTGTAATTCAGGTTACAAAACCCTAAGTGCCACTTGCCTAGAACCAATAGAAAAAAAAATTTTACACACCCGGGAGGATCGTCCTAGAAGTCAACATTTTTTTCTTCAACCGCTTCGTTATTTGAGTGGATGAAAAAAATAGATAGATGGATATGCAGACGGATAGATAGATCTATGGATGGGTGGATAAATAGACAGACAGACAGACAGATAGCTAGCTAGCTAGCTAGCTAGCTAGATAGATAGATAGATAGATAGATAGATAGATAGATAGATAGATAGATAGATAGATAGATAGATAGATAGATAGATAGATAGATAGATAGATAGATAGATAGATAGGAAGGAAGGAAGGAAGGAAGGAAAATGTCGACTGATATAGGAAGGCAAGCTGACAATATATATTCATATAAGATTACACAAGCACACCACACACACACATAACTAACTGTAGTTTTAGGAGTGAAGAAAAATCAGAGATCAAACAGTTACACTTACCTATCATGTGAGTTGAATAGCCTAAGTCTTTTAAGTAGCCCGGTAGCAATGTGTACCTAGTCGGTAAGAAACCTTTATCTGTAGCTTTGATGACGTCATGTTGCAGACCATACTGATATATATTAAAACAGGTAAAAGCTGAATATTCAATACTAATTAAACAAAATCTGCAATAATCAAACATACTGAACTTTAACCCCGTTTCTTTTAAATAAAAGATATATGACCATTTTAGCATTTAAAGCAGAAAGAAAACTAATCGACAATTAAACGACCTCAGTTTTATCTCTTTGGCCATTATAACTATAATCGGTTACGTTAGTACATCACCTAAATGTAAAAGTGTATTGCGTGGACAACAATTATTTTACATTCATTTGAAGAAATACAACTACACATTCTTTATCAAATACTTTTTCTAGCATTTTAAACACTGTGTCAAGTCAGTGGCAGATTGTCAAAGCTCTCTGTAAGCCGGGTATCTAACCAATGATAAGTCGGGAAATGTAATATACATTGTACCAATAGCTGTAAACGACGCTGTAGCAGTAATAATGGTTGAAAAAGGGAGATAAGAGATATAGCTCTTAAGAGACGTAGCAAATTAATAATGGTTGAGAGAGAGAGAGTGAGAAAAGAGGAAGACGAAGCAATAGTCGTAGTGTTAGACACAGTAGTAGCGGCCGTAGCAAGAGTAGGAATAGTTGCAGTAGGGTAGTAGCATTGGCAGTACCTGTGTAGCTAAAGTAGTAGCTGTAGTAATGGTAATAGAAGAAGAAGAAGCAGTTATTGCAGTAGAAGCAAAAGCAGCAGTAGTGATGATAGTAGAAACTGTAATAATAGTAGTAGTGGTGGTAGCTTTAAGAGTGGTAGCAGTAGAAGTAGCTGTAGTGCTAGTAGTAGTGGTGGTAGCTTTAAGAGTGGTAGCAGTAGAAGTAGCTGTAGTGCTAGTAGTAGTGGTGATAGCTTTAAGAGTGGTAGCAGTAGAAGTAGCTGTAGTGCTAGTAGTAGTGGTATTATTATTAGTAGTAGTGGTATTATTATTAGTAGTAATAGTATCCATAGTAGTATTAGTGGCAGCATTAGCAGCATTAAGAGAAATAGTAGTGACAGTAATGGTAGTAGTAGTAGTAGTTATAGTAGTAGGAATAGGATTTGTAGAAGTAGTAGTTGTAGAAGGCGGAGGATTTATCATGATTTCTGTGTGTCGGATAATTGAAAATGATCCTTGTTCTTAAACCTTCACCTTTTCGTCGCCGTCAGGTAGATTTTGGTGTGGT
This sequence comes from Sinotaia quadrata, assembly GCA_028829895.1. Lineage (NCBI taxonomy): Eukaryota > Metazoa > Mollusca > Gastropoda > Architaenioglossa > Viviparidae > Sinotaia > Sinotaia quadrata. Next base: position 130,881,731 of record CM054181.1, read on the forward strand.
CGTGGGTCCCGTTATTCATGTGTCAATATTTGATAAATTGTTCATTTACCATTAATATGTCTATTTCTTAATTGTTTTTCCACCTATTCATCTTTCTATTTGAAGAAGGGAAGGAGGGTTGAGGGTAAGAGGAACGAGGAATGCACCTCTTCTGAAAAAAATGTCATTTTCAAAAAGATGTGTGCTTGCGTGTGTGCATGTGTTATTATAATTCTACAAATAACTGTCGGGTAGATGGACCATAGATACATTAAAAAACTTTCCATGAATCCAATAATATGCTCATAAATAACGAACAGCACCATGTAAAATGTTGCCCCACCCCCCACCCCCCAAGAACAATTAATAAAACTGAGCAATCATTTAACATATAGAAATTAATTACATGCTATATATACATGACACAGTACGCACCTTAAACGGGTACACTCCGGTTAAAATGGCTGCCCTGGAGGGAGTACAGGTCGGGGTAGCGTAAGAAGCTTTCAGAATCACTCCGTCGCGTGCCAAGCTGTCCAGAGTTGGGGTGTACATAAGAGAGTCCTTGTTAAGCCACCCCACATCGCCATATCCCAGGTCGTCCACAAGGATGAAGACGATATGCAGAGGTTTGCGGGAGTCAAAGGGCAGAGAACTCCATGCGGCTAGAGCACCGATAGCCGTGACGATGATGAGAGAGAAACAGATCCAGAAAGCAAACATAATCCTGGACTTCCGGTTGCACTTTTGACCAGATTCCGATACATTTTCTGAGTCGTTATCTAGAGCTAGGTATTGAGCCATCTTAAAAGGAGTTATCTTTCTTGGGCCACAAATAAATACTAGAGGCAGAGGACGACGGGAAATAAACCTATGTCATTTCAGACTTTATACATCACTTTAATACCGTCATTTATAACAAGAAATACTGCACATTGCCTGAAGTTGTGTCAGCTTAAAAATAAAAATTTAATAACTAATAGTTCCCTGGAAGGCTTAGATATCATCGTCATATTGAATATTATTTTTTTTTTATAATTAGCGTCAGTCGAAAAGTAATGAGTGTTTGTTTAAGGCGACATCTTCTTCGTATTCCATTGGGCTATCAGAGATCCAAATCACGCCAGTCGAAGAGATGCATCTTGGGACACTGTATTAAATTCTTTATTGCTTGTGCCTCTGCTCTCTCCAAAGGGCTTTCTATCTTTCTTTCTTTCTTTCTTTCTTTCTTTTTAAAGAAAACAACTGAAGCAAACAATGAAAACAATTTATACTTGCCATACTGAAGTAGGCAATTGTAAGTTTTTTCTTTAGTGTGTTCTTTATTTTTACTGAGCTCTAATCAGTCTTGCGTGTATAACATTGGTTTAATACATATAAACAAGCGTAAGGCGATGGAAAGTGACTTTTTACCAGGGTGAATGTGTCCATTTACTACATAGATTTAATTTATTTTCGGGAGCCAGTTATTCTTTATTGTGTATACCACGTGGATTCTAATTGCGGGTTGTTGCTTTTTAAATAAAAAATTATTTCAATGCAGGCTTAAAAATATAGACAACATGTGATAGGTAGTTTAACAGATTATCCTACACAAACCCTAATCTGCTTAATCCTGCACGTAACGGTAGAAGTTAAAATAATCGTAGAAAAACACCCCATTTTTCTTGAAATCTGGACAAACCTTCACCTCATAATATAATTAGATGACGTCAATCTGTCCCACATGTCACCCGGAATATTAAGACGTTATTGACGAGATCAAGTTTCCGATTTTTCTACAACAGCGTAATCAGTGACGCCGGTGGCCTGCTAAACATGTCCCAGTCCTTGTTAATAATCTTATTTAATTAGGTTAACGTAGAAGACGATTGATTCGTACAATATCAACGTTCTAATCATTTCGTAATTTGCCGAACTTGGTTAATAGACAAGCTAGTTGTTTGGGCCATAAAATTAAATTAGTTTATATAAGCGTGTATGTCAATGAATGTACGTACGTATCTGTGAGCCTTGGCATAAACACCTTTCTAGTTTATAGAAATTTCGGAATTGTGAAAGTATAACTGTTTATCTCAATGAGAATCTGGAAAAGCAAACATACTTACATTAACTCAAACAAAGCATTTACTATTCACAGTACTTTAAATTGAGTTATGACAGCTGTTTGCAGTGGATCTTTCAGTTTATGTACACTCTTGAAATTCTAGACAAATAGAAGAGAAAGCAGTTTCGTTGGAATTTCGATGAGGCTATTACTCCTTAAATATCATGAAATTAAAACTACTCTGGTGTTCTGCTCTTGATCAGTAATTACACTTTCAGGTTTCTAGAAACGTAAGAGTGAAATTACGTCCCTTTGATTCCTGCAGTACACTAATCTGTATGTGTACGTGGAGGGGTAATTGTTGTGTTTAAAAAAATAAACTGACTCTCTCCCGACATTTACCTTCCACCATCTCCACATAATTTTCCACCCCCCACCCCAGCCCTATATTCTCAAAGATTTAAGTCTTTCAAAAACTGACATAGTTACAATTTTGCATTAATTCCTAACGTCTTTTCATTGCTCATATTTTTTTGTGTCAAGTATTTTCATTCGTCCAAACATCTACCCTTTGTTGTTTTTTAACCGCTCGTTTGTTCACTCACGTGGACATTTGGCAGACGAAGTAAGCAAGGAACAATTAATGACGTGGACATTTGGCAGACGAAGTAAACAACGAACAATTAATGACGTGGACATTTGGCAGACGAAGTAAATAATGAACAATTAATGACAATGACCTTTGACAGATTTTCGAACACGAGGTCTGCAGTGTCAGCGACAAGTTCGAGATTTGCGCCTAACTGCTGAGGTGGACAGTTTTATTTTATTTGAAACTGAGGTGGACAGTTTTATTTTATTTGAAACTGAGGTGGACAGTTTTATTTTATTTGAAACTGAGGTGGACAGTTTTATTTTATTTGAAACTGAGGTGGGCAGTTTTATTTTATTTGAAACTGAGGTGGGCAGTTTTATTTTATTTGAAACTGAGGTTGGGGGGGAGTGAAGCATGACTTTTGGTCCAAAGCCGACGACTTTCATAATATACATTTAACTCGCGATCACCTCAGTTTAGCTCTGTTGCCCTTGCACCTGAGCACCAGGGATAAACGATCGATAGTGTCAGACGCCCTCATTTACAGTTCAATCAGTATTTATGTCTGGAACCACGGGACGCGTCATCTTCGTTAGGAAAACGTCGTCCTAAAAAAAGAAATATAAGAATTCAGCCATACGAGAAGACGTCAATTTTTAAACTAGAAAGAATACGGTGTTTCATCTGTGAACCCAGTCTCCCATGACTTTCATTTCGTCTGTTGCTAGTGATTTTGGAAAAAAAGTAAAAAGTCCAAGTCCAAACTTTTGAACAAGAGATCATGTGGGTCCACCTTACGACACCCACCCACCCACCCACCCCGCAACTTCCCAGCCAGGAGAGCAATTGTCGTACGTAGTCACGAATTGTTATTTTCGTCACGAGGTTGAAGTCATTCATTTACAGAAACTTGTTCTCAGTGCTTAAAGTCTCGTTCGTCTGTTTCAATGAGCAGCACAGATGCAATTCAGCATAGTAGAAGTCAGATATGGAACTCGATACATTATCTGTCAGCATATCCATTATCAACCAGCATCTTACAAAGTAGAAATCAGGCATGAAACACATTCTATCATCTATCAGAATCTTGCGCACTGAAATTCTGACAGTGTGGGAATGGGGGATTTTCTTCAGCCTTGCTTAAGCCTATGACATATTTTCACCCCTTAACTTTCGTTAACGTATTTCAGTCAGATAGTGGAATAAAAACAAAACAGTTTGAATATTAACCGTTTAAATTTAATTAGCGGTATGTTTTTTCCCCATGAATATATGTTTTAAAATATGAATAGCATCTTGTATATTTAGTTTAAAGTATGAATAGCAACATATATATTTAGTTTAAAGTATGAATAGCAACATGTATATTTAGTTTAAAGTATGAATAGCAACATTTATATTTAGTTTAAAGTATGAATAGCAACATGTATATTTAGTTTAAAGTATGACCTTTAAAATATGCAAAAGCACGTAACAATGATGAATTATATCGCTATCATCAGCGTCGTCTTCATCATCTGATCAATCAGCCAGCAGCAGGAGCAACATTGCCATTTTAACGTTGTTAAAAATAGAAAATAATAAAAAAATTTATCTGAAAAATGTTAAATAAATAATAATAAGAAGAAAATACTTTTATCTTTAAAAAATGTATATACTGTACTTCCAGTTTATTTGTAATATACTTTATTTTGCTCTCTTATTTATATTTCTTTATTTCTTTTCTCTTGTTTTTAATTTTAACCTTCATTTTTTTTCTCTTCTTTTTCCTGTTTCCCCACTTCTTTCTTTCGGGGGTGTGGAATGTAAGTAGCAATTTTAATTTATACTAGCACTTTGTTCGTCACGTGTTGATCCCGTGACTTTAACTGTTTGCAGTCCGATCACATAGATAGATTATATTTCCAAGTTCATTCTGCTTTTCACGTACAAATTAATGGTTCAGATTTCCACCCAAACACAAGCGACAGATGGGAGCTAACTCGTACGCTGGATCCAGATTTACTGTCAGTGACTTCCCATTGTGCACGCGTTTGACGCATGGAATCTTGCACGTTCGAGTGAAATGCTATACCCACTACCCTGTTTTCTCAACTGAAACAAATCTAGGGCATTAAAGGTTTTTGCGGGTGCTAATGTCCCCACTAAACTGAAGGTGGTGAAAACGTGAGCATTAGTATTGTATGCGAACACGAAATAAACAAGAGAGGCTTTAATCCACCCGGCAGTTACACCCCTTTAGTTACTGCTTACAATTGCCAGCCCTACAGGTCAAACTAATAAAGGCTCAAGAGGTGTCACCTGACCAATATATTTATCTCGACAGAACTTTAGTCGGCGGCTCTACATAAACCTGACCTCCCACACCATCATCACCACCACCACCACCCCATTACTACACCACCACCTTATTCCCACGCCCGACTTTGGGTGTCACTCAGTAGAAGCTTGGAAGCAATCTCGATTGAAAATAGTTCCCTACTTAAACGCATGCATGCGATAGCAGAGATCGATATGAGTTGGACCTTGCCTGATCGCCCAAGCTGACTTTGTCTTCAAGGATTTAGTGGGGTCGTTTGGCACAAAAGCGATGTGGGGAGAAGAGGGTGGGGACGGGAGTTGGGAATAATTCTGGCGAGTGTGACACTATTGCATTGGGACTGCCTAGGCTTTCAAGGCACTGCACTACAGAATAATAGTTATCTGTCTTGACATTCAACCCAAACTCTGCATCATAGTGGCTGTCTGGACATTCAAGACATTGTACTCAATGCCATAGTGGCCGTCTATCTAAACATTCAAGACATACACCAAGGGATCTGTACAGACATTCAAAACATTTTACTCTATGCCATAGTGGCCGTCTATCTAAACATTCAAGGCATACACCATAGGGGGGCTGTCTAGACATTCAAAACATTTTACTCTATGCCATAGTGGCCGTCTATCTAAACATTCAAGGCATACACCATAGGAGCTGCCTAGACATTCAAAACATTGTACACTACATCCATACTCACTGTCTATATATTCAAGACATTGTACTTTTCACCATAGTGGCTGTCTGGACATTTAAGCATAGTACACTACATACACCACTGTGGCTGTTTAGATACTTAAGACTTTGTACTCTACACCATAGTGGCTGTAGAGACATGCAAGACATAATACGTTGCATCATAGAGCATGTCTAGGCATTCAAAGAATTGCACTCTATGGCATATTCTGTCTATGCACGAAAGGTTCTGTAACAGTCTGTCTAGACATAAAAGGCGCCACGAATCTTGTCACACAGTCACTACTTGGCTACTGCACGTCAACTTTCAGCTTTCTTCTAATTTTCTTTCGATTAGCAGCTACTACTGCTACCACTACCACTACATCTACTACTGCTACCACTACTACCGCTACTATTGCTTCCTACTACTACGGCAGCGGCTGATACTACCACTACTACTACAGCTACTACTGCTTTTTACTACTACGGTAGCTGCTGCTTCTACTGCTCCCTACTAATACGGCAGCTACTGCTACTACTACAGTTACTACTGCTTTCTACTCCTATGACTGCTACTGCTACTACTTCAGCTACTACTACTACTACTACTACTTTTGCTGCTGTTGCTACAAATGCTGCTACTGCTGCTGCTGCTGCTACTAATTATATCTATAAAGCTCTGATTAAAAACAATAGTATTAGTTTTGAAATATATGTAGCTTAAAATAAAATAACATCGAAAGTTATGCAAGATTACTAATCGTCAATGAAGATCAAAGGGAGATAAATGCTTAGCCTGGGCTTATTTACACAAGCGGATTGCAAATGAACTCATTAACATATTTGCTGATATACTCTATTCTTTTCATTTACAGGTCATGTTGACCGCTAGGAATTAAATGAATATCTTTACATGGTGTGTAATCGTAAATAATAAAGAACTTCGATCTGGAGTGCTAGTAGTGTTAAATGTGAATTAAATGTGAATTCCGCTAGGAATTAAATGAATATCTTTACATGGTGTGTAATCGTAAATAATAAAGAACATCGTTCTGGAGTGCTAGTAGTGCTAGTAGTGCTAGTAGTGCTAAATGTGATTTGTGTTGTTGCTGTAAAGGGAAAAAAAATCATTATAAAAGTCCATCTGTTTCTGCTATAAATAAAAGACGAAAGTAAATTTCTAAACCAAGATACATTGTGCACTTGAACTGTTTATCTCAGTAATGGAATTAAGAAAAAAAAAAGCTGCTTTCGCCATATTACAATCCGTTATTTCGCGACGCATTAACTCGCAAATAAGTAAAATGACAAAGAAAGATGTATTACAAAATCAATGGAAACACAAGGAAAACTTGCAGTCATCTATCTATCTATCTATCTATCTATCTATCTATCTATCTATCTATCTATCTATCTATCTATCTATCTATCTATCTATCTATCTATCTATCTATCTATCTATCTATCTATCTATCCATCTATCTATCTATCTATCTATCTATCTGTCTGCCTGTCTGTATATCTATCTGTCTGCCTGTCTGTATATCTATCTATTCATAAATATATACTTATATGTGTGTGTGTGTGTGTTTGTATGTGAGTGTGTGTGTATGTGTGTGTATGTGTGTGTGTGTGTTTGTGTGTGTGTGTGTGTGTGTGTGTGTGTGTGTGTGTGTGTGTGTGTGTGTGTGTGTGTGTGTGTGTTTGTGTATGACCAGCCAAAATATATTTCGATTTTTTTCCTTCAACACTGGCAAGCTTCAATGCCCTCCTTCGATTGCCCACTGGGCCGCCATTTAAAGAACGACACCATTACTATTATATATTTAGGTTTTATACAAGCAAAAATTATCCTCAGAGACAAAGTGTACGGATCACACAATAAGTGCTAATGATTAATATTTTCAGGAACGTTGGGGGCCTGAAGTGTATGTAGTTTTCACAGTGGGGAGTGGGGGTGCGAAGCACATTATTTTGGTTCAACAGTTCAGTGAAATCAGCAGTTAAAAAAAATCTGTAGTACTGGAAACGTAAGAAGAGAAAGTTATTCTGTCTGTATATGTATTTCTCTGCAATCCTTTCTTATTAACCACACCACTCAATATACCATAGCTATCCATAGCGATTCTTTCTTATTAACCACACCTCTCCAATATGAGCATGATAACTAGAATCACATATTAGATTTGATATTTTGACAAAGAAAAAAAATCCCACCCCACCCCGAATGTATCTGCAGTCTAAAATATTTAAGAAAATTGATGGAAATGCCCTTCATATTTAAGTGAATGATTAATAGCTTAGCTAGATATATTTAAGCGAATGATTAATAGTTTTGCAAGGTATATTTAAGTGAATGATAAATAGCATAGCTAGATATATTTAAGTGAAATAATAGCTTAGCTGGATATATTTAAGCAAATTATTAATAGGTTTGCAAGGTATATTTGAAGTGAGTTAGTAGTTTAGCTATTGCTAGACATAGTCAGAATGCTACAGAGTATAGACTAAGCAATAATACTTTTGTCTGATGACCGGTTTTAATCTTTTAGACGAATGAAAGATTTCCTTCAACATGCAAATATTTCTGAAACAATGCAGCGTCTCTCCGACTACAAACTCAGCAAGGCTAATTTCAGATCGACTTTGGACTGCAAATCCTGCAACGACAGCCACCCCTTTCACATTTCAAGCGCTATGTCCCACGCAGTTACGGAAGAATGCTATTGTTAAGCCGCTTAACGCAACTAGACCGGATCTTGTTGCGGTTGTTTGAATCTCACATAGAGATTGTTGAGGTTGCAAAGAATGAAGGATATCTTTTCATAGGAGAATAGTTGAGGATGCAAAGAATGAAGGATATCTTTTCAGAGGAGAATAGTTGAGGATGCAAAGAATGAAGGATATCTTTTCAGAGGAGAATAGTTGAGGATGCAAAGAATGAAGGATATCTTTTCAGAGGAGAATAGTTGAGGATGCAAAGAATGAAGGATAGCTTTTCTTGACGAGAAGAGTTGACGATGCAAAGAATGAAGGATAGCTTTTCTTGACGAGAAGAGTTGATGCAAAGAATGAAGGATAGCTTTTCATGACGAGAATGGTTTTTAATTAAGATTGTTATTTTTTTAAATTTATTTTCTTCTTACGCGCCACGACTTTGCACCCCGTTCTCTTAATTCCTGACAGGAAGGTAAGAACTATTGGCACTAGCAAGAAGCGTTGTCATTCTTAGCCCGTAACTGTACGAATACGTACTTGGAACCTATATAAACATAAAAACAATTACTTAGATATATGAATTAGTTGTACTACTCCCGAGTGAGTGGCAAAGGAAATTTGCTTATCCCTATTTCTATACTTAATAATTATATCTTTGTTGCCAATGTTAACTGACCCAATCTTGGACACTGCTTATGGTGATATTTTGGAGTAAACAACTCAGGTGGAGAATGTGCTAGAAACTTTAGATTACTGATTTAATCTAAACCAGTTTTAGGTGTATGAGCAGTTTTTTTATTATCCAATGGTTAAGATTTACAAGAACGAGACCAGCCAATGGGCTCAGGTCAAAATTTACCTATTGAAAAGAATTTGTTTTCTAATTACTTTGAATCTAGAGTGGCAGAAGTCTGGTCATGAAAGGCGGTCATTAGCTTAATGGGAAGAAGAAAAATCCTCCCAGTTTAGTGATTTATAAATAAAACTACGACCATGGAGATTCGAGAAGTCTCTACCCTTAATGTGTAAGTGTAAGGATACACTGCACTCTGTTGATGTATGATGGCAAGGAATGCTCGACTACATCATGGAATTTCTGGTTCAAGGACGTTACTGGAAATTACTATATAGTTGTTTTGGCGTTTTCTTTGCTTGAGGGGAGCTAATACAATGAAGGAGCGCCCAGAATAGTCTTTAGAGAATATCGGCCCATCAGTGTTTTATAGCGTGCAAGAGAAACACGTGAAGAAGTGACAATTCTATTGTGAACAATAAATTTGTGACTTTGTTACCAAAGCTTGCTGCGTCATCTTGACAAGGTTATGTACAAACTATTATGGCAATAATCTCTATCTCCATCTATGCTCTCTGATAAGAATTATACTGTGATTTATTTTGACACTAATCTATTGAATTATGTGTTTGGATATAAGACTGTATATGTAAATTGTTTGAAATTATTTGTTTAAATTTGTTTGAAATTATTCAAACATGGTTTCATGGAAATATGGATTTCAAATAATCTTTTCATTGTATTTGTTGTATGTATACTTGATTGTTAATTTAATAAATCTATTGTTAAATTTATTGACCTTCTTACACATATTGATAACCATATGTTGGGGAGATAGCAGCTGTATGTCTAGTAAATTGTGTTGAGAGTGCTATTATGGGACGTAAATACGTACTCAATGGTGAGGATATCCCAGATTCCCTCAACAATGAATGTGTACTCACATGGAGGCAAGCTGCAGTGCAGGAAGGTGAAGCTAGGGGCATGAGTGAAGGTATGCAAGGTGAACCAGGAATGGTCAGTGGCAACTCTGTAAGGTGCTGTGCTGGCAACTGTATGGGGCGTGTCACTAGGGTCACATGGACTGAGTCATAGCAGAGCAGATAATTGTTTCTGACTATAAGACCGTGGCTGAATCTGAAGGCGAAAAGACCCTGCTCAGAGCAGCACAATTGACAGACAATTCTCTAGAGAAATGTCAAGAGAAGACCAAGCTCTGAGGATCATATGTGTCTAAATCTTCCAGCAAAGCTATTGATTTTTTCTGGAAGGATGGTGTGATGCCAACACCACTTAGTTAATGGTTATTATTATTAATTAATTAATCATCCATAACTAATTACAAGTTATAAGAATCTTAATTTATGTTACTAATAATTCTCCAGAAGACATCACTCGTCTTTCTCACTTGGCGGATATGCAGACGCTGTAAACGTTTTCTCTCTTCCACAGAATTAAAGACAAACATTCACTGTCACACAATATTTCTGCAAGCAGAAAACGTCTTACTAAAGAGAAGATAAATTCGTCTTTTAATCTATATTTAGCGAGCCTTCATCCATCCACTTTCTTCTCCAACATATGGTTACTAATATGTGTAAGAAGGTCGATAAATTTAACATTAAAAATATTAAATCAAGAATCAAATATGAATATAAACAATTCAATTGATCGTTGACATTTACATCACTTCAGTGTTCAGCTAACACTGGACAACGATTCAGTTTATTCTAGCATAGACATAAGCAGTCAATTAACATAAATACTTAATCAAGTTCATGGATATCATCACAGAAATGAGAGTCGAGTTTCAGAGAAATAATTAAAGTCAATTTACATAATGTTTTCAGAAAGATTAAAGATGGCGGCTGGCACTGGCACGTATTCACATCTCGCGGTTGCAACACGTTACTGTATTTCTTATTTAGGAGAGGCCCAACTGTCCCTTCTATAGACACGTTACACAACTGTTCCAGAATCTTCGATGCACTTTCTAAACAAACCATAGAAAACCATTTGTTGTTACTGTATGCTGTTACAGAAACGTCCTGAGTTTACCTAAAGCTGAAGTCATATTGCCATTCAGGACTTTAGAAATCCATAGATGAGTGAAGCTGATATCATATCGACATACGGGACTGTAGAAATCCAAAGGTGAGCAAAGCTGATATCATATCGACATACGGGACTGTAGAAATCCATAGGTGAGCGAAGCTGACGTCATATCGACATTCAACTTTGTAGAAATCCATAGGTGAGCAAAGCTGACGTAATATCGACATTCAACTTTGTAGAAATCCATAGGTGAGCGAAGCTGACGTCATATCGACATTCAACGTTGTAGAAATCCAAAGGTGAAGTCATTCCATGTAACGTAGCAACGTAACTCTTCACATGACCCCAACCATCCGTATTCTTTAAGCTATCACTTCATTTATCTTTTCTTTAGTGTGTGGTATTACACTTTAGTCTCTTCATCTATCTTTTCTTTCTTATACTATAATACACTGTACTCTCTTCAGGGTTCCGGAATGCCTTGTACTGCAGTGATAATGCCTATCTTTGGAGCGGCGAGAATTTGAAGCCTGAAAGGGGAATCACTCTTTGCCATGCTCTTTTTTCAATTATATTCTGTCATCTTTGTCAAGTGAGGCTGATTGTGTTGCTAACTGGGTGGGCACCCAAAATGAATTCCCCAGTGAACAAAGCAAATTGCCCAGCCAAGCGTCGCGTTGAGCACAAATACATAGATAAATTCTACACTAAACATCAAATGACCCCAAATAAGTGAGTCCCCACCCCTGTAGTACCTAATTAACTTCTTTTATTCAAAATGCTATATTGATATCCCCTTTTCAGAACCCCAACACTTTCTCTGTGGAAGTTTTCCTGGAAAACGTGGAAGTAAACAAATTGCTCTACTTCAAACAACAACCAATGTGTCACTGGTGGATTTTAATTAGCAGTCGATGTGGAGCAAATTAATTATAAATCAGCACTGTTGTCACATGACAGGGTAAATAGTACTGCAGTCACGTGGCAGGAAAAACAGCACTGTAAACCAAGTGTTAAGAAATAAGGCACTATGGTCACATGGCAAAAAGAAAGTCAGCACTACAGTCACATGGCAAGAAATTCAGCGCTATAATACCGTGGCAGGAGAAATTCATCACTATAATACCGTGGCAGGAGAAATTCAGCACTATAATACCGTGGCAGGAGAAATTCAGCACTATAATACCGTGGCAGGAGAAATTCATCACTATAATACCGTGGCAGGAGAAATTCAGCACTATAATACCGTGGCAGGAGAAATTCAGCACTATAATACCGTGGCAGGAGAAATTCAGCACTATAATATCGTGGCGGGAGAAAAGTCATGGAAGTACAAGGTCATTGTTGAAGTAAATTTTCCACTTTGGAAGAAAAGAGCGCGCACTGCCAGTGCCTAGATGCATGCAATTCAATTCCAGTCGTGAGCCATTTTTGCATTTGTTTCTGGCAAAACAACAGTTACCGAGATTACGTTCAGCTCTCAGCAACAGAGTATTTAATTAATTCCCACCCTCTGCCACCCTACCCCACCGCCCCATCCTGTTTTAATGTGGGTTTTCAAGTTTTGTATTTCATTTCTAAATATTTTCAAATCGATTACTTTATATTACGAGCTCAGAGCGTTTCAGGATTCCATGATATGGTCTTATTTCTTTTCAAATTTGTAAAATCATTTTTTGTAATATTAAAATAAAATAATCTTCTTTGAGGTTAGTGAGTCTGAGAGTGAAAGAAAAAGAGAGAAAGAGAGTGAGAGAAGAGCAAGGGAGGGAACACTGAAAACGTTTTTAATTACTTTAATGCGAAGCAGCAGCATTATAATAACGTAAAGCACTTATCATTTTCGCAAAGCAAAGACTGTAGTTATAGCAATGCGAAGATCACCTGATATTTCAATCAATCATTAAAATCTAACATTTCTTTCAAAGCTATGTCAGTTTTATTTTTTAAAACGTTTTAAAGGTATCCTTCTTAAGTTCATTTGAGGGAGCTACCCCCACCCCTGCCCTCCTTATTTAAGGAATTGTTTCAGCTTTAATTGCGATTGCGTTTCTGAAAAGGCAGAAAGAAAAGTTGCTGTTTGATTTCTGCAGGTGTGAAGTGTACTAACTGTGAAGTGTACTGACTGTGAAGTGTACTAATTGTGAAGTGTACTAACTGTGAAGAAAAATGACGCAAGTTTCTTATTTACTCCCACGTCGCTATGTACTTGTCAACGCAGAAAACAAATTTATTATAAGTGAAAATTTCCCTCACAGCTGGGTTAGTGCATATATTCATTACAACTGCTTGCTAGTCCCAATCAGATCTGTCAACTCAAGTCATACTTCTGGAACAATAAACGATTTCAAATTGTGCTTATTTGTGGCAAAATTGACTTTACAAATTGATTTCAAGCTCTTGAAGGAGTTCATCTAACTTCAAAAGGACCATTGTCTGTTCTTTGTCTGGGGCCTCTCCACCCCATCGCCTTCATTATGTTAATTTAATCTCTAACTGTAGTTCAATTCTTAATACTTAGCTTAATACATAGATCTATCAAGCATATAACTAGCGGACTGAAACACGTGATGTTTTGCGCATGCGCTACTGCGCCAAACACGTTACTACAGCTCAGCGATTCCAGACAGACATGTCTAATCATTATCCAGTTGTAAGTCACACTGGTCAACCAAACATGCGTCTAATCATTATCCACTTGTATGTCACACTGGTCAACCAAACATGCGTCTAATCATTATCCAGTTGTATGTCATACTGGTCAACCAAACATGCGCACTGTCACACGCTTCACAATCTACGTTTTGTGTCGTACAGTTTGTGACACTTTTGTGCAGTTTAGTTTACGTCTACCGTTTCTCAGCTGTTTAAAGTAAATGTAGTACATCAGTCTTCTATAAAAGTACGGTAGTTTAGTGTGAAGTCAGCCATTCACGTCACTTTTTCTTTACAACCTACATATCTAGTGTGGCTTTTTCTAACTTTCTTCACCGATTGTCATTCTTATTAGTGTTTTAGACATAGATAGACAGACAGACAGACAGATAGATAGATAGATAGATAGATAGATAGACAGACAGATAGATAGATAGATAGATAGACAGACAGATAGATAGATAGATAGACAGATAGATAGATAGATAGATAGATAGATAGACAGACAGACAGATAGATAGATAGATAGACAGACGGACAGACAGATAGATAGATAGATAGATAGATAGATAGATAGATAGATAGATAGATAGATAGATAGATAGATAGATAGATAGATAGATAGATAGATAGATAGATAGATAGATTGATAGATAGAATGCCGAAAAGATCAAACAGTCCAGCCAACACTACTAGGCAGATTGTTTCTCTAGAACTGTAAACAGAACACCATATAAACAAGTATAAAAGATCAAATAGTCCAGCCAACACTACTAGGCAGAACTGTACACAGAACACTATGTAATCAAGTCTAAAAGATCAAATAGTCCGGCCAACACTACTAGGCAGAACTGTACACAGAACACCACGTAACCAAGTCTAAAAGTAGGATATGAGTGAAAATTTGACTTTGCTTTATAAATATATTTTCTATTTCCCCTAATGAAATTATACAATTAAGTACAAATGAGGTATACTTTCTTGAAAACGTTTCAAATAGAAATTTAGCTCTGTTTCTTTCTAATGTTACATAAATGGGTCTGTGGCATTTAGGATTCTCTGATTTATTTTTTTATTTTTTTTTACCCCCTTTGGTATGTGATGTATTATTGTTTGAATATTATTTCTGCGAATTGAAGCTGCTGCGTGTCTCAGAACTATTTCATTATTTTTTTGTTTGTGAATTTAAGTTGTGAACGACATTGTGTTTCTTTGGGTTAGCTGTGAATACATTTTATTGAGTTGCAGTAGGCGATCTCTTCAGGCTTTTTTCATATTTAGTTTTCAATGTAGCTTCCGTTTGATTGAATTGAAGTTGATTGTCAGCTCAGTTCTTAGCAGAATTACAGTTGAAGGTTGCTCAATACGCTCGAGGCTATATGAGTACGAAGTAACCAAGACCTTATGC
Organism: Sinotaia quadrata; assembly: GCA_028829895.1. Classification (NCBI taxonomy): domain Eukaryota; kingdom Metazoa; phylum Mollusca; class Gastropoda; order Architaenioglossa; family Viviparidae; genus Sinotaia; species Sinotaia quadrata. The sequence continues at coordinate 130,896,979 of CM054181.1, forward strand.
CGAATGTCTGTCGTGTCCAGCAATAGAGTTAGTGTGGTCCTGAGAGGACAAGTTCTCAAAGGTCAATCACCCTCCCCGCTTGGCATGAGATAAGATGACCAGTGCAACATGTACAGATTCGAGAAACGGGGACATGACCATGAAGAGGATGTATATTTAACTACCACCGAAAATCACGCTATTCATTAATTTTTTTCTCATTGATTAATTAATTAGATGAATGTCATGTCTGTCTCTTTAAGTTCAGAGTGCCCTTGAACTGTTAAATGGTGAATTGGAAGAATATGTCCCTGAAGTTTTACTGTATACTACCATTAGAGTCCCTGAAGTTTTACTATATACTACCATTAGTGTCCCTGAAGTTTTACTATATACTACCATTAGGCCCACTACTGTCACGAACTGTTTTATTCATGCCTTTTCTTGTTTCAGTAATATGTGGATTAATCACAAATTGATGTGAATTGCCCCACTTGCCATAATCTGTACCCAAAATCGCCCTACTGCCCCACTTTCCATAATCTGTACTAAATTCGCCCTACTGCATCCCCTCAGAAAAAAAAAAGAAAGAAAGAATAGCCGTAGCTCTCTCTGGTGAAGGGGTGGCCTTCACCTTCTTCATCCGAGAAGCTGGATGGTGCTGTTTTACTGACTCTCTTTTGGTCTCCAGTTCAAGGTGATAGTTCTAAGTTTCTTCCCCAGTGACGATCCTTGAGTTAATTTTTCGCCCCATTCTTCGTAACGGTAGAGCCAGTTTGGATACAAATCGTTCCGCACAGTTTTGTTATCACCGGTTAGATTTCGTAGAGCCCCTCACGTGCACACATTTTAATATCCAAAAGTAAATGTAGTTCACACGTGACAGATGAGGAGAGCTGAGTTACAGGGTTTTTTAATATCCAAAAGTAAATGTAGTTCACACGTGACTTAGATGAGGAGAGCTGAGTTACAGTGTTTTTTAATATCCAAAAGTAAATGTAGTTCACACGTGACTTAGATGTGGAGAGCTGAGTTACAGGGTTTTTTAATATCCAAAAATAAATGTAGTTCACACGTGACTTAGATGTGGAGAGCTGAGTTACAGGATTTCTGGTTGTAATCCCTCTGTCCTCTGGGAGAAGTTCATCTGCACGCTAAAGCAATGCCGAAAGTGACCGCTGATCTCCGCTCGACCTTTTCTCAGAACCCGCAGTTCGTGAAGTCCAATTCCTAACAGTGCTTTTATCAACAGCATTGCTTCCGTGTACATTTCCTAACTGCCTGTGGATGCTCTTTAGTGATTTCTTCTCCGCCACAAGAAATTCAATTACGGCCTGTTGTTTACAACACGTATCACCACATGACGCTATTTAAGAGTCCAACTGCGCATGCGCTATAATACGACTTGTTCCGCGGCACTGCAGTAGCAAGCAGGACATTTCCAATTAACCACAGAATAATTTGCAGACATTTCCAATTAACCACAGAATAAGTTGCAGACGTTTGCAATTAACCGCAGAATAAGCTACAGCCATGTCCTGTTAGTTATGATTGAAGAACATAACTTGTTGCGAAAGTTTATGGGTATCGATTAAACAATTTTAAAGAGTTATCCCCCCATCCCTTATGTAGACGTTTACTGGCAGGATGAGAGGTTAAGGATTAGTAAGTGTGTCTAACTGTTAGTGGTGGTAAGAATAAATTGCATTTGTCCTCGGTAGAACTGAGGCTAAGTCAAATGAATTTGGCAGAGTTACAGCAGACGACGAGATGAAACCGTTTTAAAATCACAGAAAGTGTCTTACAGTCAAGCGGAGAGAGCTCTATGTCAGCTGATGAAATAACCTTCATTAAATTTGTACAGATCCTATTTAACTAAATCATATTTATTGTCTTATACGGTCGCTAAGACCACCTGGAGACGATCCTGCGAAGAGGAAATGAAGAGCTGCAACCTGTCATGGAGTGAACGGGAAAAGGCTGCCCAGAATAGAGTGAGATGGAGAACTGTTGTTGAGTCCCTTTGTTCCACGGGGAGATAAGTAAGTACTGTGCGCCACTGACGACGAGGTTGATTACGTCACTGATTTCAGTCACAGGCACTCATTAATATGGAAGCATATATTTGCCAAAATGTCCAAACATAATGAGGGCTTTGAGACTTGGTTGCAATGGTTAACCTACCCAATAGTTTCACTCACTGCGTTATGTCTCTTAACATTTCATCACGACGCTAGAGAAAAATCAATCGTTCGCTTATCTCATTTCATATAATGCTGTTTTATTGTTTATTTGATTGATCTATTGATCAAAATTACTTCTTTAAATCTGCACTTTGTAAAAAGTATTCTTTAATTTCTTTAAATGTGGAGCTGTGACTTAGGAGTAAAATTCATGAATTAATTATATTTTTTTCTCAATTTAAATATTTAATTTACGAACGTGGGGCGACGTTTATACATAATACTCTTTCATTCTTTCTTCATTCCTTCTTACCATTGCTATTTTTCCTCCCTTCCCTTCTCTCTATTTACCCCGTTATATTTTATGTCTGATTCTCTCTCTCTCTCCCCCCCCTCCCCCGATCAGCTGTAATCTTTGTTTATTTTTATGTATAATTCATTCGTTCTTTTTCCTTAGTCTGTATTCCTCCCTCTTCTCTCTTCCTCTTTGCTCTCTTATCATTACCTTTCTGCCCCACCCTCACCCCCCGCTATCTCTACCATTATTATTTTTTCTCTTCCTCTTTCTCTCTCTCTCTCCCCTCCTTCCCTCTTGCTCTCTTGTTCTGAAACATGTGACGTCATGAAACAACATGTTGTGCCGCCGATGCCAGTAATGAGTCAGTTGAATTCGACCCAGACAATAGAAAAAAAAAATATATATATATATACGCTGCAATCGGAACAAAATAGATTTGTTTGTCTTTTGCTTTATTTTGTGGATTGATTTGTCTTATAAAATGATTCTTTGTATGTTTGCTGCTTAGTAATTGCTTACTCAAATTGACGATATTAGCGACTTTTTTGTACATATTAGAAATGTGTGTGTGTGTGTGTGTGTGTGTGTGTGTGTGTGTGTGTGTGTGTGTGTGTGTGTGTGTGTGTGTGTGTGTGTGTGTTGGAGGAGGTTTGTCGGTAGGTGTGGTCATGGATATGAGTTGGAGAGAGAGAGGAAGGAGGATGTAAGAAGACGTGTGCACAATACTGAAGAGTGGGCGGAGATTTCAAGTGTTCCCGTTATTTCTGCTTACCAGTGTAACTTTTCAACATTTCCAGTACTCCTGTTATTTCTGCTTAACAGTGTAACTTATCAGACATTTCCAGTACTCCTGTTATTTCTGCTTAACAGTGTAACTTATCAGACATTTCAAGTACTCCTGTTATTTCTGCTTAACAGTGCAACTTTCAGACATTTCAAGTACTCCAGTGTTTTCTGCTTAACAGTGTAACTTATCAGACATTTCAAGTACTCCAGTTCTTTCTGCTTAACAGTGCAACTTTCAGACATTTCAAGTACTCCAGTGTTTTCTGCTTAACAGTGTAACTTATCAGATTTTCAAGTACTCCTATTGTTTCTGCTTAACAGTGTAACTTATCAAACATTTCAAGTACTCCCGTGCTTTCTGCTTAACAGTGTAACTTAAAATATAGACTTTGGGGATTAGCTCACCAAACAGCTCACCAAACAGCTCACCAAACAGCTCAACAAACAGCTCACTTTCATCTTACTAAATGGAGGAGGCAAAAGAGAGGATCTTGTATTAGGTTTATTGTCTGGCATATCACAATGCCATTTACATGAAACAAGAATTCTAATATACAAATTATCCTAAGTTCATTCTCTGATATTATACCAGAAATCTCACCACTGCTCATGATCTGTCTTTGGAACCGGACTTTGAATAATGATCACAAGTAGTGGAAAATTATTATTATTAATGTAGCGGGCGCTTTCGGCTTCCGCCGCTTTCGCGCTGATGGTAATGGAAAAGAATTTGACTGGCCCATTTATACTAACTTTGCATGTCAGCCAACTGGAATCACTCATCTCACCCCTCCAGCCACCGTTCATCATTCAGTTGTGTTCACAACTACATATTTAAGCAGCTTCCAGTCAGAAACCATCTTCTCCAGTCAGAAATCACTCACACTCAGCTCTAGGCCGAGCCTGATACTCTATCCACATCAACTTAGCTCATGAAGAAGCATGAAAAATAAATGGTTATGTACACCTCTACATTAATCTTCTTTCCATTATGCAAGAGTTACTCTCTAGCATCACACATGGACTCTTCCACTGCACTGAAAAGGCTTGACCAGACAGTAGCATTTTTGGGTGATTCCAGCCTATTTATTCTTTATACCTTTTGGACATAGTTAATTATGCTCACCCTGTATTGGTGGGGTTTTCTGGCTTTAACCTCTTGTCCTGTGCCATGTAGTCTGATATTCATCATGGTCTTGTGAACAGTCCATCAGCGTAAAAGTGTTTATTGCTAATATAGTAATTTTTTTACTGACTACAGCTGGTAGCACTCAGACTGACCAGTTACTGACTTATTATGCAAGAATTATCCCTTCACCCTCCCCTTTCTTCAGTTAAGTGTCAAAATTAAACACTGTGCATTCCATTCTTCAGACATATGACACTTTCTACATAATCAAGATAGATCTATAAATTAACTCTCAGTATCAGTGCTTTATTATTCCCACTTTATAGATTATTACGTAATAAAATAACTTTATAGACTATTAGGAAATAAAATCACTTTATAGAGTATTAAGTAATAAAATCACTGTAAAGATTATTATTTAATAAAATCACTTATACACTATTACATGATAAAATCACTGTATAGACTATTACGTAATAAAATCAGGCAGACACGTAATAGATATACACAGAGTCAGCTAAACCCTGGAAAAACAATGGTCTTGGTGATTCATTTAAATGTGTCACTTTAATGTCTGTCAGGTAATGAAACAAAAATAACAAAAATATAATCAAGTAATAGACATGTACAGAGTCAGCTAAACCTTGTGAACAGCAAAAGCCTGTCAAGACTAGACTCGTATGTGGTGTCATTAAAGTGTTAGCACCCCAGGGTCAATGACCTCAGGAAATACAGAAACTTCCAAAGTGGATGGAAGGGGGAGGAGTCCACCCTCTCTGGAAGCGTTATTAAATAACTGGTTCTTTCATTTGAGAACATTCTTTTCCCAGTATTTAATCCTTGATATCAAAGAGAACTATCTCATTATTATTAAAATTGCCCGTTACATTTCTGAGACTGACCAAGTGATGCTTTGCCCTTGACCCTTAGCGGTATCAACTTAGAAATTCAGCAGGAGAAATATGCGAATGATAAAAGAACAGCTATTTTTGTGTTGTATGATTGTCATTAACGAAAATATGCAAAGTAGCCTCCAGCCCCCCCCCCCTCCAATTTGATTTATTTTTTCGTACTTCTTACTGTTGCTACTTTGGTCGTCTCATAAATAATAGCTACGTCATCAGACTGAATTAGTATTGTACATCATTCTGACTGGTTGATCGTTTATGTGTGTTATCTTAAGAATCTTTAAACTGACTGGCTGGTTGTTTATTTGTGTACCCGAAGAATCTTTAAACTGACTGTTTGGCTATTTATTTGTATATGTGAAGAATCCTTAAACTGACTGGTTTGTTGTTTATTTATGAATGTGAGGAATTTTTAACTGAGATTGTTGTGTCAACCGTCGGAATTGTGTCATGTCTAAAGTAGTCAATACAACACTGCACTGTAGCGTCCTGAATTTTCCTACTTCGTTAATACTGTTTACGCAGTCCACACTGCCATTATTACATAGTTGTACCCAATACTTTGATATTTGTGTTTTGGTTTGGGTTTTTTTTTTTTTTTTTTTTTATAAATATTTTCTTTCTCCTGATATCACGCATTCCATGCTAGGCAAGTGGACCTCCAGCCAATTTATCCTTCTCTCGCCTGCATTTCCCCCCTTCCCTGTCACCCATCCATTCACCTACACCCGAGGCGAGGAGGTAAATCTACCTTGGCAACAAAACTACCGACGTTTGCTTGTTGATCAGCAGGTCTACTTGGTCGCAATCAGCTTTTTGCGCACGGCACCTACTTACCGGCACAAGTCTTCAGCCAACTGGCTCACGCTCTCGACCTTATCGTTCGTGCCCTGTTCAAACTGACGTTCGCACTACTAACGGGGAATGTCTGTGTATGCGTGTGGGCGTATGTGCGCGCGCGTGTGTATGTGTGCGCGTGTGTGTTCACGTGTTTTGCAAACTATGGGCGTCGTCGAACCTTGTGCTTGGAAAAATATAAAATTAATACAAAAAGTATTTAAAAATACGTTCCATTATTCTTATTGATCGTAACTTTTATTTGCTGTTTTGAAAACTGAATATTTTCTGGGCCTGACATTCTAGTTTTGCTGATTTGGGTTCCTCTTATTCGATATAAAATCGATTTAAGACGTGTGCATTTTAAAAAAAAAATCATCTAGCTATATACATTTTTACCTCTTCATTTTTTTTTTTGGTTCTCTTTTTTTCTTCACTAAATTTTTTCACTATCTTTTTTTCTTTCTATTTGGTTAATCCGACTGAGAAATTATATAGGACGCAATTTGATAATTTACTTCTTTTATCTTGTCGTTCAAATTTTATTCTTTTATTTTGAATCTTTTGAAAATGAATCTAGGTGATAAGATTATTTGTTTCCCTGTACTATTTCATTTTTTGTCTTATAGCTCGCTGTGGTGATATTCTTTACATACCTTCCTCTTTATCATTCTTACAGATTATCACCCACCCACTCACCCCATTTGCCGTCTTCTGCTGCCGTAGACTGCTTGCTTAGCGTCTTCAGTGATTGACGTAAAAATAAAAAATAAAAAACCCAATGGCTGTTAGAATCCGATCTAGAGATGAAATATCCCACCAAAACCAAATTCTCTCACACACACATGCACACACAAATATCCATACAACACACACACTTACACTCGCTCTCCCACAATTATGCACATTCACACACACACACATACACACACACACACACACACAGATTATCCCCTCTCTTTTTCTCATTCACTCTTACACCATTCACTGCGTTCTCTCTCTCTCTCGCTCGCCATGTACCCACACGTACTTTGTTTACAAATGCATGCACACACACACACACACATTCTAACAGACACACGCATTCTTTCACCCACCATATACACACTTTCACTCACCACAATCACACACACACACACACACACACACACACACACACACACACACACACACACACACACACACTTACACTTTCTTTTGCATTCACTCTCTATCAAGTACACACGCAATTGCAAACCCGCTCACACCTTTTCTCTGTTGCTCGTTCACACATTCACACACAGAGCTTTCCTTGATTCTCATTCATACTCCTTCTCACACACACATGCGAACACACATTCTCTCTCACTGGGAAAACATGAATAAATAGATAATTCAATAAATCAATGTTGACTGTTACTTGAAGTTCTATAAATTTGCGTCAATCACGTGATCCCACGTCATACTTTCGTCGTCGTTTGCAGCGTTTACGACTTGAATCAGCAGCTCAAGAAATATGTACACGCCTTTGAGGCAATGCGTTACTCCCCCTTGAACATCAGGCTCAAACCGGAACCAGTCGCAACACCTTGGGCGCTCACAAAGCTAACGAAATCCCTGTGAAGTAAATTATCCGCGTTCACAAATCGATGGTAATCTGATTAGCTGTGATTGACTTTCAGCCGGAAATTAAATCACACATTTTAGCTTGATGGCTGAACTTTACAAAATATTCTCAATTTGCTCTGACATTAAACGGAAAAGCAGACGACAGATGACGGGCGATTAGGAATGAAGGATGGATGCTTTTGCTTGTTCGGTTTAGCTAACGTGCGCATGGGTTTTGCGCAACTTCCACTAGTTTACCAAGGGGGAAGCACTCTGGGTTTGCAATTGTTCAAAGAGAAACCACTCTGACAGAGGCAGTAAATATGAAGAAAATACCAGACAACACGGAACTGTGTAGCATTTCAGTCAATATCTAGACATGGTACGTCAATATAAAAATATGACTTAAATGTTTGACGTTTTCGAAATAACAAAAGCAAAGAATCAAGAGATCATGTAGTGAAGTGTTCAATTTTATTTTTAGATACAGGATTGTGTATGTGTTTGTGTGCGTGTGCACGTGTAAGGGGAGGGAATGATCACTGGAGTGAACGTGGGTGAACGGATATATAGTTTTTCCTTGTATATTGCTAAAGTATTACAGTAAAGTCACACACACACACACACACACACACACACACACACACACACACACACACACAAACACACGTATATATATACACACACATACACACATGTACACACATACATTTACACACACATACCACTCATAAACACACATACATACGTACACATGTACGCACACACACACATGATTGAAACACATGCACCCATGTACACACACATACACACACACACATACACACACACACATACACACACATACACACACACACATACACACACACACACACACACACACACAACTTACGATCGCAAACACGTAGCACCACATATGCAAACACATATAAACCATGACAGTAACAGACATGTTAGTAAACGCCCACTAAGTACAGCTTAGAAATTTGCCAGTGCCACATTAAGTCTGTTTTGTTGGTGGAAAGCGCCAGTTAAAAGCAAAGATGCTTATAGAGTTATAGGTTATATCACAGTTTAGTGTCGGTTGTTGTTGACATGAGCAAGCGAAAAGAAAAAAATAATAATCACATGAGAGCTTTTACTTTAACTGCGAATCGACAGACACTGAAACACCCGGATGTTAACGTCACGAAAGCCGCGCATGGAATCGATGTCAGTTTATGGTTATTTGTAGTTATTTACGGTTATTCATGTGATGTTACCAAAAAAAAAAGAAAAAAAACCCGCAAACAAATACCCTCCTTTGAAAGAAAATCAATCAAACAAACAAAAAGCTCTAAAAGAACCATCAAAAAAAGTCCACAAAAATTACACATATGAAAATAAAAGTGGTCTAAAAATTATCTCCTCCTAAACTGATAATTTTTTCTTCTTGGACGGTTCTGAAGGAAATGGGGGTGGGGGTGGGGAAGGCGTTCTGGTGTCAGAAGGCCGAAAATCAAATTTCAGTCTCCGAATTAGTAACAGTCATTAGAAAATCGAAGATTCGCCAACGAAACCATTTTTATCTAAATAGGAATCTTCTACTCCTTATTCTGTCTATTTCTTTCGGATCGGGATGACTCAAGTTAATTCTAGCAAGCCAAGCAGACACCTTTCATGAAAGCGAGTCTGATTAACATAATTAAACGTTTTCGGTCCGCGTTGCATCGCTCAGCAACATAGGAATTTAATTACGGTAATAAAGAAAATAGAAGAAATCGTTATACCTTATCTGATTGGTTGATTTGTGGTCCAGAGCCTGCAAGATTTATTGTCTTGTTATTGAAAAGTCTGCGAACTAAGACCGTCTGCTTGGTTACGGCCAAGGAGATGCAGACGTAGAATTAGCAAAACACTTGCTGGAAACAAATATTTTCCTCTTAATTTTTCTTGTTTCTTTCCGTTTGTTATGTTACTAAACAGAAATAAGTATGTTTGCTGACGTGGCTAAGTGACTTTGTGCAGCATGACACTTGTTTAATTCTTAGTTGTAATTTTTGCTCGCTCGCCTAATGTTTGCTTTTGTTTTGTGGTAATGCGTCCAAGACGATCACAGTGCAAATCTGCCGTGCAAGTAACAGCTCGTTGTTGATGTTGTCCAGGGCGTGTTTATTAACATTTTCAAAATTTTCGTTTCAGCTTGCTTTTCAGCTATTCTCCCTTTCAGCTTGCTTTTCAGCTATTCTCCCTTTCAGCTTGCTTTTCAGCTATTCTCCCTTTCAGCTTGCTCTGTAGCACTTCTCCGTTTCGTATTTTCGAGCCGGGAATGGATAGAAGCAAAGATATTACGTATGCTACTATAGCAGCAGATTATTTTCTGTTTGCGTTATTGTATTTATCAAGCACAACTTTGTGTTACTGTATTTATCATTGTGTTACTGTATTTATCAAGCACAACTTTGTGTTACTGTATTTATCATTGTGTTACTGTATTTATCAAGCACAACTTTGTGTTACTGTATTTATCATTGTGTTACTGTATTTATCAAGCACAACTTTGTGTTACTGTATTTATCATTGTGTTACTGTATTTATCAAGCACAACATTGTGTTACTGTATTTATCAAGCACAACTTTGTGTTACTGTATTTATCAAGCACAACTTTGTGTTACTGTATTTATCAAGCACAACTTTGCGTGTCGCGCCCGAAGCTTAGTCTTAAGTCCTGAGAGGAGCCATTTTACTGATACAAAATTTCTAATGCTTTATAACATCTGCATTGAGCTAATTAATTAATTTTAATCAAATGAAATGCAAGCTGTTCAGATCAGATGTAAATCAGACATATATTTTCTTGAGATCGACTCTTTTTGTTCGTGAAGCACATCCTCTCACTTTGTCAGTCCCTGTACATCTGTCAAAGACAATTTACGTCATAAAAATTATCTTCTTCACTTTGTCAGTCCCTGTACATCTGTCAAAAGATAATTTACGTCATAAAAATTATCTTCTTCACTTTGTCAGTCCCTGTAAATCTGTCAAAAGATAATTTACGTCATAAAAATTATCTTCTCCAAGAATGCACAAAAAAAAATGTTTCTCTTTCTTGTATCCATGCCATGAGCTAGGAAACGAACTTTGCGTATCGTCCTGAGGTCAAGAATCCCCGCAAGGATTTATGTGTGGGCGTGACGATTTGTACCAACTGAACAGTTCATTGTCCACAGTAGTTTAATTTAGGTGCAATGCAGCTATGAGTCGAAAGTTGGGGTGGGCTGGAGCTCATGGAATTATAAGACGGAAGGGCATGTGAAGAAATGAGTCGATGGGGCACGAGGAGTTATGGGACGGGGTGGTGGTGGTGGACATGGGGTTATAATTGGGAGGGGTCATGGCATTATAAGACGGAGGGGAATACAGAAGGACAAAGAGGGACATGGATCTATAAAAAGAAAGGGGGACAGATAAGACGAAAGGGGAACATGGAGTTATAAGACGAAAGGGGAACATGGAGTTATAAGATGAAGGGGGAAGGGCGTGGAGTTATACGAAGAAGGGGGACATGGAATTATAAGACATGAGGGGACATGGAATTTAAAGACAAAAGGGGTGACATGGAATTATAAGACGAGGGGGAACGTGGAATTTTAAGACAAAGTGTGTGGGGGGGGGGGTACATGGAATTATAAGACATGAGGGGACATGGAATTTAAAGACAAAAGGGGTGACATGGAATTATAAGACGAGGGGAGACACGGAGTTATAAGACAATTTGGGACATGGAGTTATGACGAAAGGGTGGTCGTAGAGCTATGACGAAGGGGAGACATGGAGTTATAAGACGGGAGAGGGACCCTTGGAGTTTGTAAAACGAAGGGTAGCTTTGGGAATAGAACTACTTACATTTCCGTTCCAAGCACAGTCTGCTCCTTTGCGTGGTGACATGCTTCGGTGGCCCTTGGTCTGCATTGAAGGTACTCTAATGAAACTTAGTGGTCATTTCCAGCGGAATTAGTGTCCCATGTTCGACAACTTCTTGTGTGCGGGGAGTAGTCAGACGTTCAAAGATTTTGTCCTTTGGGAGTTGGATTGTCTTAAATTATTGAACGGCTAAGCAGTCACTCAGAACGGGAGGTTGATTTTTGTCGTCAGTTATTTTTGACGGCAGCGACACTATCAATGCTGAAAAGTTTTCGTGAAAAGGGTTTGGGGTGTGGTGCATTAAAACAGCCATCAACACCAGCAGTATCTTATTTTCTATATTTTATTCCATTTCCTTACATTATTCGTTATTTTACTATCAGCTTACTTGCCTTAAGAATTACTTTCTGACAATAAGAATCGCTTGTTTCCTTAGCAACAGTGTGAGCAAGTGTAAAGTAATTCTTAACCAATAATATGCATTTTTAGTAGTCAAAGAAAGACCAAGGCAGTAGTGAAAATATTTCTATTTTTAGAATGAAAATAAACAAAGAAAACCGTCACCTGAAATGAGAGTAATTCTTTAGCAGTAATGAAAGACAACCTTTGAAATAATGCAATCATAGCTTAAGAAGTAATCGGTCATTATTATTCTATCTATCTATCTATCTATCTATCTATCTATCTATCTATCTATCTATCTATCTATCTATCTATCTATCTATCTATCTATCTATCCCTTAGTGTTGCCACTGATGCCTTGACAACCAGCTTCCTCCATTCCATTCCGTTCTCTGATAATTTTACTGTATCGTTCAGCATCAGTCCTGACGACTCTGAGATGTTATCCTCCCATCTTTTCCTCTCTTCCTCTCCTTCGCCTTCCTTGCACACTATCTTGCATGATTGTCTTGGTAAGCCCTGTTGATTGTGTGACATGCCCACACCATTTCATTTTGCGTTTTTTCACAATGGCCTATAGCTCTTCGTATGGCCCAATGGCTTGTCTAATTCTGTTTCTCACTTCGTCATTCGTGACGTCATCTCTATACGAAATGCCAAGCAACCTTCAAAGCATCTCATTTCAGTAGGAAAGCTTCTTGTCTTGGCAATGTTTATACTGGTAGGGAAACGCCTCTTTACCATGATAATCAATCTGGTTATGGTGTTCTCCATTCGGGCTATACCACGTCCATCTTCTGGATGCTTTGTGTGGTCCAAATGTGTTCATCACTTTCAGATCATTCGAGCTGGCGAATTCCAGGAGCCTTAAGCCTCCGTCGTTTGTTTTTGTATTGCAGTAGCGTCCACATTACCATTAAAGAGAGCCATTTCTTAAAATTATGAATATAAGTCTTTAGCAGTAATGAAAAATAATCTTTACCAATAATGAAGTCAAATGATTTGCAAGCTTTGATAGTACTACTTACATCCAGGCATTACCAATAATGAAGTCAAATGATTTGCAAGCTTTGATAGTACTACTTACATCCAGGCATTACCAATTATTAAAGCAAGACCATGCATCAGTATAAAATATCGTCAGCAGTACTGAGAGTCAGTCATTAATAACAATGAAAGCGGTCATTACTAATAATGAAAGCACATCTTTGCAAGAATTATTTTTTATATAATAAACACTTCAATGCTTTGATTTCACAAACAGAAATGGAAATAATGCAAACGTGGATAAATTTGCTAAAAATATGTAAGTAATATAACAAATTTTAAGAGGCCAAGCGGAAACTAGGAAGATAAAAAAAAAAAGTCAGACATAATTATCTGTCTTAAGGAAGACAATGATGTGACGTATCTATTAATACAAACAAATGTTAGAGAAACATAAAATAAATATGTTGGCAAACACATTTCGGTGAGTTCTTTATTACCCTGCTTCCTGTCTTACACACAAACGTTATTCACTAACGTACACACTCACGAACATACACTCGCTGATCAGAAAGAATAGAATTAAATTTGTCACCCAAATAAAGATGAAACAAAACATGAAAAAAATCGGTAATTAAGATGTGAAATACGTAATCATGCCATGCTTTCACACCTTATCCTTGACGTCATGTAAAATGCATGAACAGATGGAGGGTGAGGTGTTCGTGCGTGCAGCTGATGACAGAGACTGGGGTGGGTGGGTGTGCGTGGTAATGCAGTACTTCAGAAAGTTTAGTACTTTGACCCTGCCATCTTTATACTTGCTGTTATTGATTGTTACATGCTGTGTATTTTCTTCTTGTTTCTCTCTCTCTCTCTCTCTCTCTCTCTCTCTCTCTCTCTCTCTCTCTCTCTGTTGCTTTTATTTTGCGTGTCTCTGCATTTGTCAGTCAGTGGTCTTTTTGCTTCTCTCTGTCTGTCTTCCTCTTTGTATACCTCCCTCACTCTCTCTATCTCTCTATTCGATTTCTGCACATCACGTCAGTGGCCTGTTTACGTAATCACTCTTTTTCTCCCAGTGACGGCACCAGAATCTCTGTATAGAAAGGTCATGGGTGGGTGGATGTAATCTGGTTGGAAGGAGGGGTTGGGGAGGGGAGAGCTGTGCGTAACAAGAACTTTTCTGGGAATGACCCTCGGTATTGATGGAGATAAAGTCACCTTTGGCATTGCCACGGGACCTTCTATATTTCTTTCTGTCTTCCTTTCTCTCTATCTCAGCGTGTCTGTCATTCAAAGTCTGTCTTTGTCGCTTTCTTTACTTTCTGCCTTCCTTCCTTTCTCCGCTTCTCTCTCTCTCAGTCTCACTTCGGTTTCTGCATTTCATCACTGAATAATCTCTCTCGTTTCTACTGCCTGTCTCTCTTCCTACTGTCCGCGTGTGTGTGTCATCGTGTTTCTCAATCTCCATGAGGCTGTTTGTGTGTTGCTAAATTAAGTCTATCCATCATTGGTGTGTCCACATCGTTCCGTCCATATGTAATGTCTCTTCTCTCTGTCTCTCCTATTATTCTTTTTAATTTACATCTTCTGCATAGACTCCGTGGCATTTAACGGATTGAGTCCTGGAAACGGAGAGCTGTTGTTACAACAATTAAGGGCAAAGATTAGCCTGATGGCTTGTCTTTATGTATGTATAAATATTCTGCAAAACACACCGTCACGAGAAGTCCCGCTCGATTTAGACAATAAAAATAACCCTTGACCCGTCATTAAGAAGAGCCGCATGAGAGTTAGTGTAAGAATTCAGCATGTCTAATGTACCACACAGCCCAATCTTGCTCGGTCCTTGAGGACGTGTATAATTTTCCTCTTCAATAAAAAAAAAAATAGTGCTTGGTCTGCATTCATTTTTACTCTGCATGAACTTCACCACAGAATAAGACAATATAGAAGACAGCAACAATGATTTAATCCACATTTAGAATAAAACAATATTGTTCTAGACAACACTCACCTACTAAATTTTGAACCAGCTAACACTATCAAAACTCTGCACAACCAACACTGACCCAACCATCAACCACTAACTAGTACTTAACCAGGCAACCTTCACTCAAGTAATGCTGACCCCAAAACCCAACTAGAAAAAAACCAGCAATGACCCAATCAAATAGACCTAACCATTATCGATCCACCCATTATTGAACTAACCACCATTGATCCAAACAGTATACACTTTATCAGTATTGACCAAACTAAAATAGACCCAACAAACATTGACCCAACCAATACAGATAATTCAAACTAAGCAACATTAGCCCAAACAGTAACGAGCTAGCTAAAATTGACACTACCAGTATGGAATAACTAAACATTTGTATGACCTGATAGACCCAACAAACGCCATCCCAACCAATGTAAACTAAATCAACTTTAATCCAACCAATTCAGACATTTACCTCAACCAAAATAGATCTAACCAAAATTGGCCCAATCTGTAAAACAATATTGATAATTTCAATGTAGACTTAATGTCCTAACCAACACTGACTCAGCCAATATAAATCTAACATTGGCCCAACCAATGAAGATCTAACCAACATTGGCCCAACCAATGAAGATCTAACCAACATTGGTCCAACCAATGAAGATCTAACCAACATTGGCCCAACCAATGAAGATCTATCTAACCAACATTGGCCCAACCAATGAAGATCTAACCAACATTGGCCCAACCAATGAAGATCTAACCAACACTGGCCCAACCAATGAAGATCTAATCAACATTGGCCCAACCAATATAGACCTAACCAACCCTAATCCAAACAACTTTTCAGTACTGACAAAAATAATCAGGAACCCAACTTACACTGAACCAATCAATACTGACAAAACAGCACTAGCTCAATCATTAGGTCGATATCTCGATAAGGTGAGGAGTTGGCAGCCATTAAAAGAAAGTTATTGGCTGAACTGCAGGCTTCTATTTATAAAGATAGTTTGACCTACACATGGAAATAAATAAATAAACGCATTTCATAGCTATTGAGCGGTTAAATAAATACTGTAGTTATTTCACTATGTATACTTCCTACACACACGTATTTGATATGAAAAGGAAATAAAACAGTGGTGGGAATGCTATGTAGATCTAAGATCTGCCAAGTGGTAATTATCTAGAAGATTAATTAGATAGCGGTAATTTAGTAGTAATTATCTTAAAAGATTAATTATATAGCGGTAATTTAGTAGTAATTATCTTAAAAGATTAATTCGATAGCGGTAATTTAGAAGTAATTATCTTAAAAGATTAATTAGATAGTGGTAATTTAGTAGTAATTATCTTAAAAGATTAATTAGACAGCGGTAACTATCTTTGTAGAGCTAGTAACTGAAGTTACACCTTGTCCACTTGAATTTCATTAATATAATATTATTATCAAATAATTGGTTATTAGATTAGATTAATTATAATAACGAAGACGAGTGGGGTATCACACGATGCAATGGTTTGAAGATTCCAGCTTTAATTTTAAATGTGATGAACTGTTGACGTCAACGTGAAAATGAATTGTTCAGTAAGTGATTTAAATTTCCACTTAGTGACGTAGTAGTTCGCTCTGCGCCTTTAAGATGACTTAGAAGGGAGCGTGTTCCATTTCAACAAATGCAAAACCGTTACCAACATATTCTAGATGTAGAAGCACGTTATTTCTTCTAAATAGTGCATTTGTCTTTTCAATAAGTTATAATTGAAAAAAAACTAAATGTATAAATTTATCTACCTATCTATCTATCTATATACCTACCTGTCTACCTATCTATCTATCTATCTATCTATCTATCTATCTATCTATCTATCTATCTATCTATCTATCTATCTATCTATCTATCTATCTATCTATCTATCTCTGGTGGTGTGTCTCAGTCTGTGTAAATGGACAGGGTGTATATGTTGCAGACCTGCACAGCCTGAAATTTCATGAGCTTCGCGGACTATCTCTTAATTACTCAAGCATACCCATAATGTTGCGCTTGGGTGGGAGTCAGTGAAGTGTACACATTTCGTTTGCATCATTCATGCTTGTAACATTATTTTGGTGCAATTTTTGAAATCGGATTCTAAAATTGTCCACAATCATTAGTGGGAGGGGTTTTAAAAAAACAAAATATGGATGCAACTCTGTGGATAGTTTTGTTGCTAATGTTTGGGGATGGGTGGGTGGGTTGTTCTGTTGTTGGTGATGGGTGGAGTGATTTTTGACACTTGGGAAATAAAATTTCCTAATTCGTGCTTGTAATATAGCTTGGCACGTGTTTCAGCTTTCAAAGCAAGTTCATTTCACTAGGGTCCTTGGGAAGACTCGGGCCGAAAAAGTCGTGGTGCCTTTGGAAAACTTGTGGAGAAAAATCGAATTACGAACGAGTGTATATCTTTCAAACGTGTGAGCCAGTAGTGCCAGTTTCATTTGAATAATTGCACAGTCTGTGCGCTCTGACAGACGGTCATTCGAATCACAAGACCACACCAGCTCGGACTCGCCTGAATTGGGTAGGGCGCCGTCAGCCGGACATTGCCTTACGTGAACCCCACGTCTTGCAGCACGTGCTGAGCGTGATACGGCACTGCTGACGGAGATAAACTAAACCTCGGCAGGGATCTTTTTTAAGGGTGTTCTACCAGCCCCGAGCTTGGAGAGCATTAGCATGGTGCCATTCCTTGTTTAGCAGGCAGACGTACTAACAGACGTACTAAGTGACGTACTAACAGATGTACTAAGTGACGTACTAACAGATGTGCTAAATGACGTACTAACAGATGTACTAAGTGACGTACTAACAGATGTACTAAGTGACGTACTAACAGATGTGCTAAATGACGTACTAACAGATGTACTAAGTGACGTACTAACAGATGTACTAAGTGACGTACTAACATATGTACTAAGTGACGTACTAACAGATGTACTAAATGACGTACTAACAGACGTATTGTGACGTACTAAGAGACGTACTAACATAAGTACTAAATAGAACTAATATTCACTCAGCACGTTTCTAAATGTTTAATCTCACTTTAATATATATATATTTTGGGGGGAATAGAAGTGACGTTGAAACATATTGCCTATAAGCATCTAGTCGCTCACTCATACACACACACACACACACACACACACATCTTTATGTCAAGGGCCTCGTTTTTGGAGCAATGTTTCAAAAGAAAGAACACTCCAAAGATAAACTTTAAACTTAACCTAAGTTTGATCAGTGAAGAATTATTCTTAAATTAGTTTGAAAATATTGATGTGACTATGTTGAAAAGAACTTGCAAGTCGAATGACATTGTTTTCTTTTAAACTATTGAATTTGATATTGGGGCAGTGGCTCCAGAACTTGTGAATAATGACTATTATTTTATTTTGAATCATGCTTAACTTATTTAGTAGAAGTAGTATTGCATGAAGAATTTTGAGTTTTATATTTCTCTTATTTATTTCATCATTCATCATTCTTTATTTTCTTTTCCCCTACCCCACGGGTGTGATTTGTGGATGGCTGACTAACCAACATGTGAGAGGAGACCCATAGGTCAATAAATTTGAATTTATATTTTGATTATTGAGACTTTTTCCTGTCGTTGATTTGAAAGAGTTGTTGTTGTCGTTGTTATACGTTGTATTGTCTGTGCTGTCTACACTTCACCCTTACCCGTTTGCAATCACACATGCAAACATGTCGGCAATGCGTAACCTACATGCAGAATAAAATTCGAGCCAAATAACCATGGTATTCTGTGTGTGGATTTGTAGTAACATCTATGCAAGCCCTACGTGGCTTCGACTAACCACCACGCCACCCCACCCCCTTTCTTTGGAGAGAAGGGTACAGGTGACTTAGGATATAAGACTGAATAAGTATTGGAGTTGCTTGAACGTTATTTCATGCAAAATTGATGTCAAATAACATTTCATTGTATTTGTATATGTGTATATTCGACTGTTGATTTAATAAATTTATTGTTAAATGTATTAACCTTCTTGCGCATGTTCTTAAACCAGATGTTGGAGTAATAGTGTGTGTGTGTGGTGGGGGGACTACTAAATAAAAAAAATGTCGAATTTTTATTATTCCTTTAGAAGGAAGTTTCCACATACTACAACATTTCCAGACAGGAAAACGTCTTCTTGTTGTGAAAGAGAGAAGATTTTTACTACACCCTTGCCAGACAGGAAAACGTCTTATTGTTGTGAAAGAGAGAAGATTTTTACTACAACATTGCCAGACAGGAAAACGTCTTCTTGTTGTGAAAGAGAGAAGATTTTTACTACACCCTTGCCAGACAGGAAAACGTCTTATTGTTGTGAAAGAGAGAAGATTTTTACTACAACATTGCCAGACAGGAAAACGTCTTATTGTTGTGAAAGAGAGAAGATTTTTACTACACCCTTGCCAGACAGGAAAACGTCTTATTGTTGTGAAAGAGAGAAGAGTTTTACTACACCCTTGCCAGACAGGAAAACGTCTTATTGTTGTGAAAGAGAGAAGATTTTTACTACAACATTGCCAGACAGGAAAACGTCTTATTGTTGTGAAAGAGAGAAGATTTTTACTACAACATTGCCAGACAGGAAAACGTCTTATTGTTGTGAAAGAGAGAAGATTTTTACTACACCCGTTTAATCCGCCAAGAGAGGGACGAGTAGAGTCTTATGGGAGAATTATTAATAAACATAAATTAAGATTTCTCCATCACTTGTAATTAGTTATGGATGATTATGATAATCATAACCAGGAACAAAGGGTTGCATGTCACAGTTTAATTGATTTGTTTACCTGGCTGTCTTGATTTGTTTGTCTCTATTTCTTGATTTGTTTACCTGGCTGTCTTGATTTGTTTTCCTGGATTTCTTGATTTGTTTACTGGTTTTCTTGATTTGTTTACCTGGTTTTCTTTATTCTTTTGCCAAGATTTCTTGATTTAGCTACCTTACATTCTTCATTGGTTGATTAGTTTTATTGGCAGGTTCTGTTGGTCTAAATAGCATGTATGTTTGATTTTCTTCATGGGACACTAACCTCTACAATTGAGTTTCCAGGATTTCTTGACAATTATTGAAAATGTGTCTACATGCAAGCGACACACAAATGTCATTCTTTGCTATTTCAGTCGGAGTACAGCTATTTATAGACCACTGTTCTTTGGTATGCTTATTTGTTTATTTTTTTCCTCAGGCTTCTTTACTTCCCATGAACAATATTTTTATATATTTCTTTGCAAGTGTGTGGTTGTGTGTGTATTTGTTTGTGTATGTGCGCGCGTGTGTGATCCCTCTGTTATTTACGAGGATCACGCTGTTTGTTCATTATATATTAAATCGTCCTTGACATTTTTGACTTGTTCATTATATATTAAATCGTTTTCTTGACATTTTTGACTTGTTATAAATATCACATTCAAGTAAAGAAGCCAAAGAAATTACAACACCCCCCCCCCCAACAAATAAGTATATAATGGAACCAAGAGCATGTTTCCACAGATCTAAGCTAATCAAAAATAATAGACCACACACACACACACACACACACACACACACACACACACACACACACACACACACACACACACAGACAGACACACACACACACTCAAATGCGCGCGCGCGTGGGCGCACACATATATACACATACAGAAAGAAGAAGATATATGAAAAGTTAACGTTTGTAAAGAATGAAGATTTGCAGGGGAAAAAACGAAAAAAGAATATTCATGAATAAATATACAATATAACAAACAACGCTCTACTACAGCTATAAGCTGACCCAAAAATAAGACTCATATCATAAGACTTACTGGGTCCACACGTCTCGCTATGCATCCCAATTCTTGTCAGTGTTCTAATATACACACTCTCTCTCTCTCTTTCACACACACACACACACACACACACACACACACTCTCTCTCTCTCTCTCTCTCTCTCTCTCTCTCTCTCTCTCTCTCTCTCTCTCTCTCTCTCTCTCTCTCTCTCAAACATACACAAAGTATATTTCCCATATCCTCTTTCAGTATGTGTGTTTGTGGTGTGGGGAGATAGGTATTACAATGAATTAATAAAATTATTAGTTAATTACTCTTACTGAGTCAACACGTCTCACTAATCACTACACATCCGAATTCTTGCCAGTGTTCTAATTAACTAATAAATAAATAATTAAACAAAAAGTTGGATTCAATCCTTCAATCCCATCCGTGAGAATAGATTAATAATAAAAATATAATCAGTGAGTACAACTGAATATATTACGAAAGCCTTGTAGGAATTTCAGATTGATAGAAGTAATAAACTGCAAAAAACGTTTTCTATTACGTAATCACTATGACACCTACATGGATGCAAAGTGTTGCGGAAATATAGCTATGGATATTTCCATCACACGAGTTCATCATTTCATATATTTTTTTGAACGTGCTACAGCGAAGAGCAACCTTGTCAACGGGCTTGTGGATCAGCTATGTAGGGATAGATCTGTAGACCTTGTCAACGGGCTTGTGGATCAGCTATGTAGGGATAGATCTGTAGACCTTGTCAACGGGCTTGTGGATCAGTTATGTAGGGATAGATCTGTAGATCTTGTCAAAGGGCTTGTGGATCAGCTATGTAGGGATAGATCTGTGGCCTGTGAATTTCTACTATTCGGATATAGGTCGTTGCAATGTTTCATTGTACGTTTGATACATACGATTGCGCTGTAGCGGTGCGGCGTAGGGTTGAGACATTGGAATGAGACATGGGGTTGCAGCATAGAGTTGAGACATGGGAATGAGACATGGGGTTGCAGCATAGAGTTGAGACATGGGAATGAGACATGGGGTTGCAGCATAGAGTTGAGACATGGGCTTGCGGAGTGCCGAAATCTACATACAGAAATAAACTCCCCTTTTCTTAAGTTTCAGTCGCACAGCCCAGTGTTAACCTAAATGTGCATTAATTACGTCATTCATATTAAATAGGTTATTCACAATAATTACATCATTCAGGTTAATTACTCCTTGCATAACTTGGGAAAGTTGAGAATGCAAGTAGCTATACAATAGTCACAACCAATAATATTGAATATAAAAATAAAATGACAAGAATAAGATATTATTATTATACTAGTTATTTAACTCTGACTTAACCCTCTTGGGCATAAATTCGAGAGAGTGTTTCTCTTGCCTAATGGTTAAGGTTCTTAGCTAGTTCGGAAGGCCGTAAAGCATTGCATAGCATCTATATGCTGATGACAAAACCAGCTCTACGTGTTGCCATGTTTCTGTGCAGTAATGCATGCGTTGACCAGTTCAGTTAGTCATTTTAGTCACGTGACAAGTAAAGCTAAAGCGTAATGTCCTACAATAGCTTAACTACGTTGCAGAAGTACTGATCAATTACTCCAAGTGCTGGGCACTGTCTTGGACAGTGTCACTTTGCACAAAACGAAGAAAAAAGGCGTACGCCATTTGAAACCTAGTTTACTAGAGGCCTGCTTTTTAAATGCAAAGAATAAATTACATTATCGGGCGAATATCTCTTGCATACTTGTGTATGTGAGCGCGCGTGCATGCAGCATACATTCGCATGTGATTAACTCGTTGATATAAAAGTGTATTGCTTTTTTGGGGCCAATATATATATTTATTTATTTATTCGTGCAAGTTTGCTTTTCTTATTTCTCTGTTTCTTTTACTCGTTATAGCTATTATAATCTCATATTTCTTCTTCTTCCTTTTTTCTGTGTATATGTGTGGCCGTGTGTTTGTGTGGGGGGGGGGGGTTGGTGTAGGTTTGTGTGTGTGGGTGTGTGGTCTGCCTGTTATTTTTGGTCAACAATTACAGAAAAAGCGCATATATATATATATATATATATTTCGTTTTTCCATTAAACGTATTTGTTTTCCATTATATGTATTTTGTTGTTGTATTATATGTATTTTGTTGCCACATATATATTTTGTTGCCCCATTATATGTATATTGTTGCCCCATTATATGTATTTTGTGTCCCATTATATGTATTTTGTTGCCCATTATTTGTATTTTGTTGTCCCATTATATATATATTGTTGTTCTATTATCAATATTTCGTTGCCCCATTATACGTATTTTGTTTCCCCCCCCCCCCCCATTATATATATATTGTTGTTCCATGTCATCTCATTTGCCCCATTATATGTAGTTTGTAAAGTTTTCCTGTTATTTCTCCGTTTCTTATTATAAACATTTCATGCTCACCTCTCTCTCTCTCCCTCTTGCGTGGGCACAAGTGTATTTCTGTGTGCTTGTGACTATGCATTATATGAATTATGCATGTTTGTACGTGTGTATGTGGCATGAGTGGATAGATCAATGAGATTGATCGCCCACATACACACATAACTGCTCCTTTTATTTATAAAGGGTTTTACTATTTCTTAGTTCTTTTCTCTGCAGTTTATTTACTTTTGATTTCCCGCTTCCAATTTTAATAATCTCCAAGCTTTTGTTTATTGCAAACAAATGTAAAAATCTTATGACGTTATTTTGTGTCCGATGCTTCAAGACAGCCCAATAAAGAGACAATTTATTTCATTATTCGCTTATTTATTTATCCTCTTGTCATTACGTCCTGCAGGGATATGTGGAGATGAATCGCACAGCCCAAATGACGTCACTTGCGTCGACTTTCTGAGCTTGTAATCAGCCTTATCTTTCACAGAAGGGTCGAGCTTTATATGAATTTCGGTGGCGTAGCGGGGCAAAGGTCACTAGAGAAAAGCACTATTTCTTGATATCTCACTAAAATGCAATAGCTGACGGTGATCTTTGAACGCCAGCAGGCTGTGCAAGAGAGCGTCACAGAAACAGTCTGACATACACAGAAACGTAATTAATAATTAAAGGGGCCCGATTTCCTGCAACCTGGCGTGAAATTTGTGCGGCTGACGTTGCATGTCAGCTCCTAGGAAAAGCGTTCGCCCAGCCGGCTGAAAATTTTTGATTGGCAGGTGGGACACCTTGCTAGAATGGTCTGACGCCCCGGCCAGCAGTTGTTGGCCTCGAACAATGAACGTTTTCATCGATACTACACTTTTAGGAGCTTGGGCAGAGATAATGAGCAATGTTATGTTCCTGCCAGTCATGTGGAGACAGTTTATGAAATTTCTCAGTAGCTCACAGGTCGAAAGATGATGAGATGGGGGCTGGGTGGGGTGGTCGTGGGGTTCGGTAGGATCGGTGGTGGTTGTGGCACAGGAAGTTCATGGAACGGAGTGAATACTTGCTGGTTTATTGAGAAAGAGAGCGAAGCAAATAAAAATAAATAAATATGTTATAATGAACTACGTTTATTTGTAAATGAGTGTTGGGATATATTCACCATATTTTAGTAACTGGAATGTATATATATACATAAATTCTACATAAAGGAAGATAACTCTCTCTCAAGAAAAGGGCAGATAATGTTAATAAATAATAAAGGCTCACAGTCTAATTTACAGAGAAAGAAAAAAAAAAACTTACGAAATGTAACACAAATTAGGTCTGCATGCAGGAACCAGCTAAATGTAATAAGTTATAACAAATATTAACTTTAGACCTGTTAAGTTGCTAAATGTAACAAAATATAGCAATTGTGATAAGCATTATATTAAGTTGTATTTATAAATATAGGTTTTTGTTGTAATTTAAGCATAATATTAGCGAGTTGCATTTTCAAAATAGAAGTACATCTACTTTGTTGTGCTGTGTTGTAAGGTTACTTTGTTGTATGGTATTGTAAGTCTATTTTGTTGTATGGTGTTGTAAGGCTACTTTGTTGCATTGTGTTGTAAGTATACTTTGTTGTGCTGTGTTGTAAGGCGACTTTGTTTTGCATTATGTTGTAAGTCTACTTTGTTGTATTGTGTTGTAAGGCTACTTTGTTGTGTTGTAAGGCTACTTTGTTGCATTGTGTTGTAAGTCCACTTTGTCGTGCTGTAAGTCTAACACGAAGCTTTGTTGAAGTCTGTATGTTGTGTGTACAGTTTAATAATTCGGTTATCTCACATACGTTAATCTGCCTGTTGTACTATGTAGTATTTGTATTCTGCTTGTTGTATTGTGTATTATGCGTGTTTTGCTTGTCGTTTTATGGAATATGTTTTATGGAGTAAGTGTGTTCTGTCTGTTGTGTCATGTAGTAAGTGTGATCTGCTTGTCTTTCTTACTTGGCGGATATGCGGGCTCTGTAAACGTTTCTCTCTTCCACATCATTAAAGACAAACATTTACCGTTACACAATATTTCCGTAGGTGGAAAACTTCTTTCCAAAGAATACCAAACATCTTAGCAAAGATAAATCCGTCTTTTAATCTATACTTAGCGAGTCCCCATCCAATCACTACCTCTCCAACATAAGGTTATCAATGTGTGTAAGGAGGTCAATAAATTTAACAGTAAATGTATTAAATCAACTGTCAAATATACATACAACAAATACAATCAAAAGAATGCTGACAATTACATGACCTCACAACAATGTTCGATTAACGCTAGACAATCGTTCAGTTTATCCTAGCATAGACATCAGCAGTCAAATGTAGTTAGGTCATAGACATAAATCATCACAGAAATGAGACTGGAGTTTTAGAGAAATACTTAAGTCAGAGTAAATAACCCATTTTCAATGATAGCCACTGTCACTAGCACGTATTCACAATCACGTGGGTTGCAGCAAGTCGCCATCTTTCTTATTTATTTTTCTAGGCACGTTACACAACTGTTCCAGAATCTTTGATGCGCTCTCCAAGTACACTGTGGAGAATTGTCCCGAATTTTCCTTGTGCTACCAAGCACTCCAGGAGAAATGTTCCCGAATTTTCATGTATGATACACAGAACACCACGAAGAATGTTCAAAATAATCTTCATGAAATCTGGAGACCAAACTCAAACCAGCATTTTTGCCGTATTGGCTCTTGAACAGAATTCACAGGAATCAGCTTCCATCAACACATTACTGTAAGTTCGATGATAATGTTGAACACACACCAGCATGATCCAGAAGATCGGGTCGCTTTGGATTTAACAATTTATATAACAATTAAGTTTTGAAATATGGATAGGCAAATTTACTCTGCCACAGAAGCCAATCATTATGATTATGATTGAGATTATGTTGTGTTACAAGTCAATCATATAGTGTTGTAGGTTTTGTTGTGTTACAAGTCAATCATATAGTGTGTTTAAGTTATGTTGTGTTACCAGTCAATCAGATAGTGTGTTTAGGTTCTGTTGTGTTACAAGTTTAATCAAATAGTGTATTTAAAATAAGCAGTATTACAAGTCAATCATATAGTATGTTTGGTTTCTGTTGTGTTACAAGTCATGCATACATTATGTTCATGTTGTTATTGTGGTACAAGTCATTCATACAAAGTGCTCACGTTGCATTGTGTTACAAATCATTCAAACAGTGTGTTCGGCTTGTATTGAGGTACAAGTCATTATATAGTGTGTTTGGCTTGTATTGTGGTACAAGTCATTATGTAGTGTGTTTGGCTTGTATTGTGGTACAAGTCATTCGTACAAAGTGCTCACGTTGCATTGTGTTACAAATCATTCAAACAGTGTGTTCGGCTTGTATTGAGGTACAAGTCATTATATAGTGTGCTTGGCTTGTATTGTGGTACAAGTCATTATGTAGTGTGTTTGGCTTGTATTGTGGTACAAGTCATTATGTACTGTGTTCGGCTTGATTTGTGGTACAAGTCATTCATACAGTGTGTTCGATTGTATTGTGGCACAAGTCATTCATAGAGTGTGTTCGGCTTGTATTGTGGTACAAGTCATTATTTACTGTGTTCGGCTTGTATTGTGGTACAAGTCATTATTTACTGTGTTCGGCTTGTATTGTGGTACAAGTCATTCATATAGTGTGTTCGGCTTGTATTGTGGTACAAGTTATTCATATAGTGTGTTCGGCTTGTATTGTGGTACAAGTCATTATGTACTGTGTTCGGCTTGTATTGTGGTACAAGTCATTCATATAGTGTGTTCGGCTTGTATTGTGGTACAAGTCATTGTGTACTGTGTTCGGCTTGTATTGTGGTACAAGTCATTCATATAGTGTGTTCGGCTTGTATTGTGGTACAAGTCATTATGTACTGTGTTCGGCTTGTATTGTGGTACAAGTCATTCATATAGTGTGTTCGGCTTGTATTGTGGTACAAGTCATTATGTACTGTGTTCGGCTTGTATTGTGGTACAAGTCATTCATATAGTGTGTTCGGCTTGTATTGTGGTACAAGTCATTATGTACTGTGTTCGGCTTGTATTGTGGTACAAGTCATTATGTACTGTGTTCGGCTTGTATTGTGGTACAAGAGTCTATCATAAAGCGTCCTAGTTGTACTGTGTTTTGAATCAATCGCACATTGCGTTTATTTCTTTGTTATGTCAATCTGTTTTGTACGAGGGGTTGCTGCCCAACAATTCTCAAACCACTGTCTTGTCAGATCTGACCGAATTTCAGATCTCGCGTTTACCGTCCATCCATTAACCCCTTTTGCATGGAGCCCCTGGCGATCGCTGACAATATTATACAATCTTGACTGCCCTAGTAGATTAGGTTGTAATAATTCGCCATATATTTAGCCCGACTGACCATGTGACAGGGTCAGTCTGTACTTGTGAGTGCAAAAATCTACTTCAAAGATCAGTCAATCCAGCCGTTGTCGGAGAAACGTCGTTCGGAAAGTCCTCCTAGATCCCCAGTAGTAAAAAGGTTTTGCGGAGAAAGTTCAGTCAGGATAAACTTACAATCAAACCTTATGCATAGTTATGATTTGAGTGCATTTATTTGTATTCATTTATATGTATTTATTCATTCCCTTTTATTTCTTCTTTTACTCGTTCGCCCTATTTTCCCTCCTATTATCTACCTGTGCATGAAATGCTTCTGGTGCGTCAGGTATTGTTTTAGCGTCTACTGGAAATTTAATGACACGCGTCTGGTGGGTCAGTTATTGTTTTAGCGTCTACTGGAAATTTAAGAGGTTTTATGTTTCAGAATCGGCCCCCACCCTTTTAGCACTCAGTGCACGAAGTACCTGCTACTTCTTTGTACTCGTTGAGTGTGATGAACAGAACAGGTCAAGGCCGAATGAGTCCGTCATCCAATGCAAAACCCAAAGCCTGAAACATGCTGCCAGACTACTGATGGGGCCCATGCGATTCCCGCAAACCCACCTCGGTCAGTTTAACATCCAACCCCAACAAGTCTGAAGAGATTTACAGACAAAACTCTTCTCTTTATACTACAATCATACATTGCGCTAATATTCTGTTACAAGTCAATCATACATTGCGTTTATTTTCTATGGTACACGTCATTCATACATTGCGTTTATTTTCTATGGTACACGTCATTCATACACAATGTTTATTTTCTATGGTACACGTCATTCATACACAATGTTTATTTTCTATGGTACACGTCATTCATACATTTTGTTTATTTTCTATGGTACACGTCATTCATACACAATGTTTATTTTCTATGGTACACGTCATTCATACATTTTGTTTATTTTCTATGGTACACGTCATTCATACACAATGTTTATTTTCTATGGTACACGTCATTCATACACAATGTTTATTTTCTATGGTACACGTCATTTATACACAATGTTTATTTTCTATGGTACACGTCATTCATACACAATGTTTATTTTCTATGGTACACGTCATTCATACATTTTGTTTATTTTCTATGGTACACGTCATTCATACATTTTGTTTATTTTCTATGGTACACGTCATTCATACATTTTGTTTATTTTCTATGGTACACGTCATTCATACACAATGTTTATTTTCTATGGTACACGTCATTCATACATTTTGTTTATTTTCTATGGTACACGTCATTCATACATTTTGTTTATTTTCTATGGTACACGTCATTCATACACAATGTTTATTTTCTATGGTACACGTCATTCATACAGTTTGTTTATTTTCTATGGTACACGTCATTCATACAGTTTGTTTATTTTCTATGGTACACGTCATTCATACAGTTTGTTTATTTTCTATGGTACACGTCATTCATACACAATGTTTATTTTCTATGGTACACGTCATTCATACACAATGTTTATTTTCTATGGTACACGTCATTCATACAGTTTGTTTATTTTCTATGGTACACGTCATTCATACAGTTTGTTTATTTTCTATGGTACACGTCATTCATACAGTTTGTTTATTTTCTATGGTACACGTCATTCATACAGTTTGTTTATTTTCTATGGTACACGTCATTCATACACAATGTTTATTTTCTATGGTACACGTCATTCATACACAATGTTTATTTTCTATGGTACACGTCATTCATACAGTTTGTTTATTTTCTATGGTACACGTCATTCATACACAATGTTTATTTTCTATGGTACACGTCATTCATACAGTTTGTTTATTTTCTATGGTACACGTCATTCATACACAATGTTTATTTTCTATGGTACACGTCATTCATACACAATGTTTATTTTCTATGGTACACGTCATTCATACACAATGTTTATTTTCTATGGTACACGTCATTCATACAGTTTGTTTATTTTCTATGGTACACGTCATTCATACAGTTTGTTTATTTTCTATGGTACACGTCATTCATACAGTTTGTTTATTTTCTATGGTACACGTCATTCATACAGTTTGTTTAGGTTGTGCTGTGCTACGAGTCAATCATGAAGTTTTACAGAAGTACATAATCAACAAATCAAAGTAAGACTAGAACATCAAGTGAAAATTATTACGATATGCAAGTACACCAAGTGAAAATGTATTACAATGTACACCAACAGTGTGACAGGTATATTATTGTAAACATTACTAAATGATAATATTAATAGCAAGAAAAATATACTACATATTACCTAGTTAAAATTCATATCATGGAATGTGACAAATACGGGATCATTGCAAAAATATTTGACAAACAGAAAATTATTCCAATGAAAATCTAAGAAATTTATTACCATGTACAATGATATACAAGTACAAATATTCATGTACACATGAATAGAAAATGATTACCAAAGAAAATAATGACATTTACATATACGCCAAAAAAAGTATGACAGTTTACAAATACACCAAAGAAAAGTATGAAGTTTACAAGTACACCAAAGAAAAGTATGACAGTTTACATATGCACCAAAGAAAATTATGACAGTTTACAAGTACACCAAAGAAAAGTATAACAGTTTACATATGCACCAAGGAAAAGTATGACAGTTTACTTGTAAATCAATAGAAACGTACCACGATCTACCTTAATTAAAAAATACACAAACCCCGAGAAAATATATACACAGTGTATAATATATGTGTATGATTTCACATGATTCACTTACATGTACTATAATCTAAACTATAAGTCTACATGTCATACTGTAGACATGACTCACTTACATGTACTATAATCTAAATTATAAGTCTACATGTCATACTGTAGACATGACTCACAAGAAAAATAGCAGAAAATATCTTAATAAACAAACCTAATGAATAAAGGATCTTTCTTCAACCATTCCCTGAATTATTACAATGCACATGAATTAACTTGCCGATACCAAAAGGAAACCTCATTAGGGCTTTCATAAAATTCTACCGTTGTTTAATTTAAATCAGACTGTCCGACTTCACCGTACCTGTTAATGCACATCCATAATAATACAACGACTCTCAGGAAGAAAGCAGTCTTTAAATGTGTTCTATAAATAATTGAATTGCAGATCTGCCTGATCAATGTTGACTGCCCAATGAAAATCTGCAATATTTCCTTTAAAGAACTGTTGTACGTAGACCCGAGACTACGGGTTTAATGAGAACCTAAGGTGCTGAAAGGATCCTAATGATCTCACACTAATTAACTGGACTCCAACTCCTAACTTCTCACTAAGGATCAAGCACATAGGGTAAGCATGGAATAAGGTGAAAATGAATAACTAACAACTTATGTAGTGTGACAGGCACCTTACTGGTTATGATGATGATGATCATTAATTAATTATTATTATTAATGTTATTATATCAGCAGCATTATTTCTATTATTATTAATGATTGTTATTGTAATTGTTGTAGTGACGTTTTGCTGGAAGATGGGCAAGATATGAATTCTCCATCACCCTGGGCTGCCCGTAACCTTAGGCTAATCCCCAAAACACGCCTTCTGGTTGGCCACACGTGTTAGAAAGATGAATGGTAGATAATATAGAAAAGAAGAGTGATAGTTCTAGAAGATAGCTCGAGCACTCTGATACAAGAGCCAGGATAGTAAGTAAATACACGTGACAGACTACAACGTATAACATGTAAGTGAATCACGTGACAGATTACAACGTATAACATGTAAGTGAATCACGTGACAGACTACAACGTATAACATGTAAGTGAATCACGTGACAGACTACAACATATAACATGTAAGTGAATCACGTGACAGACTACAACATATAACATGTAAGTGAATCACGTGACAGACTACAACATAAGTGAATCACGCTAACACTAGTGGTCTAAGTATAAAAAAAAATAAATGTATTCAACATGAAATAACAAACAACAGCATGGTTACATGTAGCAAATAGTTCAACAGTTACGATTAGAGTTTATATATTTTTATGGTTCATAATCAAGACCATGTGGTGTTGACAATGTTCATTTGAGTCCTCTGGCACTGTAGTAATTTTTTGGGTTCATTCATATGAGTAAACTATAAATGAGTTCATAAGAGAACACTGAATGTTTCTGAGTGAACTCTAAGAGTACTTTCATTAAAGTTCAAGTAAATTGTATTTTCACTGAAGCTGTGTGGTTGTTGACTTTATAAATACAAACTTTAGGTTTGCCTGACGTATCATCCTGGGTCCCTGCGAATGTTGCACACGGTTTCAGTCCTTTTCACTTGGGTCATTTTGTTCTAGTGTTACTTCATGGTGCAATACTCATCAAAGTCAACATGCAAGATAAAGTGATTCTCTCCTGGTATTGTTTTGCAGATCAACACACGTTAAGCAATGTCTCAAATAAGGTGCTGGCCTGACAGTAAAATACACTTGGGCTAAGAATTTGTTCTCATGTATTCTCTGACAGAACACTCTTACTTCATGGTCATCATACATTTTAATATCATAATCAAAATATAACAATACACACTATAGTTAACATCAAGAGATAAACATGAATATAATAGTAGTTAGGCAAGCAAAACTACATACGTTTGGCAGTAATATATATACATACAAAGGATGGTGATTACTGTGTTGATAACTGGCAATATGATTCTAACTTAATAAGGACTGGAGCCTTAACGGTCGGCCGCATTCCACTGATGATTTACAGGTGAATTTCTGGTACATTCGTTCATGTGGCTGAGCTGCACTTTGATTGGTTAGTTTAGAGTGAGTTTCTTGAATATTCAGGTATGTTTCCAGCCTGAAGACAATGACCAGTATTTCTAGAAGGTAGGTTTATGTGTAGTCTATTTTTAGAGGAGGGGTGGGTGTGTGCTACATAGGCCATTATGTGACACATTCACATCTAAAGAAATCGTGCAAATTCATTCTGTGCCTTTTTGAATGGCGTCTGAAAGCTTTTTAAACCGTCAGCCATCCAATATGTTGTACATTTGCCACCAGAATAAGCTAAATCTAATATTTGTGTGCAAGTCAAAGTGACGCTGTGACGAGTCTACAGATCCAAGCACCAGAATAAGCTAAATCTAATATTTGTGTGCAAGTCAAAGTGACGCTGTGATGAGTCTACAGATCCAAGCACCGAGAATCTTGGTAGAGACAGTCCAATGACGAAACAATCAATGAATGATTTAAGAAGAAATTATAAATCTTTAGTACAGAGTTACAAGTTTGTCCCTTTGAAGAAATATTTTTAAAGTTGGACTCTAAACCTTGTGAGCTTAACTTTAACATTTAATAAGCATGTTGAAAATTAAACTGTATGCTAGATGTCTGTATCGGCAAGGCGAGCAAAAGATTAGAGTTCTAAAATAGACCACACATTCAAAGTCACGTGGTGAAGAGAACGTCATGTGAAATTGACTCAGCAGCAAAAGCTAAGTAATTAATGTGTACTTGTGTCCCAGCAGTGTCTTCATCAGTTTGTGAATTGAGAGGGATATATGACTATATTCTATTGATCTTAATAAAGAAAACAGAGGGATAAATGGCTATATTGCTATTCAACTTAATCTAAAGATTGAACATTACTTGAGAAACTGAAGTGGAACATAAGTAAATAATTATCGAACTGTTAAAGTAAAAACTTGTTTAGGATTCTAGGCTACTATCTTGGGATGGAAAAAGTAACACTGTAACATTAATTTTTTTTTTCAATAATAAATTCTTTTTCGTACATAAATCATTTTACTAATTTTTTCATTCATTTTCATTTCAGCTCTTTATCATCTTTCACTTTATGTGAAATTCATATTGTAATGTTTGTGCCATCTTGTTTAAGTTAAATTTTGGTGACTAGTTATCTAGTTATCGCCTGGTGGTCTCTGACAAGCCAACAGCCCAAGTACTCATCTCAATGTCATAATGACCTAATTAAATATTTATTGCTTCCGACTACGAGTCACAGCTATGCATGTCGTTATTGATGTTGTTGCAATTAACCGTCACCAAATGTCACAAGTATAATTACTGTTTTATGCTATAAATAAAGTGAAGTTTATTTGCCTATCCTGTTTGCGTCTCAATATTTATTGTTGCTTACTTATTGTTTGCTTTGTGTTGTATGAATAATGCGTTCTTGGGTGTGCGCGCGCGTATATATTTTCATATTACACTGTTCATGTTACACTTTTTTACACACTGTTCATGTTACACTGTTCATGTTTCACTTTTCATGTTACACTTTTCATTTTACACTGTTCATGTTACACTTTTCATTTTACACTGTTCATGTTACACTTTTCATTTTACACTGTTCATGTTACATTTTCATGTTACACTGTTCATGTTACATTTTTCATGTTACACTGTTCATGTTACACTTTTCATTTTACACTGTTCATGTTACACTTTTCATGTTACACTGTTCATGTTACATTTTTCATGTTACACTGTTCATGTTACACTTTTCATGTTACACTGTTCATCTGCGTACATTGCGTTTAGACTGGTAGAGTGAGGCAGATTTTTCTTCATGATTTATGTTGAACATGTTTTCAGCTAAAGATATATTCATGTGTATGTTTGTTTGTATGTGCAAGTCGTGTGAAATTTTACGTTGATCTGTAAAGTATTGAGTGCATGTTAAATGTAATCTAAGTGCCTCTATTTTAATTCATTTATTCTATTTTTTATCAACATAGCCACTTTTATTTGCTTTACAAAAAGTTCATTTTATCCTGTCAATACTTATTTGAAAAAATCATTACGGACTGCGTTATACTTCGGTTTACTTAATCTATTTTCTTCTCTTGATAGCGTATGTAATGGCATCCGAATGTTTCATAGATAAGTATTATTGAATACTTTCCATCTCTGTCTCTCTAGCTGGTTCTCTCTCTTTACATCTGTGTGTGTGTGTGTGTGTGTGTGTGTGTGTGTGTGTGTGGTGTGTGTGTGTGTGTGTGTGTGTACGCATATATTTTACTGCTGTTCTGTCTATAGAATATTGATGTGCGTATGTGTGTTTTCGACTCTTTTGCTAGTATCGCGTTGTTTGTGTACATGTGCCTGCTCTCAGTGTGTACGTATATGCGTACATCTCTGTTGTGTTCATTTTATGTATGATTTGTAATATATGTGTATGTTTCTGTTCGATTCTATATATAGCACTTGTTTACGTGCGCACGTGTGTGTGTGAGAGAGAATGTTGTGGGTGTGAGAATGGTGGCTTAGAACGAGAAAATTCAGTGAAGAAACCTGAACTCATCACCCCTCACACAAACACACACACACACACACACACACACACACACACACACACACACACACACACACACACATACACACACACACACACACACACACACACACACACACACACACACACACACACACACACCTCACTACAGCAAACCCGCAAACACGTATTCCGTAATTGCAGATCTAGAAACGCCATCTCTTTCAACATTGCTTGTCCTTCTTGAGAAAACACAGTTTGTTCTTTTAAAACAAAGTAATGAAGTACATTAATGACTTCTCTTTCAACATCGCTTGTCCTTCTTGAGAAAACACAGTTTGTTCTTTTAAAACAAAGTAAATAAGTACATTAATGACTTCTCTTTCGGAGCTATATTCCTTCCCAAGCGACAACACACAAGCACAAAAGTCTTTGTTGTTCTTTTTTTAAGAGGAGAAACAAGAAAGTAGAAGAAAGGAAAGGAAAGAAAAAAGACAGACAAAAACAAAAAATTCTCTCAAACATTCCAATAGGACATTTGCATTGCTTTCACCAGTAACGATAACTCGTTCCAACCGTCGGAAGCTTGCTGTCTTGTAGTGTTCTCTCACCTCTCCATAAGCCGGCAGTCGCAAAATTGGACAGCTCTCGTGATTTCATTCTACATTGATTCAGTTTTGCAGGAATGGATCATGTAATATTGAATAAGAAGTATTCTCTTTTTCCTTTTTTCAAAAAATCCGTTTCCTGGACTGAGTTGAACCAGATAGCTGACCTAAGAGCTTCACGCTTGTTGTTGTCGTTGCTGTCTGGCACAATGGTTCCAGCTTGTGAATGAGTCCATAGTTGTGTCATTTCCGGGATCTGTAATTAATCGTCTCTTCACGCATGGAGGGACGAGAAGTATAAGTGTTCGGTCGAGCGCTGTTGGAAACAAGTAGCACTCAGAACGACACAAGCTGTAAAACTGGCCACACGATGTTATTGCATTAGGGTTTTGATCCACTTTCTCTTGTCTCCGCTCTGGCTGTTGTGCTTCACCCGTCTACCATTCATAATTAATTTCGGTTTCCCTTGTTCTGCGGGAAATGTAAATCCCTGGGAAGGCATTTAACAGGATTTCAGATGCAATGCTTTAAACAGAGTTAAGTAGATTAGGAAAGAGCTCGTTCAGAACAGTCACGTCAAAACGTCCACATTCACACGCCTAAGAACTGAACGATAGATACAGAAACAGGGGATTGTCCTTGTCTGGGCAAGAAAAGAAAAGAAGAAGATTATTCTAAAGAAGACTTTAATCTAGATGACTACAAGCGAGAGCTGGTAATAAAGAAGACAGAAGAATGGACGGAAGAAATAAAATGTAAGGAAGACAGAAGAATGGACGGAAGAAATAAAATGTAAGGAAGACAGAAGAATGGACGGAAGAAATAAAATGTATAAAACCCCTTGACCACGTAATAAATTCCGGAGACTCAGAAGTTAACGAAGTTTTCCACGAGATATTCTGTTTAATCTGTGAAAATGTAGAAGACAAAGACCTCAGTGAGACTAAAGACCTCAGTGAGACTAAAGACCTCAGTGAGAATAAAGACCTCAGTGAGACTAAAGACCTCAGTGAATAAAGGCCTAGTGAGAATAAAGACCTCAGTGAGAATAAAGGCCTCACTGAGAATAAAGAGAATAAAGACCTCAGTGAGAATAAAGAGAATAAAGACCTCAGTGAGAATAAAGAGAATAAAGACCTCAGTGAGAATAAAGAGAATAAAGACCTCAGTGAGAATAAAGGCCTCACTGAGAATAAAGACCTCAGTGAGAATAAAGACCCGAACCGCAAACCAGGTGATAGGAGTAATCCATGCTCTCATGGAGATAATTTATTAATCATACAAAAATAGAAACAACAACAAGTGAGACACAGACAACAACCACCCCGACCAGAGAGGTGGAATCTAACACTACCATCATGTGGAAAATTCCACCAAAAAATGAAAGTCAGCTACTCTCAGACAACAACTCATGGAGGCCTTTTCACAGACTACAACTGAAACTGTGGGGGGGGGGGGGGGGGGGAATTCCGGACAGTAGCTACTCTGACTGACGACTAAAAAATTTCAAACAACCGATATGAGAAAAAAAGGGAAAAAAGAAACAAAAATAAAACTATCAACACATGGACGGGCAAATCTTAGAAGAGGAGTAAAATAGTACAGACAGGAAATGTCAACACATGGACGGGCAAATCTTAGATGAGGAGTAAAATAGTACAGACAGGAAATGTCAATACAAGAAATCGGACAAAGAGACCGAAATAGAGGTCACACTGGACGAGTTCGCAGGGTTGAGGCCCCCACCGCTCTCAGCCTTGCCAGAGACACCTCCAAGGTCACCACCACCACCAACAACAACAACAAACAACAATAGCAACAACATCATCCACATAAGACCTATTTAGATTACATCAGCTAGTTCTAGCACATTCTCTTCATGAGTTGTTATTTCAACTCCGGGACTTACAAACACCCGAAGTAATATAATATTTAATTAATAAATAAGGACAAGCAACTCTACTTGGATGGCTGGCTGGATAGATAGATAGATAGATAGATAGATAGATAGATAGATAGATAGCTAGATAGCTAGATAGATAGATAGATAGATAGATAGATTGATTGATGGATGGATGGATGGATGGATAACATGAGAGGGATAAACTATTTAATAGATTGACGAAGAATAAGAGGGAAAGAGAAAAATATATTCTTGAAATAATGGAAGAAAAAGTGGGAGAGAGAGAAAGAGAAAGAAAGTATACAGGCATGTGTGAATGATGGATGAAGTAATGAAAGGAAATAGGATAGATGAACCATTCAATTGAACGAGAGAGAGAGAGAGTGAGAGAAACAAACCTGATAGATAACAGAAAGGTTTGGATGGCCATAAGCGCTGAACATGCAAAATAATATTTTCTTCTTTCTCGAACGCGCAACTTAAAGCAACAGTGTTAAATTCCTCTAGTATATTTTTTAATGTGCGAGTTTATATAATTTAGCTCAGAAAGGTGCCCACAGTTTTCAGACATTATGGATTTATACTTGCATTGATTCTGATGGTATCAGTTTCGTCGGTATATTCTCCATCCCTCCCCTCCCCCAACACCTCAGGAGAGATGCCGAAGATTAAGCACGATGTTTATATCAGTAAAGCTTAGAATGTTATTTACTTCGAATAGCATTCACAACCGAATATACGAACACAGAATCCAGGTTAATTTGGAAAAATCTAGGCCACTGTTTAAAAGTAGAAAATTAAATTATTTTGAAAGCTTTCTTCTTGTCATGGAATTGCAACGGATTGATTGGCAATGTTCCGTTTCGATGAAATGAGAACAAAATTATGTATAAAAAGTTTTGTTTTATTTCTTCTCTTTGTTATTATTCAGCTATGGCATACAGATCCTAAGTTGATTTCTTTCTAATGTTTTATTTCTTCTCTTTGTTATTATTCATAATGGCATACAAATCCTAAGTTGATTTCTTTCTAATGTTTTCCAAATAGTCCCTGACCTCTGAGGACAGGGCTTCGATAACACCATTGGAATAATCTCTCTCGTCTTCTATCAAACGCCGGCGAAGCTGTATTAAAACTTCAGAACAAGTCGTAGTCTTTTTCTTATCTTTTATCTATCTATCTATCTAGCTATCTTTATCTATCTATCTATCTATCTATCTATCTATCTATCTATCTATCTATCTATCTATCTACCTACCTACCTATCTATCTATCTATCTATCTATCTATCTATCTATCTATCTTTGCAGAACATTTGCTAAATCTCGAACTTCAGTGTACTATGTTTTTCCTCAAAGATCCTACTTTTCATGAAGAAGTTTTCCTGACGAATTGTTCTAGAAGGGGGAATAACTCTAAGGTCGATCTCACTCAAACTGATGTAGATTATCAAATGATATTATATCAATTGGAAATGTGGCCCTCTGGCCTAAAATGTTTGTGCACACCAGTTATAAAACAAGTCGGCACTCCCTATCACGAGATATTAAGTAAAAATAAAATTATAAAGCAAGTTCTTGAAAATGACACTTTGGGAATTCTTATCGACCATCTACTGTGAATGAGAGACAGCAGTTCTCTTTCTTTCTTTCTGCAGAAGTAGCAAAATTGTGGTGGTGGTAGTGGTGGTGGTGGTGGTGGTGGTAATAGTAGAAGATGAAGTAACAGTAATGCTTGTAGTAGCAATAGTAATCGAAAATAAATAAGCAAAGACAAGTTTATGAATAAGATAATCAGAGCCATAGACTGTACATTTTAATACTTTTTAATTACTTCCCTTTGTTTGTTTGTACATTCTCTGTATTCTTCTTCGCCTTCATCATTGTTCATTCGTCTTATGACTATTAGCTGCTTGCCGTATGCATCAAAGATGATATCCAAGATAAATTGTTTACAAATTCAGGTATGTCTAACAACACCATCTAGATTCTAATGACTATTAGCTGCTTGCCGTATGCATCAAAGATGATATCCAAGATAAATTGTTTACAAATTCAGGTATGTCTAACAACACCATCTAGATTCTAATGACTATTAGCTGCTTGCCGTATGCATCAAAGATGATATCCAAGATAAATTGTTTACAAATTCAGGTATGTCTACCATAACACCATCTAGAGTGTTTCTCATCTCTCGTAGTGTTTGTGATGTAGTGCAGTGAATATTGAGTGTTTTTAGCATTACAATTGCTAGAAGGGTCATGTTGGGCGTTTTAACTTTAGTTTTGTGAAGTGTCCATTTGGGGCGTTTTAAACTTACATTTTAGTTTAAGTGTCATAATGGGCGTTTTATCATGACATTTTCGTGAAGAGTCATGTTGGGCGTCGTAACTACAAAGGTTTGTGAGGTGTCATGTTGTGCATTTTACATTACGGTATTGTGAAGTGTCAGGTTGTGCATTTTACATTACGGTTTTGTGAAGTGTCAGGTTGTTCATTTTACATTACGGTTTTGTAAAGTGTCGTGCGGGCGTTATTTGCATTATGGTTTTGTAAAGTGTCGTGCGGGCGTTATTTGCATTACGGTTTTGTGAAGTCATGTTCTGGTTACTTCAAATGTCGAAACATTCCCTTCATCATTAATATCTTAAAACAATAATTAAATCTCTTCTTGTTCAACTGATGGCTACGGTAATGGTTCTGGATTCAGTTGAATGATTTCTCCTCTTATTTCTTTGGCTATTGTAATCCCTGATTACACAGCAGCCAAGAACTTTCATCGCTTAGGATTCAAAAATGTAATTCCATTATCAGAGATCGATTGAAGTTGGTGGTTGAGAATTGATAAAGGCACAAAATTCTTTCTTTTTATGTGTGTTTGTTGGTGTGATTATGATTTCTTTCCTGAACCTATCTTGTTCTGTTTTTATTTTATTTTTTACTTCTTGATTGTTTCTTTATCTATTAGTTCTATTTATATTTTAAAATTCCCCATTCTCTGTTGTTGAGATAGATTTTTGTATGTTAGTCTTAAAAATTCTTGTTTTTCCTGACGCGTCAACTTTTTCTTTTGAAAGTCATTCCCTTTTTGTGTGTAGGGAGGAGGGGGGTGTATGTGTGACATCATAGATCTGACTAGAAAGGTCCATTTCCAACCGGAACCTATGCACGAGTTAT
This sequence comes from Sinotaia quadrata, assembly GCA_028829895.1. NCBI lineage: Eukaryota > Metazoa > Mollusca > Gastropoda > Architaenioglossa > Viviparidae > Sinotaia > Sinotaia quadrata. Next base: position 130,937,626 of record CM054181.1, read on the forward strand.
CCAACACCCATGATTCCCTCCCTTTGCGTGCCATGTTCGTGTACGCTCTCTGCCTGACTTTTAAGAGGGATCTCCAGGGATTTGTTAATACAAAGCAGGGAAAGGGGCTTTCTGTACCACTGGAAGACAGAGGGTATTCGTCACCAAGGACAGAATGGAGAGCGTTTCACAAGAAAGTAAAAAATCTTCATGGACTGTGGCTTAGTGCGAAGCCAAGCTGAAATTTTACAAATGGAAAAGGTCTCGATGGGCCGTCCGCTTGATTAAAACCACAAAACAGACGAGCGCCAAGCGACCCAAGACATGTATTTTACAGGGGAGAGAACTGCCACCAGAGGTACAAAAAAAGCAAAGCGCGCTAGAGAAAAAGTCTGAAACCGGAGAAGAAAAGGGCGTGAGGAAGAGGTGGGTTGATGGAGAAAGGATTAAGGATAGAGCTGGAAGGAGAGAGAGAGAGAGGGAGGGAGAGTGAGACAGATAAATCCTGATAGAGATGGTGTCTGAAATCATCTGACTTGTCTGATCCACGCCTTGACATTTCTTTAACGTATGAATCGTCATTTGTTTTACAGCACCCTGAGGTCCAGTACAACGTTAAACTAGAACGTTTGATCAACGTACGAAATAAGTACATTCGAGAGAAAAAAAATAGATGAAAGAGTTTTGGAAGTGTTGTTTACTGACACAATTAAAAAAAATCACGCACAAAGTGTGCACTGCTTCACCATATACTATTCAACTACTTCTGCACAATGAGCAGTGTGTCGCCATATATATTATGTAAATACTTCTGCACAATGAGCAGTGTGTTTCCATAGATACTATTTAACTACTTTTGTGGACATTGGGCAGTGTGTCGCCAGAGGCACTATACAACTATTTCTGCACAATGAGCAGTGTGTCGCATTAGTTGCTATGTAACTACTTCTGAACAATGGGCAGTGTATCCAGGGCCATCTAACAGCATTATAGGCCCCGGGTAAAGCAGTGCAGTGGGACCCCTATCTACACAACCACTCACAGAAAGCAAATCACAACATACATAGCATATCAGCCCCACAACCCCTTACGGGCAACTGCCCAGCGTTAAGATGGCACTGTAGTATCGCTATAGATACTATGTAACACTTTTGAAAAATGAGCAATGTGTTGCCATAGATACTATGTAACACTTTTGAAAAATGAGCAATGTGTTGCCATAGAAACTATGTAACAGTTTTGAAAAATGAGCAATGTGTTGCCATAGAAACTATGTAACACTTTTGAAAAATGAGCAATGTGTTGCCATAGAAACTATGTAACACTTTTGAAAAATGAACAGTCTATCACCACCAGGCTGGGCCTAGACTAGGGTGAGCATGGCAACCTCCTTGGGTCCCACGCTGGGGAAGGTGGGGCAATTGACTGTTCATCCCTGTTGACCATGTCAGAGTCCCGCTTAGAGCGTTCTGCCTTGGGCCCAGTGGACGTAAAGCCGGGCCTATTGGTCACATAATATAGGTACGTGCGAAATTAGTACTTCATAACCATTCACCATAAAAATGCGTTATCTTAGTGTTTCATAACCATTCACCATAAAAATGCGTTATCTTAGTGTTTCATAACCATTCACCATAAAAATGCGTTATCTTAGTGTTTCATAACCATTCACCATAAAAATGCGTTATCTTAGTGTTTCATAACCATTCACCATAAAAATGCGTTATCTTAGTGTTTCATAACCATTCACCATAAAAATGCGTTATCTTAGTGTTTCATAACCATTCACCATAAAATGCGTTATGTTAGTGTTTCATAACCATTCACCATAAAAATGCGTAAACTTAGTATTTCATAACCATTCACCATAAAAATGCGTAAACTTAGTATTTCATAACCATATTTTATAAATATTTGCGCAAAATAAGTATCGCATTACGTCATCAAATATAAACGTGTCTTCGGAGCGATGGGAGAGTAATCACCGATTTTCGCTGTAGCTTCTTGAACTGACTGAACTAAAGCACAGGCATATTTCTTTTCTTTTTTTTAAATTAACAATCAACAACAGCCAGCGTCACAAACATGGAGAATAAAAAAGTAAAAAATCCTCAACTGTTATTCTTCATGGAGTAGGATTCGTATTCAACTGTCTACGCTCAGTGCAAATGTTTAATTCTTTTCAAAAATAAAGCTCTGCCCATGTGCATTAGGGTTTCCTACGACTGATCGCTTGGTGGCGCTCGCTTTGACGGAAACCGAATGACAATAAAACACTACATTAAGAACGCGAGAGGGGAGGTAAGCAAGCAAGGTCAATTTGAGTGCCAAACAAAGTGTAACCGAGTAGAAGGGGTGAAAAAAGCGAAACATGAATTTTAAAAAAAATAAAATTAAAAACAAAATTGAAGGGGGCAAATTGTTAGACAAAATAATAAAATAAGGTGACAAAATCTTTGACAGTACAAATGTTAAACAATAAAACAACAATAAGGCTGGCAAAATATTTGACAGTAATCATATTTAATGGATTTCTAAAGCAAAAATAAAATGGCAAATGATGGTGTAACACCAAAAATGCAATCTTGATGCATCCTAATTAAATAATATAAATTTGTTATATTAATTTTATTGTTGACATATTTTCTGAAAGGACGGAAATTGCCTACCACAAATTTCTCGTAACTGAAAATACTTGGATCAGAGATCTAAGGGACCTGGTCTATTCATGTTGTAACGGCGCGCTATGTTTGAAGTCTGCTGGTAGTAGCCGGTCAAGCGTGTATTACGCAATATGAGTCACCGGGCCTTGTGAACGGGAGGTTTTAGAACTCCTGTGTCGGATAAGCATCAAAGAGTAAGCTACCTTTAACTGACTAATTTATAGTTACCTTGTATAGTCTTAATTGCCTTACACTGACTAATTAATAGTTATTTTGTATAGTCTATAATTATCCTTGAACTGACTAATTCGTAGTGTTTATCTTGCATAGTCTGTAATTGGTTTTCAACTAAATAATTTGTAATTATCCTTCAACTGACTAATTTGTAGGTACCGTATGGAGTTTTATAATTTCATAATTTTAACTAAACTATAATTTTCTTAAAATAATGCGACTGTTTTTGTTTCGTTATGAATTTGACGCACTGTACTTTACAAAAATACTATAGTGTAAATTGTTTACGTCACTTTAATTAACTCGTCATTAAATCACAACACACCAAGCCGTGGTTATAAACAACCAAAGTGCCAGTGATTGAGCGCGTTGCAAAACAAAAACAGCTTTGTGTCTATGTGAGTATCTCTTCAGTAAAACAGACATATACACGCTTTGTGTCTATGTGAGTATCTCTTCAGTAAAACAGACATATACTCGCTTTGTGTCTATGTGAGTATCTCTTCAGTAAAACAGACATATACTCGCTTTGTGTCTATGTGAGTATCTCTTCAGTAAAACAGACATATACTCGCTTTGTGTCTATGTGAGTATCTCTTCAGTAAAACAGACAGACATATACTCGATTTGTGTCTATGTGAGTATCTCTTCAGTAAAACAGACAGACATATACTCGATTTGTGACCTATATCAGTAAAACAAACAGACTTATACTCGATTTGTGACCTATATCAGTAAAACAAATAGACTTATACTCGCTATGTGATCTATATCAGTAAAACAAACAGACTTATACTCGATTTGTGACCTGTATCGGTAAAACAGATATACTCGCTTTGTGACCTATATCAGTAAAACAAACAGACGTATACTCGATTTGTGACCTATATCAGTAAAACAAACAGACTTATACTAGATTTGTGACCTATATCAGTAAAACAGACTTATACTCGCTTTGTGACCTATATCAGTAAAACAAACAGACATACTCTCTTTTTGAGCTATATCAGCAAAACAAACAGACTTATACTCCGGAACCTTCAAGTGGGTCTACTGTATTTGTCCACGAACAATCGTAAAATCAAGGCAGGTTGATGAACACACATAAACACACGATATCTTCAAGTGGGTCTGCTGTATAGGTCCACGAACAATATATCGTAAATTCAAGGCAGGTTGATGAATACACACACACACATCTTCACGTGGGTCTACTCACTCTACTCAGTCTACTGAATAGGTCTACGAACAATCGTAAAATCAAGGCAGGTTGATGAACACACACACAATGATTGAATGTCTTAAATATGTCCTCCTTTCAAGAGTGTGGGTGGAGGTCGGAATGTCCCAAACTGATGTGGAACAGAGGGAAGACACGTAATAATGCGCACAGCTTCCTAGAAAAAAGAAACGAATAAAGGGCCTCCTTGGCAAAATAAATTGACACAGGGCCTCCTTGGCAAAATAAATTGACACAGGGCCTCCTTGGCAAAATAAATTGATACAGAGCCTCCTCAGCAAAATAAACCAAAATAAATCGACTGCTTTAAAGGTGAAGATAAAATATTATACAATTTTTGATAACTACAAAATAAATAAAGACATGTGAAATATTAACGTTTATAAAAATGAAAATGAATATTCACAACCGAACTTAAGTGTTCACACATGTCAGTAAAGCAACAAACCCACATTCTTTATTATGTGTCACATGTCAGTAAGAAAGCAACAAACCCACACTCTTTATTATGTGTCACATGTCAGTAAGAAAGCAACAAACCCACACTCTTTATTATGTGTTACATGTCAGTAGGAAAGCAACAAACCCACACTCTTTATTATGTGTTACATGTCAGTAGGAAAGCAAACAAACCCACACTCTTTATTATGCGTCACATGTCAGTAAAGCAACAAAACCACACTCTTTATTATGTGTCACATGTCAGTAAAGCAACAAAACCACGCTCTTTATTATGTCACATGTCAGTAAAGCAACAAAACCACACTCTTTATTATGTGTCACATGTCAGTAAAGCAACAAAAACACATATTCTTGCTGTGGTTTACATGTAAGTAAAACTTTAAAAAATGAAAAGATGAAAGCCACTAACTGCGTTGTATACCGAAAAGTCAGTGACCCTCTTTGTCTTGCATACCGAAAAGTCAGTGACCCTCTTTGTGTTGCATGCCGAAAGGTCAGTGACCCTCTTTGTGTTGCATACTTAAAGGTCAGTGACTCTCTTTGTGTTGCATACCGAAAGGTCAGTGACTCTCTTTGTGTTGCATACAGAAAAGTCAGTGAAAAGCCATTGGCTATAGTTGATATGTTGCGTAATACGTGAAGAGAAAAGCATTTCCTATAGTTGATTACTGCGTAACACTTACAAAGAAAAGCCATTGGCTATAGTTGATTATTGCGTAACACTTACAAAGAAAAGCCATTGGCTATAGCTGATTATTGCGTAACACTTACAGAGAAAAGCCATTGACGATTTTTCTTTCTATGAATTGTCTCGAGTTGTTACGTAACAATTAAGCCCATCAGGTACTCGCCGCACAGCGTAACTAATTCAAATAAAAATAAACTTAAAAAATAAAAATGCATTTTTGACCTTTGACAAAGACCGTGTAATTTCATTTACTTCCAGTTCAACGGTAAATATATTTTAATTTTTTTTTTTTAATCGAATAAAACTTCCAAGCGCACTGGGAGCTCTAGCTCCTCATCTGTCATCGCCCCGTGCGCGTGATTGAAGCGTATTTCAGCGATGACATCAGGGACTTAAATTTGAGAGTAATGGCGACTCAACACAATTCCCAGACGCCTCTGTGACCCACTTTTAAAACGAGACAAAGAGTGGAAAACTAGTTCACGATTGCTAGAGGAATCCTTCGCAGTCATCTTCACCGATATAATGAACTACATCGTCGCGGGATTTTTAGTTTTTGTTGTTGGTTGTTTTTTTTAAGCGCCATATCAGATGACTGCAAAGAAAAAGTCAGATCGATACTGTAGACCTACTTAGACCTAGACCTTAGTCTAGGGATTTAAGTGTTGCAGGTGACAAAATATTCATGTGGATGCTTGATCACCACTTCTCCGGTGGGAGCAGATCTTCAATTGTCGCATACAAGAAAGTTATCTATGTCATACTGCTAAATAAAAATTCAGTTGGCGTGTGACTCTGTGGCTGATGTTTCCTTCCACTTCTCAATGTGAACCCTCTATAATTTATCTCGAACTAACTAGCCACTATCAAATGGATATATCCGTTTAAAAATAAAATGTCCATTATATTCTAAATAGCAAGTCCACATGCATCTGTGCGTGTGAATTTTGAAACAAGTCTTATCAAAGCATTATATTACAAAGAACACATCAGTTTGTTATGATGAGTTATCGGGTTTCCCCAAAAATCGACCAATCAGAAAACAGTCTCTCGCAGGTTGGCATTAAGGAATGAGTAATATTAGGAAAGCATTAAGATATATATATATATACTTTTTAAATTATATTTATCTTAACTTCTGAATGAATGTTTCAAACACTTAAAGTGAGTTGCTTCATATTACAGTGTTGAAACAGTTTCCAGTAATGAAACTATGAGAACGTATCTAAATGAAATTAGTGTACTGTCTGTATATGTATGACCTTCATATTGAATATATTAAAGTATGGATTTATTATTTTGTTAAATTGTTAAATATTACATTTTTATATTTTTGTTATCCAAATAACAGAAGTTGACTAATTACTTGTGAAAGGAAGACTGAAAGAGAACTGGGCTGGGGGCTGAGTCAACGTGAATGTTTGTATGCATAATTAGTCATTATTGGGATAACATTCCTAGTTTACACAACATCACACAGATTCACCTGTCACTGTAGTCATTATCTAAACTGAGAGAATTAATTAAGGAGACTGAAGGGTGAATCTGGTAACCAGTCTGTCGTCAGCTTAGGTGTAATGTTAAAAATTAACAATCTTTAAATCCTCATGCTGAGGCAGGTCTTTAAACTAATACTGGAATGTAATAACAATGTACTATATATAAACAATTTGTTATTACTGTTTGTTACACAATGCTAGTATTACATCACTACTTAACTCACTATTAAAAATTAATATTTAGATCTACTGAAACAAATATATATTAAATTGATGGTCTAATAAAACCAACAGTAATTAACAATGATGCAAAACCGTTTAATTTGTTATTTCTCGTAAGAATGAAGTTACAAAGAATGCTCTCCCTTTTCTTTTAGTTTACTACTCGTTTTATTGCTATTAATAATACATTTGCAAGAAGCGACTTAGAAAAACGATTATTTTTAAGAAATATTACAGTGTGTTCATGAATGATTGAGCTGATTACAAATTTTTTATTTTAATGAACATGTCTGCCTTCGATAAGTGAGTCAGTTAACTGGTAAATTTTATTAGATTTTTAAATAAATATCCGTCTCTTTCTCCTATTGCTTTCCATTGGAAATGTATAAAATCGAATTTTTAAACATTTGTTAAAACGTTTTGCACAATTAGGCGCGCAAAGGCTTGTTACCACATTTAAAATGTATTGTTGAACTGATTCTAACTGATAAACACTGTACTTTGATATCCTTTTGCCTATCTCAACAACAGCAGGCGATATGTCACGTGGTCCGTGACGTCGGAAAGTTACATTCTACTAAGCACAAGCACACACATGAATGTATACAATCAGAGAGATAGAGAGAGAGAGAGAGAGAGAGAGAGAGAGAGAAGAGTGAGAAGCATAAATTCAAGACTATTTGTTAGAAGAAACTGTGTGTGTGTGTGCGTGTGTATTTATTAATTTTTTTAATTTTGTTGTGTTCAAATTTTTCATTTAAAGAATAATTTTAACATTAATATTTCTTTAGAAAAACATTGTGTCTATATTTGCCCCTAAACTGCATTTTATTCCAGATTTCATGACGTCTCCGATATCGCCAGTATTTGCATTATAAATTTACCAGACAGAGAAGATTAATTTTTGTTTAATATATGTATAGAAATGGAAGCATACATTGTTTTCGTATATTTATTTTACACATCTTCATATTTGTGGTCAAGAGATTGATAAAGACCATTAAATGGCAAGGCGCCAGATATGACAGTACTGACGTCATAATGCCACGGCCTGCTTTCTAATAGCACTAGAGAGGTCATGAACCTACGTCCAGAATCGTCCGAGTGACGATCTTCATGGGAGGTAACTCAAGCAGTCTAGAAAATGAAGACCTATATGAGACCAAGACCTCCTGCCTACAAGGTGACCCAAGGTGAGGGAGGGACAAGAACAGATCACACTTTCCGCTGTATTGCGAGCTGAGGGAACACTTCTCGACGCTAATGAAATTAATCTATGGCATGAAGTTAAACAGACGTGGAACTAAAAACTCTCCGGACGGCGTTCCTGTTTGAGAACGTCAATTTAGTATTTTGACTACAGCAGTAAAGTAATGCAGGCGAGGGTTCCAAGCAGAGTGGCGTCTCTTGATTGGCTGTGGCATGGTCCTAAACACGCAGATATCTTTGTTTGGACTGTGTAGTGAATAATATCTTCTATTTTTTTTCAAAATTAGCATTATGTACTCAGTCCGTGGAATCAACTAACCATGGAAAAGAACGTTAAACCTAAATTAATCAATTAATTCTTTAGTTTTAGATAATTAAATTGGATAGCACTGTCCTCGTAGTTAGGGATATTAGAGATTCCAGATCTAAATTGTCAACTGTTTAGATCACAGGGTTTTGTACTCCTCTCCCTCGTCATCCAACTGAATACAAATTCCAGATCTATATTGTCAGTTGTCTATATTTTAATCTCAATGTTGTGGCATTAAAGCGGAATCGGGTTTTTATGTTTGTGATTCGTAATGACGTCAAAACCATTGCAATACGATTTAAATTTCTTTTAAAAAGATAATTATGTCTTAGTACATTGGCACAACTTTGAATATACAATTACGAATTGAAGTAAACCACCTACCTAGACAACTGTTTTATTTCCACTATAACGTCGTGCTGAAATCGCCCTACGTTGTGACGATTTAAACTGGAAACTCCAGTTAACACCTCAATTCCAGAGTATGTGTTTCTTGTTCGTTTGTCGAAATCGCCATAACAACAAAACAATAAACAAAGCAGTTTGGCATAATTTCCAACAAGCAATTAAACTAATGAAATGAAACGATCAAACTTTAACTAGAACTCACGCAACCTGCCCTAATGTTGATAGATAATTTAAAGGACGACTCGAGCACCTTACATCAGGTGAAAGGGCCATTGTCACAGACAGAAACATAGACTTTCAAGCAACGAACAATGATCAAGCGTTCTTTCGAGATGCTCAGACCCATGTGACCCGGAAACTAATCACGTGACGTGTGAAACAGCCTTTGTAACACGATTAAAGTTTTAGTTTGATGGCCAAGTGCAACAAAAGAAATCATCAATCTTTGATTTTTCCATTCCTGTCAGTATTCTCTGCGGACTTGTGGGCAAAACCGAGCACTGTGGTGAACTAACCACAGCCTAAAAGCAGCTTTAATTTGAGTGGCTGTTTTCTAAACGTGGTTCTCTTCGCAATAACTCTAAGTGGCTCAGTCTTTGCGTCGACAACATTACGTTAAAATTTCGTCGTTAAAAATAAATCAATTTTTTAAAATAGGAATGAAAACAATTACAGACATTTTTTTTTACCTTGCAAGGAAACTATTGACTTTGCACATCCATCCTTCTTCAAATACTAAGCGGCAATTAATCCATTTCACGTCTTTGGTTTACTTTATAACAGGAAAGGGAAATAATTATTCATTATAATTGATTACAATTTTGCATGCTTTTGTGGAAGAAACACTAAACAAAATTTTATATGCACACCTGCACGTGGTCACACACACGTTTACACATTTAGTTACAAGTAAACAGCTTGCGAATCTCAATTCCTTTAGTTTTTCAGTCAACTATCTGGACATTTATTTTCGTTTGTGATTTCAAGATGCACAGCCACAAGCATGAAAGAATTTCTGGCAGGAACATGAAAGATGTTCAACCACAAGATAAAAGTCAATTATACGCATGAAAGATGTCAGTGATACGCATAAAAGAAGTTAGTCACAAGCATGAAAGATGTCAGTCACAAGCATGAAAGATGTCAGTGATAAGAACGAAAGATGTCAGTCACAAGCATAAAATATGTCCATGAAATAGACACAAGCATGAAATATATCAGTCACAAGCATGAAATATGTCAGTCACAAACATGAAATATATCAGTCACAAACATGAAATATGTCCGTCACAAGCATGAAAGATGTCAGTCACAAGCATGAAATATGTCAGTCACAAGCATGAAATATATCAGTCACAAGCATGAAATATGTCGGTCACAAACATAAAATATGTCAGTCACAAGCATGAAATATGTCACTCATAAACTGAAATATGTCAGTCACAAACATGAAATATGTCAGTTACAAATATTAAATATGTCAATCACAAGCATGAAATATGTCAGACACAAACATGAAATATGTCAGTCACAAGCATGAAATATGTCAGTCACAAGCATGAAATATGTCAGTCACAAGCATGAAATATGTCAGTCACAAACATGAAAGATGCCAGAAAGATGTCAGTCACAAGCATGAAATATGTCAGTCACAGCATGAAATATGTCAGTCACAAAAATGAAATATGCCAGTCACAAGCATGAAATATGTCAGTGATAAGAACGGAAAATGTCAGTCACAAGCACGAAAGCTGTTATTGACAAGCATGAGAGATGTCAGTGACAGGAAAGCACCCAAATATATAAGCTAAGCACAACTGTAACCATACGATTATATTGCTCTTAATGATTGTACTATTCTTAATGATTGTACTATTCTTAATGATTGTACTGCTCTTAATGATTGTACTATTCTTAATGATTGTACTGCTCTTAATGATTGTACTATTCTTAATGATTGTACTGCTCTTAGTGATTGTACTATTCTTAATGATTGTACTGCTCTTAATGATTGTACTATTCTTAATGATTGTACTGCTCTTAGTGATTGTACTATTCTTAATGATTGTACTGCTCTTAATGATTGTACTGCTCTTAATGATTGTACTTCTCTTAATGATTGTACTACTCTTAATGATTGTACTGCTCTTAATGATTGTACTTCTCTTAATGATTGTACTACTCTTAATAATTGTACTGCTCTTAATGATTGTACTACTCTTAATAATTGTACTTCTCTTAATGATTGTACTGCTCTTAATGATTGTACTATTCTTAATGATTGTACTGCTCTTGTATAAAACGAATTAAAGACTGTATAGAAAGAGACTGTATAGGAGTAGAAAATGATAGACAGACAGACAGACAGACAGACGGACAGACAGACGGACGGACGGACGGACGGACGGACGGACGGATGGATGGATGGATGGATGGATAGATAGATAGATAGATAGATAGATAGATAGATAGATAGATAGATAGATAGATAGATAGATAGATAGATAGATAGAGGAAGGGAAAGAGGCAGACAGACTGTTATTTTTAACGTAAAACAGGAAATAGGAAAGACATTTCGATCAAGTGAAAGGAATAACGTGTTGCGCCAAGACAACGACCAAATGGGTGTAGGTTCTGGCTAGACGAAAATGTGATTACAGTTATGCCCCGACAATATATTGCCCTAGATCAAAATCGAAATTTGAGAAAGTCATATAGCAACCAGGCAGCAAAGTGACATGTCACATTACATAGGTATCACTGTTTGTTATAAAGGTAATCTAAACTGGTTTCAATGAAATTCATCTTGGGCTGCTATCTTATTGTCGTAGGAGATGACTGGTCCTTTGAGATGTGTCGTGGCCATGTTCCATAAGTCCAAATTACAATTCAAATTGGTTTATATAAAGGCACCACTGAATTTATATCATAAATTTAAATAAAACAATGGCTCTTAAATCGTATCCATGAAGCAAAATTAGTTCAAATATCAAAGCATTATTTATATTCAATTAAATATTTTTAGTGTTTTATTTTGAAGGTATTTTGTTTTAATTATAATATGTACAGTCTGTAATAATTAAGTTTATGTATTATATTTCTAATAAATAAAATTATAATATGTACAGTCTGTAATAATTAAGTTTATGTATTATATTTCTAATAAATAAAATTATAATATGTACAGTCTGTAATAATTAAGTTTATGTATTATATTTCTCATAAATAAAATCGTATGCATATGAAACCTTATGTTCATAAGTCAAAACTTCACAACATGTAATGGGATTACAAGTAGACAAAATCCTTACTGTCTTTCACATTAAAGATAAGCATTTACCATCACACAATATTCCATAGGTGAAAAACGTCTTACTAAAGGAGAAGACAATTCAAACCTACAGTCCCCATTTCACCTGACACCAGTCTCTTACTGATTTCCTCTGTATCCATGTGAATGCCTGCAAGTGTCCTTGCCTATCCTTGACCTTACCCTGCACCTTACCATTTTCTGCAGATGCCGTTCTCACATGTCTAAGTCTGGTGTGGTCTCCTAAGTCTGGTATGGTCTCCTAAGTCTGGTATGGTCTCCTAGTACTGTTATGTAGACTAGTCTGCCTGGAGGGATTGGACCAACATTGTGTCTTTTGCTATGATCTCTACAGTCATATATCATATCGTGGGAACCTGTCAGTGTCTAGAGTAATCTCCCTTGGGTACTACAAATAGCGTGTAACTATAACTAAATGCATTCCAAACGATCATTTTAATAGCTGGGTTAATGCAGTATGTCTTAATATAAAGATGATCAAAATAATAATAATTAATTAATAATTAAATAACCCTGGAAAGCAATTCCGCTGTCATACCATATTTTCAGAAAAACAAATTAAATGCATAAGTTTTAACAATAGTAAAATATAATTATTTTAGGAAAATAAAAAATATGTATTGAAATTTAACAAATAAAAATGCATTTAAAAAAAAAGTATTTACAAAGGCAAATTCATGTACATACAAATATATGGCATACATGAGTGACAGAAGATCATATTGTTAATCAAAAACAGAAAAGCAGGACAGCATTGTTCTCACACTCATTTAGACCTAAATTATTTACTAATAAGAGTAATATGCATTTAAGCAACCTGTGGAGAAAGTATCACTGGGAAAGATGCTAAATTTTTTTTTTAAATTCTTTGTTTACGATGACCGTCCTGTGTCAAGGTCACTGCGTACAGAGTCGGTAATTATTTTCTTTTTGAAATGACAGGTCAGAGAGTGCAGTCAGAAAATGCACCTGCTTTTCAAAGCAGTGACAATGAGAAAATACGTTTGATGTTTCATCCATAAAATAAATTTTGTGAATTATGCATGTGAAACTAGATTGGTGCATTTGTGTGAATGCAGTCACTTCATTGTTGTGCTGCATGAGTGTGTGAAAATTAATTTAGAAAGATTTTATATATCGTTTGCTATCTTATGAGACTGTGGTAAAAGAATTACTCAATACATTATATTTATGATATGAGATATATCTATTTCAATAGAACTAACGTGCACTTGAGGAAAAGAAATGCCTGAGGTTTTTAGTGTAAGACTTTTGAGCTAATGCTAAGCATGTGCCAAGTTAGAGAACTATGGACTTTTGAGCTAATGCTAAGCATGTGCCAAGTTAGAGAACTGTGGCTTTTGAGCTAATGCTAAGCATGTGCCAAGTTAGAGAACTGTGGACTTTTGAGCTAATGCTAAGCATGTGCCAAGTTAGAGAACTGTGGACTTTTGAGCCAATGCTAAGCATGTGCCAAGTTAGAGAACTGTGGACTTTTGAGCCAATGCTAAGCATGTGCCAAGTTAGAGAACTGTGGACTTTTGAGCCAATGCTAAGCATGTGCCAAGTTAGAGAACTGTGGACTTTTGAGCTAATGCTAAGCATGTGCCAAGTTAGAGAACTGTGGACTTTTGAGCTAATGCTAAGCATGTGCCAAGTTAGAGAACTGTGGACTTTTGAGCCAATGCTAAGCATGTGCCAAGTTAGAGAACTGTGGACTTTCGACAACTCAAGTTATTATGTACTGAAAAGTTGACTCAGCAGAATTTTTATTGAAAATTTAAACAGAGAAAATTAAAAGAGAAAGATAAATGAGATTACACCATAGAGATACAAAATATTCAACGAATACAGTGGTGGACAGTGGGGAGGAGTCTTTTGTCCCCCCCCCCCCCTTGCATTACCTCTCATCACCATTGTTGTTCTTTCTAGTCATGAAGGCAAAGTGACTAGAAATATTTATCCAACTCAATGCAGGTTCACTGTACTTTGAGATATTTTCCCCACTCAAGATACACAAGTCAATTTTGGTGCATGGATAAAATAGTCTACAGGACATTTTACCCGAAAACAGTGGAACTTTGAACCAGTCTATCTCTAGGGTGGAACATTTTGATAGAAGGGCAAAGGGCCTCACCATCAACGACACAGCTTTGCAACAGTGACCCACAACATCAGCTTTGTCGCAGAGTGGTGGTATTAGAACCATCTCTTGTTCGGCCTAACCTATTGAGAGGCATGCCAGCTCTGAGGGACAGCAGGAATGCCTTGAGATTTTTAACAGTAGGACTTTGTGTCAACAATTTGTGTGACAACATGATCAAATCAAACAGTGCTCATGAGTAATTCAATATATATTATATATAATTCAATAATATTTAGAAAACCTCAGTGCACATAGGTAAGCCGTGATTATTCTGGTTGAATAGTAATGATTAGCTGGATGAGTAGTAATGATCAACTGGCACCAGATGCCATGATTGTTCTGGCACCATTTGCCATGATTATTCTGGTTGAATAGTAATGATTAGCTGGTTGAGTTGTAATGATTGACTAGTACTGTTTGAAACTGTCAGTATAAATTATAATAAATAACTGATTAGCTGGAACCAATTTTGTTGATTACCTGTGCAATCACTATTGATTAGCTTGTACTCCTTACCATGATTGGCTGGCACCATATGCAATGATTGGCTGGTATCAATTGTATTGATTACTTGGTACCAATGTTAATAAATAATTGTTACAAACTGCAATGATTATTTCGTACAGATTGCAATGATTAACAGTCATAATGACTAGTTACCGACTAGTTGGTACCAGTTATAATAGCTCATATTAGATGTAATCATTATTTGCACCAATCCAAATGATTGGCTGGTAAAAAGTGAAATGATTAGCCGGTACCAACTCTATTCGTGTTTGGCAGCCATTTTATTAATTAAATGGTACCAGTGTGAACCAGAAAAAGGTAGAAAGATATGTTGTGAATGATATACATGGAGGAGGTGGGTCGCCAGGGTCGGGCAATGCCTCAATAATTCATCATGTTTCTAGTGTTAATATGGTTACTTCCTGTATTAATTTTAACTGTAGTGTTAATATGGTTACTTCCTGTATTACTAGTTAAATGGCGGTTTTGGAAAATGACCACAAATTTTTAACGCGTATTTCTGAATCTTAACATCTTAACGTGGCTGAAGATCCAGGGAAAAGTCAAGAGAGTGGGGGTGAGGTTTTTGGGTTGATGGATAGTACGTAAAATCTACCTGTCTGACAGCATGGAACAAGAACCCTTTCGACATGCTTGTCAACTGTATTTCAAAATGGCTTAGTTGATAGGTAGTATAACATAGGATAGTGTGCCATTCTTTTCTTTGAGTAATGTCAGTATGACCTGACCTTTGAAAACTTATTCATATAAAAATTATTTTGGAATGCTGAAAATATATATATTTTAATCAATTTTACTTTACACCACCGGGATGACTTTCTACAGATCTAGGTTCGTCAATGCATTAGGGCTGGCAGCGATAAGTATGACGTCACCCCCGCCGCCTCTGTAGTGAGAAATTACGCATGGCGTGGATTGACAAACATGATTTCATTGTACAAGTGGGCAAGAGAAATCAAATAGCATATTGACTGCATTATTTTTTCTTTGTGTCTGCCGTTGACTGCTGATCTATATAAAGATCAGTGTTTAGAGAGTAGGTGATGCAAGTCTTTATGTTGCCATAGTAACAATTAATACCGGATTTGAGACGGAAATATGTCACCGTCTTAGTGAGCTATTGGGCGACGTCGACATAGACTACCACGGCTGGCTATTAAAATATGGATATCAGCTTAGGAAGAAACCAGTAATTATGATGAGCAAATATATTTTGTTCATGGTATATATTTTAGCCCTTCGTTATGTTTAATAACTTGTCTACTTTAGTAGTAACGACAAGTTGTTTGCTTAGGGGATATAACACACACAGTTTTAGTGTAGGACTTTTCAACAGAGTATAATTAATGCTTGTGCAATGTTTTGGTGTAGGACTTTTCGACAGAGTATAATTAATGCTTGTGCAATGTTTTGGTGTAGGACTTTTCGACAGAGTATAATTAATGCTTGTGCAATGTTTTGGTGTAGGACTTTTCGACAGAGTATAATTAATGCTTGTGAAATGTTTTGGTGTAGGACTTTTCGACAGAGTATAATTAATGCTTGTGCAATGTTTTGGTGTAGGACTTTTCGACAGAGTATAATTAATGCTTGTGCAATGTTTTGGTGTAGGGCTTTTCGAAAGAGTATATTTAATGCTTGTGCACTGTCTGTGAATGTGAATGCATTACCAGTCATTGATGTGCAATCTTCTGTTTGATTTGAAAATTATTAGTTGAAGAGAATTTTCTCTTTGCTTGACTTGCCGGACAAAACACTGTTCTGGCTGGTTATTGATTTTCGAAGTTAAATTTATAAATTATTTATTTGTTTTACTACAATAAATTCTTCTTTGGTTCAACGCTCCCGCTTTCAAAATTAGCAACAAACTGGATATTTTCCTTAGATGCCGGACGTTGCAACCCGGAAACAAATTGTAAGTAGGACAGGATGCATCGTACTATCAGTGGTAGGCCTACCCTACAGCTACCAGAGAATATAAAATGTCCGGTTTTGTAACCAGGAGTATATAAATTGACACTTCAATCTGGTATTGCATTGACACTTGAATCCGGCATTACATTGACACTTGAACCGGCAGTACATTGACACTTGAACCGGCAGTACATTGACACTTGAACCGGCAGTACATTGACACTTGAACCAGCAGTACATTAGACACTTGAACCGGCAGTACATTAGACACTTGAACCGGCAGTACATTAGACACTTGAACAGGCAGTACATTGACACTTGAATCCTGCAATACATAAATCGACACACTTGAATCTGGGAGTACATTTACACACTTGAATCCGACAGTACATTTACACACTTGAATCTGGGAGTACATTGACACACTTGAATCCGACAGTACATTTACACACTTGAATCTGGGAGTACATTTACACACTTGAATCCGACAGTACATTTACACACTTGAATCTGGGAGTACATTGACACACTTGAATCCGACAGTACATTTACACACTTGAATCTGGGAGTACATTGACACACTTGAATCTGGGAGTACATTGACACACTTGAATCCGACAGTACATTTACACACTTGAATCTGGGAGTACATTGACACACTTGAATCCGACAGTACATTGACACACTTGAATCAGGGAGTACATTGACATACATGAATCCAGAGGTACATTGACACACTTGAATCTGGGAGTACATTGACACACTTGAATCCAGAGGTACATTGACACACTTGAATCTGGGAGTACATTGACACACTTGAATCCAGAGGTACATTGGCACTTGAATCTATCAGTACATAAATTGATCCGTTTGAAAACTTGAATCCGACTGTTCATAAACTAACACACTTGAATCCGGCAATACATTGACACACACTTGATTCGGTCAGTACATAAATTGACATTTGAATCCGGCAGTACACGGACACAAAACAATAAATATATGTATGTGATTGTGTTCGCATTTCATTTCTGTGTGCTAGTGTTTATACAAGTGTGTATGGATTTGAACATATCTATGCTTAGTGCTTAAAATGTGTATATGTTTGTGTGGTGTATATATGTGTAGTATATTGTGTGTATGTAAATGTATTTGTGTGTTTGTGTGGTGTATCTATGTGTAGTATATTGTGTGTATGTAAATGTATTTGTGTGTTTGTGTGGTGTATCTATGTGTAGTATATTGTGTGTATGTAAATGTGTGTGTGTGTTTGTGTGGTGTATCTATGTGTAGTATATTGTGTGTATGTAAATGTATTTGTGTGTTTGTGTGGTGTATCTATGCGTAGTATATTGTGTGTATGTAAATGTGTGTGTGTGTGTGTTTGTGTGGTGTATATAAGCGAGAGCGTGTGCATAAGAAAACTATCAATTAAAAATTAATTTAACGGATCTTATAGCGGTGTATTAAAGTACAGTAATCTATGTACATCAGACACAAAACCACGCACACAAATTGATCCAGCAACAGTATTTTTATACTTATTTTGAGTTTTTAGCAGTGCAATCAATTCCTTTCTTGATTTGGGAAACAATGCGAGAAATAGCTATGGATGTTGATAATTATTCTTTTCTTGTCAGTATACACGTCACTGTATTGTTCGATATCCAAAGAACCGTATTGTTTATAAACTGTAGGCTTATCAGTTGCGTAGATATGCAAATAAAATCTGATTAATTTGATACATTTTTGTGTGCACAGTTTTATATTTAGTCTGTACGAAACTGCACGCCACTTTTTTAAAATACAGGATGTGAATACTAAAGTGAATTCATAAAAATGCATTCAATAAGAGAATTATTTTATGATTATATACAAAATTAGATCTAGACTATATTTATGCAAGATTTAATGTCAAACACATTCATCCTTGTGTAGTCCATCACTCTCATGGCAAGTCTGCTTTTCCCTTCAGAAATAAAATCATACATAAATGGCGGATTAAATCTCATTGTTCTGTGATTACAAATCCTCAAACAGATCCACACGTTGTACTATATTTATTCATTTAATGATTAATGCAAAATACAGATATTCAGCATTTAGAATACTAACTAGACACAATGACGTGTAAGAAGGATATGAATGTGAGTATCTAAAAATAGATCATCATTACAATATACAGATAAACAGCACGAGAGAACATTGACTGGACTCAGTGACGTGTAATAATGATATCAATGAGAGTATCTATAAATAGATCATCATTACAATATACAGATATTCAGCACGAGAGAACACTAACTGGACTCAGTGACGTGTAAGAATGATATCAATGAGAGTATTTATAAATAGATCATCATTACAATATACAGATATTCAGCACGAGAGAACACTGACTGGACTCAGTGACGTGTAAGAATGATATCAATGAGAGTATCTATAACTAGATCAACAGTACAAAATATACATACGGGCATTTAATAATTAAATCAATGAAAGTATATGGAATTAGATCACCATTACAAAACAATAAATGACAGTTAATAATAATATAAATTAGTCTATAATTAGATCACCGTTATAGAATGTACACGATGGCAATAAATAATTACATCTATTAGAGTATATAAAATTAGATCACTATTACAAGACATTAGAGTATATAGAATTAGATCACTATTACAAGACATTAGAGTATATAGAATTAGATCTCTATTACAAGACATTAGAGTATATAGAATTAGATCTCTATTACAAGATATTAGAATTAGATCTCTATTACAAGACATTAGAGTATATAGAATTAGATCTCTATTACAAGACAAAATGATGTATAATAAATCTATCGAAGGGAGTATTTATAATTAGATCAAAGTTACAAAATATTCCTAACGACATGTAACAGTTTTGTCAATGAGTACATATATATAATGACCTGTAACGCTTATGCCTAACTAGCAATCGGACCCGAGAGAAGATGGCAGGAGAAATGCCAGAAGATTTCTGAATGCATTTGTGGAAGACAAAATGCTGATCCCACAACACATGTATATTGACACCCATTGTACGATGGCATCTGTCTGAGCTGTGGTCATTTTTCTGCATGAACAGGGACAGTCCTCTGGTCAGTAAATAACTGGGATTTTATTATAACCTGACCCGTGAGATGGCTGGGTTGGATCACATTACCAGGGGATTGTATATACAAAGATGCTAGATCTAAAGTTTGGCCTGCTTGCACGAGTTTGGCAAGAGATTCTAACCACTATAGCTAAGATGAATGAAAGTTAGGCGGCCGGGTCTTGTGCTATGACACCCCAATACTAAAGCTGATCTATGCAAATTTGGCTAAATTGAAACAATGATGGATAAAATGTGAATTCATACTTTAGATTTACATAAGCAGATATGGGATTAAGAATAATGCAAAGTACGGTGTTAAATCAAAATAGCTACTGATGTACGAGTTAGGCAAAATAGAAAAATTGAAAATGCAACTGATTACTACAGTTTTTTACTCTACTTAAGAGTCGAAATACGTAATATAAAATACATTGCCACTATGAGTGGGAAGACAAAGGAACTATTCATTTATAAAAGAAAAGAAAATTAAAATTCGATTACTGAACAATTACCATTACAAAATTGCCGATGGTGTATGTGATAGACAAAATGCTGATTCTCCAACACCTGTATATTGACATCCTCTGAGTATCGTGTGAACAGTAGTGTTCAGCACACCAAACATACGTCACTCATTCACAGAACAATAGGAAAAGACAGATGACAAATAAACATGGATGAAATATGGAAAATAATAATTTAAAATAAAGAACATTCATTATATATATATATTAAATCATTATAAGTGCAGCCTGACTCATTACACTTCTCAGCAAAAAGACATTTTTACCAGTGTGGTTCTGGAAGAGGTTGGCAGGACAGTCCTATCATGACGACGTCTGTCTGGACTCTGAGTTGTGGGTCATTTTTTTGCATGAACAGGGACAGTCACATGGTCAGTCTGACTAAATATCTGATATTTTATTACAAGCTGATCCAGGAGACAGACTGGTTGGATCACTCCGCCAGGGCCTTTGCTCAAGATTGGAGATAGCATGCATATGCGAAGATGCTAAATCTAAGGTTTGGCCTTATTGCGCGAGTTTGGCAGTAGATTCCAACTGCTAGAGTTGCCAAGGTGAATAAAAGGCTGCCGAGTATCAAAACCATGACAGTAATGCTTTTAAGGATTGTTGTGATGGAATAGTTCTAGTTCAAAATTGGTGATATTAGACTACTGCTTAAGATGATAACACAGAATATTCGGGTTTTGACTGGCCGTTTCTTTATGTTTTTGTTTTGGGGGAATCGTGTGTGTGTGTGCGCGCGTTCTTTGATTATATAATTGAGCTTGTGTGTTTGTTTGCATGCCGTCATGGTTTTGATTATTGTTTATTTGTCTTATCCTCTTTAGATTTAGCTATGTTTGTCTTTCTCTAAAATGACACTAAAAAGAAAGGCTTTCATTTCCAGTAATCTGTCGTGCAGAATTGTTAGAACATTCCCAACGTTTGTTATACTACTTCCGGTCACAAAACTCCAAAGCACTTTCGTTCCAGGCTTAACGTCTGTGTTCTGGATTAACACGGTCGTGTAGCTTAAACCTAGAAAAATAACACGAAACGGAGCAAAAACAAATATTGTCATTGTGGAAAATGAAAATAGATTTCTAACACCAGAGAACACAATCGATTTTTCCTTCGCATTTTTCGCGTGTAGAAAGCAATGGAGTATGCGTTTTTCCCGATGCAGTTATTTAATTTTCTGCTGTAGCATTTTTGCAGGGCTAGGCCTAATCTTTCTGGCTTTAAAGGCCTGGCCACTAAGCTATAGTAGTCTAACCTACAATTCTTAGCTATAGAGGTCTAGTCTCTCTGCCTTAAGTGCCTAGCATCCCAGGCTATAAAAATCTAGCCTCCGTTTTCGAAGTTTAGCCTCTGTTCTATATATGTCTAGCCTCTGTTCTATAGATGTCTAGCCTCTGTTCTATAGATGTCTAGCCTCTGTTCTAAAGATGTCTAGCCTCTGTGGTTATAGAGACCTGTCCTCTGTGCTCTCTTGTTAGAAATTATTTTTAAGTCAGTCACTCCAAAAGACGTAAGTATAGGGCACCTTGATTTAGTAACCGAGTAAATAGGGTCTATATATTTGGAGACTGTTTCTGAGGAGCCAACTGATTATAAAAATGACGGGACAATGCCTTAGTGTCGAGTTTGTCAATTTTAACAATATTTTTAAGTCATAGAGACAGACGGAAAATAAGATAGAAGGAGAGAGATGGACAACCGGAAATATCAGATACGTTATGTCTGTGTGTCGGACACCTGTCCCTCCTTCACCACCACCAAACTACCCAACCACTCAACACAGGACTGCCCGTGACCCTTACTGCTGGGAAAGAATACCTGGGACAAAAGGTGAGCTGTACAGGAAAGCGATTGGTTGATAGACTAAGTAGAAAATGCCTTTATTGAGGTTTCTTGTTTATAGAATTTTGAAAATCATTAAAAAAAATAATAATGACATTTGTAAAACAGCCCAGAAGGCGAGTGCATTTGGATGAATGGATACGGCATCCTACACCTTATAGATTTGAACATGGAATTTGAAAAGGTATCGTTTGAAGAAAAATGTGTGGCAAAATCTCTTACGTTCTTCTGTGTTTCCAAGAAGTAGTTTTCATGTACGACGTTGAGAGAAATATTGAGAGAAACGTCGTACATGAAAACCATTATATAAAAATATAATTATTATATTATAATTATTATAAAAACTATTATATAAAAAATATTCCGTCAATATACAGTGTAACACATACTAAGTATGTTTAGTATGTGTTAAACCGTATATTGACGGAATATTTACAACAATGTTCAACACTGCAATAGACAGGTAATGAGAGTATTTAACACTACCTTTCATAGTACACGTTGGATTAAGCACACGTGGGTCTTGAGCTTTCAGTAGTTACTGTGATGAGCACGGTTAGGAGACCAATAGTTATTCTAATTAATTCGTATAACCCCCCACCACCACCACCACCACTAAAGGACTTTATAACTGTGGATGACAAACTCCGGTCTAACTCCAGTGCCCCCCCCCCCCCCCCGACTTAGATTAAGAGTAGCATTCACTTGCTACACTAGTGTTACCAGTTCAAAATCGCTCTGTCAGTTTGTACAACTTTATGCTACACTATTGCCCATGTGACTTTTGCTTCCATTCATCTCAGTAGTCTGATGGGACACTATTGCCCATGAAGAATCTACACATGTGAATCTGTGTGTATGTATGTTCAGGTGTGTGTTTGTGTGTATGTGAACGTGTCTGTTGTATAGAGATAAGGAGGAGGAGGGAGAGAGATAGAGAGTGTGTATGTGTGTGTGAATGTATGTATATATTTGTATGTGTATTTTTACGTGTATGCTTGCGTGCATGTACGCATGTATGCTTATTTGAGTTTGTACTTGTGAATGTGTGTATGTATGTGTTTCTTGTATGTATGTATTTGTGTATATACGTGCACATGTGTTTGCGCGAGTGCGCCTGTGAATACATATGCATGCTATTGACGATGTCATATTTTGAGACACAAAATAAATGTCCACAGCATAAAATACCCACACTCTTTGACACCATTTCCAAATTTCTCCGCTCCCTACCCATTCACCCCCACCTCCCAATGCCTACTTTGCACGATCGATCATGTCGGGGGCGAATCGTTTTCATGATGACGTAGATGCCGAGGGACGAGTCCACAAAAATGGAATCCGGCCCCGATTGTGGCCTGTCATCATTAGGTTCTCGCTCCTCACGCCACCAGCGCTTTTGATCCCCAAAGTTCTTCCTTCATGAAGGGACATCTCGCAGGAAAATCTATTTACTTGTGTGCTGCCTGGCTGAAAGGCTGGAAGCAGCATTATGGCGCCAAAAACATCTTGTCCTCTGGTAGAGTCGATGAGGGTCGAACTCTGAGGTCCGTGGATCCTGGTCAAACATGGGAACACATCCTGATAACTGAGGAAGAAGGGAAACTTCTGACCTGAAACTGATAAACGATAATGGCAGCCAAGTTGCAATTTCCGACACCCACACACGCACGCACACACACACAGACCCCACTCCCCCCAGTAGATAACTAGAGTACCACAAGTTGGATTTGAAGCAAGAAGTTAAGCGACACTCGGAGTTAATTTTTACTCGGCCATTTGACACCTCTCGCTCCTTGGGAACAAGGTTGTCAACTTATCTTGCCTTTTTTCTTTCTCCCGTCTAATTCTGCTTCATTCCACTGGAGCATGTTTTTTGTCTGGTAATTTCTTTGTGCTCTTCCGAGGCGCCATTGAGCAGACGAGGGTTCCGTTACGCAAAGCTGACAGCCTCTTTAATTAAAGAGTTGCTGCTGACAAAGATGAGAGCGTAAGATGCTGGGTCGTTTGTGTGATTTTAGGAATTTGGTCTTTTCTTTGCCCGTGGTGGAAATGCCAAAGTTAATCATGTCACTGTAGTCTTTGGAATCCCCACGAAGTCACTTTTGTTAGTTGATTTCCCACTCACACTAAATGACCATTTCAAATACATGTTCAGTGTTCTAGGACTCAGATCTGGAGCAGACTGAACAGAGAAGCAATGGAGAATTGGGGTTAAGGAACATGAAGAGGGACGACTGCATTTTAAAAAAATCGTAAACAAAAATATATGACGAAAATAATATGTTGTTTGTTAAAAAGGAAGATAACGAAAATTAACTTCTTCAGAAAATTTAATATTTTGTTTGTTGAAAAGAAGATAAAGACAACAACACTAACTTCTCCATGAAAATTTAATATTTTGTTTTAAGAAAAAGACTTGAGCAGTCTGAAGGTGACGGCTTTCATACGGAATATTTTCAATATGCATTTCTGGCGAGCGCCAGTTTTCGCCCTTGATGCAACGTATGACGGATTGTCTCCCGATTGACAGTGACACTTGAGTGCCGAGCGAAAGGAAAAAGTCTGGCTACTTGGACAAATTGCTTTAAAGTCTTTCCGCTTGATTTAGTTGAAGCTGAATAATAGCCTTTTATGTACGTAATACCTGAAGGGGAGTCGCCAGAGTACCTGCTGTGTAACTAATGTGCAAGACTTCTAGAGAGAACATCAACTTTCTTTGAAATATTTGGTACATGCGGCACTTAGACAAAAAATGTTTTTAGTTATATGAAGAAATATGCACGCACGCACGCACGCACGCACGCACACACACACACACGCATTCATGCATATGCATACACGCGTGCACAGTAAAAGCCAGGAGCATTTATTTTGTTTCTTTGCTTGCCTAGCTGGGGAAAATCTACTTTAATGTGAAAAGTAATTTTTATTGTTTAAAAAAATAATTTACCTCTATTTTAATATTGTTTGGTCTTTCCTTTCTCTATTTAAAATTAAAAAATTTTATACGTTGTCATAGGTTATTTATTATGAAACTTATTTTTGAAGAGACAAAATTTCAACAAACGCATGAACGCACACATTAATAAATATAAAACGCATGTTAAAACTCCAATAGTTTGTGATGTATTGCTTCCCTTGTTCTCTCCCCATCTACCCCACCTGCCGCCACAAGCAATGTAGTGACGTATTACGCATCAAATGCCACGTCACTCTATAGCATGATGTAACTGGTGACGCCGTTGGAAAAGAAACGCGACTGCACAAGCAGAAGCCGATTATGTCAGTAGAACCCTGTCGAGAAAAAAATCATCAAAACAATCTTCTCTGATCACTGACACTGGCAGTTTTCAAATGAAGTCACTTGCGTTTTTGTGGTTAAGTTTTCTGCGAAGAACAATTCGCTGTTCCCTCAATAGGGCGACGTATTTTTGTCGTCATTAATCAAATTATGTAAGCCATGTGAAAATCGTTTTCCACAGGATAAAATCTGTGTTTTTAGAAACTGATAGGAATGGAAAGAAAAGGGCTGCAGCATTTCTAATAGCTCTTTAGAAAATGGCGAGCTGAGTGAGCTCGTCATTTTTAAAATGGACTCCCTTTGTCTAGCCTTCCAATAATTTTAAGAGTACAGTTCAATGCTGCTTTAAATTTGAATTTTTTTGTTGTTGTTGTTAAATCTAAAGGAAGCAATTTATTGTATATGTAGCTTCATTATAAATTATCCCCAATATACAGAGTAGTTTGTCTCTGTTAGCAAAGGAACAAAAATAAATAGAATCAAAATACATCATTCGTCCAACTGGGATTAAAATAACTCCTTAGTATCAATAAATTTCGTCAGCGCGTTCCCGTAAAAAAAAAATAAAGATGTGTCTTGTCAATAAGTTATCTAGAAATTAAATCATTGTTGAGCATAACACTTTTTATAATTTTGTTCTCAATACTCTCTTGGCTCAGAGATGTCAACAAAATCCGAAAGCGGTCACAGCTACAGATACTTCAGGAAGACATACCTCATTACTGTGAGACTAAATTGACAGTTTATTTTGTAAAAGAGTAATTGCGCTTACTTTGCTTCAGTATGCATTTAGATTCTGTCTTTATTTGTTTCTAATTTTTGTGTATGTGTGTGAATGTGTATGTATGCATATGTGTGTATTAGTGAGTGTACCTCTGCGTGCGTGCACGTGTGTGTTTATGGGTGAGAGACAGACATGGTGTTCAGTTAGCTCCCCTTTCGATCTTGGGCGGGCATGAAGCCCTTAAAGACTTTGAAATCAAGCAACCACCTGTCACAGTCGAGATGAACTCATCCTTTCACTGTCAAAATCGGTTCATAACAGTCATCAGTATCGTCATCAAAACAGACATCATTATTGTCATCATAACAGCCATCAGTATCGTCATCAAAACAAACATCAGTATTGTCATCATAACAGTCATCAGTATCGTCATCAAAACAGACATCATTATTGTCATCATAACAGCCATCAGTATCGTCATCAAAACAAACATCAGTATTGTCATCATAACAGCCATCAGTATCGTCATCAAAACAAACATCAGTATTGTCATCATAACAGCCATCAGTATCGTCATCAAAACAAACATCAGTATTGTCATCATAACAGCCATCAGTATCGTCATCAAAACAAACATCAGTATTGTCATCATAACAGCCATCAGTATCGTCATCAAAGCAGACAACAGTGGTGGAGATTGGATGGTAGCGGTGAAGAAATGAAGTAGTCATCAAGCTAACACCAGCTGGCTAGTCATCATTGCACATATATTATTTATCTCTCTTTTCGTTTTTCAGCGTCCATTCTCAAGAGTTTGATGCAGAGTCACGTGATCCACTTGCTACAGCAATGCCAGTGGTGAAGGAGATGCTCACCCTGGACTGTAGGTCAGACATGTTTTTAGATCTGAAATGTTAGCGCAAAATTGAAGTGTTTGATTTAAAGTATACATACACGTATTTGAGTGCTAATATGTGTTTCTTGTATGAGATAGTCTGATAGACAGATAGAACAGATTTTTTTAAAAATACATATTTTGCATTTTATGATTCATAACCTGATTTCCTGTCACGCTGGTGTCCTGGGGTTTTAGTATTTCAGCACCACCCTTCAGAGTCAATGAAGAAAACAGTCAAAACCTTGACGTTCCATGCCAGTGAGTGGACGACGTCTGGGTCAGATAACGGTGGGGCAGGCGATGCGATATTAAGTGGTATTGCTCAGAGTTCGCGTGAACACTTGTCTCCTTTTGTGTTTGTGTTCAAAGGAATCCTTTTTTTTTTGACGGCTGATAAGATAGTTGAAAAACTAGATCCATGAATTCGACACGAAAGGTGAATTAAGCAATTAACAATTGGGTGTGGTTATTGTTTCTATGTACAAATGTTGATTATAACGAGGCTTGACGAGCAAAAACAGGGCACTAAGGAGTTTATATACTCCTATTGACTTAGTGGTTATTGTTTCTATGTACAAATGTTGAATATAACTAGGCTTGACGAGCAAAAACACGGCAGTAAGGAGAAGACCTAGAGAAGTAGAGTGCTGAGGGATTATATACTCCTATTGACTTCATGTCTAACAAGTCAGTTTTAACGTTAGGTAAGGAATGTCCTTAATTAGATTAGATTAAAGGAACATATCTTCATTATTGTCTAGTTTGGTGTTTTGTCACAAAGCAATATTTGAGAAACAGTTCGTGCTCTTAATTGCATACGGATAGACAAGTTTCAGTTTAGAAAAGTCTTCATTCTCTAAAATATCACTAACATAAACATTATGTACTGACATTCCAGATTATACACTAAGAAATTGACAACAAATTCCTTTGTTCTGCACCATTGTGTGTGTGTGTGTGTGTGTGTGTGTGTGTGTGTGTGTGTGTGCGTGCGTGCGTGCGTGCGTGCGCGCGCGTGCTAACTTTCTCTAGCTTGACCTTTAAGCCTTGAGACATTTTTGTCAAATGTCATTTTCGTTAATGACCACTTCTGATATACCTGTTGCGTTTCACATTATTTTATCACCTGTGACATATTTTGGCCTTTACCTTGATTTATTCCCTCACATTTATTATGGCTTCCACCTTATTGCCTCAAGCTTATTGTACTTTATTTTATTGTGTTAAGATATCGAGATATCTCAAATATTTTTTTTAACACGGAGAAATTATGTTATGCAATCGCCTTTCTTTTTATGTCTTTCACTTTATCACCCCAAACCTACCTATTTTGTAATATTCAATATATATATATTTATATTTTCACCTTATTTTATCACCCCAAACCTATGTTGGTCTTTATCTATCTTTGTAATATTCAATATATATATATTTATATCTTCACCTTATTTTATCACCCCAAACCTATCGTTAGTTTTCACACCATCTTACTAATATTCTATATTGTTACAAGTACCCATTATTACTTATTGTGATTATTATTTATTAATTTATATTTCATAAATAATTACAAGTGACAGAGAATTTTAATTTATAGTTATTAATAATCCTCCCACAAGACCAACATGTCTCTCACTTGGCAGATTATAAAGTAAAACTCTCTCAATTCACAAGAATAAGTTACAGGAAACTGTTGAGACTTGAATATAAGAAATAATAGAGTTAGATAGGAATAAATTGGAAATTATCATTTTTCCCCGATTATATTTTACAGAGAAGAAGCAGATTTTTGTTTTTTAGATCTGCCTGTTTACTGATTTATAAACTACTTTGCCCATGGTAGATTCAAGAAGTTTCTACCCCCAGTGTGTAAGTGTAAGGATGCACTGCACTGGGTTGATGTATGGTGTCAAGGTATGCTTGACTACGTCATGGAATTTCTGGTACAAGGAAATTATGGAAATTGCTACACATTGTTGTTCTGCTTGAGGGTACTAATATTGCAAAGGATTGCCCAGATTAGTCTCAAGAGAACAGTGACTGATAGAACATTCTACAGCATGCTAGACGACACATGAACTGACAATTGTATTGTAACAATAAACTTGTGATTTTGTTACAAAAGCGTGCAAAAGAATATTGTGGCATTACCTAGACAATGCTGTGTACAATCTATTATCATGTTTGGGGTGATAAAATAAGGTGAAGGTGTAAACATATGTTGAACATTACCAAGATATAGTAACTTATTAGCACTATACTCTCCATAATTCCTGTACTGTTCTCTGATAAGAACTATCCTGTGATTTATATTGACGCTCAAATGTTATGTTAGGACATAAGACACTATACTCTCCATAATTCCTGTACTGTTCTCTGATAAGAACTATCCTGTGATTTATATTGACGCTCAAATTTTATGTTAGGACATAAGACACTATACACATGGAAATTATTTGAATGTTGTTTCATGGAAATATTAATATCAAATAATCTTTTCATTGTAATTGCTATATATATATTCAATTGTTGAAATAATACATTTAATTGACCTTCTTACACATACTGATAATCATGTATTGGAGAGATAGTTGAATTCCGTTCGAGAGCCAATATGGAGAAAACTGAGGCTTGAGTTTGGTCTCGAGAATTCATGAAAGTTTCTTGAACATTCCTCACGGTGTGTTGAGTAGTGCATGCAAAGTTTCTAGAACACGCAGCGTGGTGTGCTTGATAACGCATGTGAAGTACTGGGTGAAGTCACACAAAAAAATATTGGCTCTCGAACAGAATTCACACAACTTACAGCAATACTTTTACTGATAAGCTTGGACGACGATGCTGGATTCACACACACACACACACACACACACACACACACACACATGTGATTTGATAGAGTACAGTGGTCTATGTAGCCTGAAGCAGATCAAAAGCATCAAAGAAAAAAAGCCCCACTTCTTTCTGCAAAAGTCAAATTAAAACAGCGCTAAATTTCAGGCATATTTCATCTCTAAACTCCTTTCTTTCTCACGCATATTCTCAATTTACAAATCCTGCAATGATATTCATTAGTCCAATACACGTGCAACATAAGAAATATAGCAATCAGTCAAAATTCACAGGTATAATGTACAATATAATCAAATTAATGAACATAGAAATAATGGTTCAATTATAAAAGCATTCTCAACTTCAAATCATAGATCAATAGCAAACATGTATGAAAAATTTCTAATTTCTTTTTTTATCAATCAGTTAACTTACCACAAGCTAAAAATCACCTTTATAACTGGACTGGAGTTTCTACAAAATCAAAGTGGTTAAATATAGGACTTTCTTCAACAAAATAACTTCCGGTCCATCTTCATTGGATGAATTTGTTATGAGCACGTATGAGACTGTAGTCAAAAAATCTACTCATCCAGTTGGGACTGGTTTGGATTGCAATAGCAAGTTTTAGCATATTCTACATCTGAGTATTTTTACTCCAAATCTGACAATTTAATTTAAAAATGGGGATGGACAAATTTACTCCTCCACAATCTCGTTTTGGCTTTGCAAAATTTATGATATCTGTATTCGGGTCTTCACATTTTATTTTTTAGCTCCGAGACATGTATTTTGTGTGGCTACTACAGTTCGTCATTACAGTTCTTCCTTTCTTGTCATCTAGCTGTCATTCATCCATACATATTTGCTCAGATCTTTCGTCTTTCTTGTTAATTATCAATGAAATTTCTTTTCCGTTTGTTTCTATTTTCAGAGTCAAAAACTTTAGAAAACTATTGTTATTTCTTTGCATTTTTTCTTTATTCCATTTTCTTTATCTCGGTGGCTGAAAGTACTTAACTATTTCGTTGCTCACTGTGTTACCATTTTTTAAATGAGTGTCATAGTTTTCTTTCTTGTTTTTGTTTGAATTATAACATTTTATTTTTTCCTTTATAACTAACATTTTTGTCTTGTTTTGTGCTTAATTTCCCTTCCGATTTTAATTTTATTTTCTTCATTGGTTTATTTATTTGTTTCTGGTTTTTTTTTTGCTTACAACTTACAATCTTAACATTTTTAAGCTTGGCCTCGCATATATTTATTTCAACTATGGCGCAAAATTTTTTTAAAAAAGCCACACTTCCATTAAAATCTAGTGATAAGATTTCTTTTTTAAAAAAAAATATTATTCCTTTGTCGCATGAAAAGAAGAAAAAAAACTATTCTAACTCACTTATTTCTAGTTTTACTTCAATATACTTTTATAAGTTTTGTCTTAAAATATACACGAAGATATTGTTTAAGAAAAATAAACTGTTTTATATCATATATCTTAATTAATTAAACTGTTTTATATCATATATCTTAATTAATTAAACTGTTTTATATCATAATATCTTAATTAAATAAACTGTTTTATATCATAATATCTTAATTAATTAAACTGTTTTATATCATATATCTTAATTAATTAAACTGTTTTATATCATATATCTTAATTAATTAAACTGTTTTATATCATAATATCTTAATTAAATAAACTGTTTTATATCATAATATCTTAGGCCCAATGTTACAATGATAGAGGGGGACAGATACTTTATTACTAATTATTCATGTAAACAAAACAAGAAATTTAAAAATAAACAAAATCTGGCGAACAAAAAAGTTGATAACAGGACAACAGAACAATTATATTCGACTATAAAGCAGCGTATAAAAACAGAAAAATATATTATGGCAAATATGTCACCAAACTGCCGCTTACTGGAAAACAATACGATTTCTCTGCAACACGCACGCAATTTCAAGAAACAAATCCAAAACACGCACAATGGATTGACTGGTTAAAAATACATAATAATTAACCTAGCTCGAGCCCCCAGTCTCCTTTGTGAATGAAACCCCTATGACATACGTGAACATAACGGGACGAGAAACGGAGTCAATATGTATAACTTTCAAGGAATTTAATAAATAAAACAAACTTAAATGAAGTAGAAAGAAAGCAAGAAAATATGCCCTGATGGATTAGAATATATTGCTCAATGTCGTCATTATAATGAAGGAATTTAGTACACAGTCATATGTAAGTTTGGACAATGTTAATGCTAAAAGCAAGGTCTTTCACTGAGATCTGAACGGAATCTGTCCCTCGGCAGTTTACAAGTGTTGGCATA
Source organism: Sinotaia quadrata (assembly GCA_028829895.1). Classification (NCBI taxonomy): domain Eukaryota; kingdom Metazoa; phylum Mollusca; class Gastropoda; order Architaenioglossa; family Viviparidae; genus Sinotaia; species Sinotaia quadrata. The sequence goes on from CM054181.1 coordinate 130,970,054, forward strand.
TTTTTTAATTCAGATGAAAGAAGGCAAGACTTGGCATCTTTACAACGACTTATGAAGAGTTACAACAGTCTTTTCTTGGTTCACATAAGGTGCGAGACTTTTGCTAGCAATTAATTACTGAATTATAAAATTCAGCTATTCCCACTAATCCACAAACTAAAATTTTATTCTGTCTGAGAAATATACTATAGGAGAGAGTCACTCACTATAGGACAGTCACTCACTATAGGAGACAGTCACTCACTATAGGACAGTCACTCACTATAGGACAGTCACTCACTATAGGAGAGAGTCACTCACTATAGGACAGTCACTCACTATAGGAGAGAGTCACTCACTATAGGACAGTCACTCACTATAGGAGAGAGTCACTCATATAGGAGAGAGTCACTCACTATTGGACAGTCACTCACTATAGGAGACGCTGAGAGTGAGGCAGTCTAAGTTCGGATTTCTCTAACTCACCTATTTAAGCTTTTGACATCTGTTGTCCAGATTTCCACTACCATGGTTGACACTTTCATAACTGGTCTGAGTGTTTGTATCAGGGTTCTCTCCTATGGACACTAATACTTAAGGTCCACTTGCAGCAACATAAACTGTGACAATTACTGGAAATTACATAACTAAGCGGGTGGAAACAGTGACAATTAGACTGGAAATTACATAACTGAGGGGGTGGAAACAGTGACAATTAGATTGGAAATTACATAACTGTGAGGGGGTGGAAACAGTGACAATTAGACTGGAAATTACATAACTGAGGGGGTGAGAAGACTCAAGGGTCAGTTTAATTAAAATGTCAGAAGGTTAAAAATACTACTTGTATAGTGGTTTAAAGTGATAAAGTTAGAACTATTATCACAATTTAAATTATTTTTATTAAGTTTAAGATATTATTAAGAATTAAGATATCTTTACTTTTAATTAAGCTTAATAAAATCATGAGAAGGTGAAATGAATGAATGAATTAATTAATTTATGGCACTTAACTCTAAAGAATAGGTTAAATAAACAGATAAAATTAAGAAAGGAGATTAAACAAATCAGGCGACAGTATGAATCTTATTTCACTTAAGGATAAGATAAATTGATAAGTAGAAAATACAAATTCATAATCAGATAAAAAGATATATAACTAAAATGCAAACCAAAACTAAAAATATCTGTTAAAAGAGGAAGAATCTATAAATAAGAGCTTTATAATATACAATTTTAATAAAATTATGTACATAAATACAAAGTAAAAAGGAAGAAATCTTGATTGCAAAATAGATTTGAATTAAAATATGCAAATAATTAAGCCAGCAACAAGAAGTGAACAAGGACGCAATTTATTTTAACACCCGTAATGATTTGATATTTTGAAGAGAGAGAGAGGGGGAGAGAGGGGGGAGAGAGAGTGAGGGAGAGAGAGAGAGAGAGAACGAAACGAGAGAAAAGACAAGCGAGAGATCGAGGGATAAGCAGAAGGCAAACCATGCAGCTCCAGGTGTAAGATACAAGCGGGATAACTCAGATGACGTAATGTAGTTTGACTCAAAGGGAGGGAAAAAAGGACAAAAGCAGTATGTGTCCGTGGAAGACGTTACGTTTACGTATTTTAGCACCTACAAAGTAGATCTCAGCCCACAACAATCAGACCCTAGAGAACGTCACCTTTGCAGCAGCCATTTTTTTAATGTATCATTTCAAAGGAGTCATACTGCACGAATTCAAACTAGGGTCGGAAATCCGAATGGACACACGCCAAGAGGTAATCACCTTTCTGTCCACTTTGTGTACTCTTTTCAAGAGTTAACGCTCTTATTAAGCGCCCATTTCGAACGCGAAACCGGTAATTACACTCATTTTGATTGGCGGTCTTTGTAGTCGGGGCTACTATGCCATGTCCTGCTGTTCTTTTTGGGCGCCGGAAGTCTGTTTTAATCTGACCGGTAATGGGCTTCATTTTCCGCCACATCTGCTATTGCCGGACTGGCGAGAGCCACTACTGGACGCCCAGTGTGTGCGACAGATAGCCCTCGGACGTCATTTGATGGACAATGGACAAAGGATGCACACACCTATTCCTCACGGCGATTTTCTGTCCATAATAGGTTTTCTCCTCTCCCCTCATCTCTCGGTCTCTCTCCCTCTGTCTCAACGTCAATCTCTATTTCTCCCTCTCCCCCCCCCTTTCTCTCTCTCTCATTTCTCTAAAGAAAGTGTCCTTTTGAAGTCCCTGTCCCTCTCTCTGCCTCTCTGCGTACTTCTCTATGTGTCCCTCCCTGTCCCTTTCTCTTTCTCTCTGTGTACTTCTCTATGTGTTCCTCCTTGTCATCTCGTCATTCTCTCAAATAAACGCAAATTGTCTTATTTCATACCTTCTTCTACACATCCACTCTATTCTTTCTCTTTCAAACACGCGCACAGATAATACAGAGAGAGAGAGAGAGAGACACACACACACACACACACCAATACACGTAATTTGTCTCTCTGACTTTCACAAAAGCATATCTACGCACGCGCACGTACACAATCATTCCTTCTGTCAATCTTTTTCTCCTCTCTCACACACACACACACACACACACACACACACACACACACACACACACACACACACACACACACAACACAACACAACACACGCACACGCACACGCACACGCACGCACAGTATTCCACACTATTTCTCACGCGTTTTAGTTCTTTCTCTCGCACTTTCATTCCCACAGGTCTCTGTCAGCGCTTTATTGTGTTTTCTGGCTGTGATCTCAAATCAGTTACGACTGAACACAGCTAGATGAAAGAGGCGATGGACTTAAATAAAAATCCCACTACTTTAATCAATTTTGCTGGTCTAGAGATCCACAGAGGTTATACTTAATCAAGGCGTTAATTTAGTACATTGCTGAAGTGTAACCTCCCCTACGGACTTCGGGACTTGGTAAATTTGACAGGTAGGAGAACTTTGGATTGCTGTGCTGAAGTTTTGAATTTGAAAAAAATGACGTTAACCTTGAGCTGTAGCAACACTTACAGACTAGATTCATGAATAGTCTTTACACTCTGATGATAGGTACTTTTGGTACTGTGCCAAATTTGTCTAACATACTACGTTTTGAATATAACAGAATATTGACATTCATTTGTGATATTTGTTAAATATAACAGAATATTGACATTCATTCGTGACATTTGTTAAATATAACAAAATATTGACATTCATTCGTGACATTTGTTAAATATAACACAATATTGACATTCATTCGTGACATTTGTTAAATATAACAGAATATTGACATTCATTCGTGACATTTGTTAAATATAACAAAATATTGACATTCATTCGTGACATTTACATTTGATTTTGTTACAGACTATTAATTTTAATAAATTGCTTTGGAACACTGCTATAGTCTTGATTAGTTATTTAGAACTATTATAATTGATTTAAGACTCTGTTACAGATTCGATAAATGGCTTTAAAACACAAGTTTGTACTTGACTAATGCTTTCTGAACTCGTTTACAGACTCAGTGATTTTAGAACACAAATACAGACTCAATGATTTTAGAACACAAATATAGACTCAATGATTTTAGAACACAAATATAGACTCAATGATTTTAGAACACAAATATAGACTCAATGATTTTAGAACACAAATATAGACTCAATGATTTTAGAACACAAATATAGACTCGAGTGATGATTGTAGAACTGTACTGACGTCTGGTCAGTCTGAAAGTAATCATTACGAAATCATTCTTCACGTCACACACCTAATGTTACTGTACTGACGTCTGATCAGTCTGAAAGTAATCATTACGAAATCATATTCTTCACGTCACACACCTAATGTTACTGTACTGACGTCTGGTCAGTCTGAAAGTAATCATTACGAAATCATATTCTTCACGTCACACACCTAATGTATAGTCTGCGGCAATTTTTGATGGCGTTTCGTTATTGAGGTCAAGTAATCTTTTTCATTGTATTTGTTAAATGTATATTTAATTGTTCATTTAATAAATTTATTTTAAAATTTATTGACCTTCTTACATATATGTTGGAGATAGAAAGTGTTGGTTGGATGGATGTTGTGGAAGAAAGTGTTGGGTGGATGATGTTGTGGAAGAAAGTGTTGGGTGGATGATGTTGTGGAAGAAAGAAAACGTTTGCAGTGAACGCATATTCGCCAAGCGAGGGAGAGACGAGTTTTGTCTGCTGGGGAATTATTAATAACATAAATGAAGATTCTCATTACTTGCAATTAGTTTTGGACGATTAATTAACTAATAATAATCTAACCATTAACGAGGTGGGTTGGCGTGACAAAGTGTGATACTTGTTATTATGACAAAAGTGAACATAACAAGGTATGAGAGTTTGCTTCTAGTGCAAAGAGGTTAAAACGTCATCGAGTACTTTCACATTTCGTAATTTCCACGAACTTTTCTCGTCTGCATTTTCTAATGTTATCAGGCAAATGGCAATTACTTTAATTTAATATAATGATAAATCCCTTGAGGTGATTTACTTCTGATGAAGAGTTTCAATTGTGCAGTTTTGTCAACCTTTCAATTTTGTCAACCTTTCAGTTTTGTCAACCTTTGACAAAATGCGTTAGCAATCACTGTAAAGTTATAATGGCGACTTACAAGTGGGCTAGTTATGACGAAACATATTTGTTTCTAAGCAAGCATACAATAACGTACAATAATGCACAGCACGCAATGACAAGAAGGGAAATAAGTACACAATTCAGAAGGTGCCGGAAAGACAAAAATCACACAGACACCCACTTATGACAGACCCGGTATGATTGAAAGCAAACCAAGAGATCACAATAGTTTCTTTTATATATTTAATTAAACTCATGTTTTTGTTCCATTCTTTTTAACATTATGACATTAAAAAGCAATGAGATTTATTTATATTTTCTGGATGATTATTATTTTTAGTTTATCTTATTTATATCTTATGATTTATCCTAACAAATAATACCAGAACTTGCGGGCTATTGAATTAATAAAAAAAAAAAAAAAAAGAAACAGATAGACACGAACTCATTTTGACACGTGTTCAACTCTGAGGACAGTATTCCGTGACGTAGTATGCTGACCTCAATAAATTGAGAAAACACTAAGAAATAATTCATTATGAATAAAACAGGTTTGGTTTCACGTTTGGCTGCTTGCTTTGTAACTGTGGGTTAATGTTCCATTTTGTTGTTTCTTGCTTCATTAAGCACATTTAGTGACTATCTGCAAGAGTTGTCGCTTGTAGTGTAATTATTTTTAATTTTAGAAATAGATATCTATTGTTTCTTGTTTTCGTATTTTCAAGGGTGTCAGGTGTGAAAGAATCGCGAACACCTGCACAGATGTGCACAAGTATAAAAACTGGCCGACGTCACTATGGACGCCATTTTTCTTAGACAATGGAGGAAATCGATGTATATATGATTGAAGAATGCTTACACACAGTAAGGTTTGTTAATGAGTACCGTGAATTTTATTTGATGAGCTACATGTGATACAAGTCCAGGTGAAAGAAAACAATCATCAATACCTGTTAAGGCGACCACCACCCCGAAAACCCAAATTTACTGTGTGAGTCGATAGCTTTTAGTTTAAGCTTATTATAACCAGTATTTGTGTGTTGCTAGCTTCTATTTCGAGCTTATTATGACCAGTATTTGTGTGTTGCTAGCTTATTTCAAGCTTATTATGACCAGTATTTGTGTGTTGCTAGCTTCTATTTCGAGCTTATTATGACCAGTATTTGTGTGTTGCTAGCTTATTTCAAGCTTATTATGACCATGATTTGTGTGTTGCTAGCTTCTATTTCGAGCTTATTATGACCAGTAAATGTGTGTTGCTAGCTTCTATTTCAAGCTTATTATGACCAGTATTTGTGTGTTGCTAGCTTCTATTTCGAGCTTATCGTGACCAGAAAAAGTAATACTGAAATCCGGATACACGGTACACTGCAAAGAATATGTTAAATTAAAAATAACTGGTTATCTATGTTAAAGTAATAATAAATTATTTCGATCACTTCTGCAACAAAATTATACTTTCTAAAAATAAATAAGATGAAGACTCTTTTATGATGTTTATTTTGTAAAGCTACTTTATTTTATCTGACGGTAGATTCAAAAACAAAAACAAATTCATATAGCAACAATTGCCTTTAATATACTTTAATGGTATAGATTCATATGTACTTTAATGGTATAGACTCGTATGTACTTTAATGGTATAGACTCGTATGTACTTTAATAGTATAGACTCGTATGTATTTTAATGGCATAGACTCGTGTGTACTTTAATGGTATAGACTCATATGTTAATTAATACTGAATATGGTATTTTGCGTATTATTTAATGTCAAGTACGAAATAAACTTAGAAATACTGTTGGCGCCCACAGTTGAAAATTTGAATATATTCTTGTCCACAAGTTGGTTCATAACGACTGTCTTAATGCAAACCCAATACCTGTAATCAATTACACATTGCATTATTGTGTCATAGATTCGACATTTGTAAATAAAAAGTAGACATAACTTAAATTTTAATGTACGCAAGCAATCCTTCAAAGACCTTTATACTGAAAATATTTGTCCTTTGTGAGCTAAATTTAACTTTAAAGTACTGACAATGTATTTATTGTAACCTGTTCTTATAATAATCATTGCGGATAAAAGTATAGGTTTGTTTGAAGCAACATTAGCATTCAAGCTTAATTCTGCGTGGTCGTCCTCATCCTCATCCTCTTCATCATCATTATTTTTATTATCACTGTGCTAGCAATCGATTGTTGTGGAATTATCATCAAATCGAGTCTTTGTTTTGAGATCTGTATAATCTGGAAAGAATGGCAGACAAGCATAATGTTATGAAGGGACCCATGATTTCTTTTTAGTAAGGGAAAAGCAAAACTATAGAATTACTTCTCCTTCCTCGCTTTTTCTTGAACTTTGACCTTCGCTCTCTGAATAAATCATAAGCGCTATGAAAAACAAAGACAAAAATTTATTCGTTTGTGCTATAGGCAAGATATGTCTTAGTTCACAAAATGTCTTACATCTGCGACGGCATGAAAACTGAAATGCCATACCACAACAGATAAGATCTGGTCCATCCATGCGTTCATTTAAAGGAGAGAGAGAAAAAAATATCTGTGATTCGTAGGAGATATGGGAACGTTGTATGTTCCCATCCTATCCGCTTCAGTAGGTTTGCAAACCGTGGCGTTTTATGATTTGTTACTTTGGCCTCAGTGACAAAGATAGAGTTGTTTTTATTTTCTTTAGCAACATGCGTGTTCGTATGAGTGTTTGTGGATGTTTTACTCGGGTTAAATGTTAGCATTATAAACTGATTCTGATTATTACAGTATATAACACTAATATAACACTATGCCATGAGAGGTATCATCATCAAACTGAATCAAAGTGAAGTAAGTTGAAGAGACAGACAGACAAACAAAACACAAAAAACATTTGTACACACTAATTTATTTATTTTTATAATCTTAATTAATTACTTAATCTTTTCTGCAGCGTCTTGTCTGCAAGTAATTTTATGCATTCTGCCTGTAGTAGGCGAAATGCGTGCACATGTCTGACCTTGCTTTCACGTGCATTCCATCCAGAAATGCAGTATTCTTGGTCTGGCATTCTTAGATATCTGTCCCACGTGTCTCATTGCCGACAAGAATCAAGACCTTTATACAAACAACTTCTGTTTCCTGTCAACTAACAATCACAGAGCTTCGAAACAGGTTGAGTGTCTGCAACCGAATTTCTAGATACTGAGGCTAAGGTTAATACTTACAGCCAAATTTCTAGAGAACATATTTAGGTTAATGACTACAACCGAGTGAAAAGAGAAGGGTAATAACTACAATCACATAACAGATAAAGAGTTTCCGAGGCTTAATTTCTACAACCAAAATGAGAAGAGAACAGACACTGATGGTGTGTCGTAGTAAATTTGCCTGTCCCTATTTTTAAACTTGATAATGATATAGTTGTTAAATGTCAAAGTGACATGACCTTCGGGTACTGCACATAATGAGTACCACAGTTAAAATAACACTCAGTTAAAGAATATGTTAGAACTTGCTGATGTCATCCAAACCAGTCCAGAGTGGGTGAGTAATTTTTGATATCCAATAGTTTAAGGTTTACAAATAACGATCTATCTAATGGGTAGAGACCAAAACTTGCCTGTTTGTGTGCGTCAGCAAGTGTGTCCGACTCCACTGTGGAACTTTCTAGCAAAAGGAGGGCTAAAAGTTCGTTATTGTGATTCAAGAAGCTAATACGGCGAATGTGTGTGCCTAGATTAAGTCTTGAGGCATCTACCGTTATCGCGAACATCTGGAGTATTCTCGCCACTGGAAACATATTTGCAACCCATGATCCCATTCTCAACACAATTTTCTAGACATACAGCCTGAACGCATCCTCATAAATGCAAGAAGGAAAATGACGCCGATGATGATCATAACTCAAAAATGTCGTCATCATTGTGAAGATGGTGACGCAGCAGCCTACGGCGACCAGGACCATGTAATTCATCGCTTTTGTCGGAAGGAATAGAAAACTGTATTAGAGAGACTGAAAATTCAATCCAATGTGTTCTGAGACGCACTTCCTGCCTACAGAAGGTCTCGACGTAACATTTCGCCAGTCAAAAACAAACCGAGGGCAATCTCATACATAAATTAACCTCGGGTTATTCCTTGTGCAAGTGTGTGCGTACATATGGGCAGTATTGCGAGGGGTGGGTGGGTGGGAGCGTGTTAGGGGTGGGATGAAGGGAGGAGCGCTTGTGGATTAAGGAAGAAGTTCGTTAGTATTTTGTTTGTAGACACGCAAGCTCGTTCCACATCACTGCGGCTAACGGCAGTTACGGCCCTTGGCAGCAATATTTCATGTTTCTGGTAGGCGCGCGCACAGTGCGTGATATGTAAACACGAGCGTTTTCCATCAGCAGCGATCCCAGGAGAGTGGTGTATGCCAGAACATGTCGACAACAAATAACTTTCCCGTCTGGAAATTATGCGCTGAAAGAAGAAGAAAATGGCAGGGCTTTGAAAGGCAACTGTCTTTCATGTCTTCAAGCCCGACACTGGTTTTGATTTAAGATGTACGCTGAGAGTAGATGGAAGGCAGGTACATGAAATCTTACAAGGGGAGGGAATAAGAGAGACAGAGTGCATATATGTTACACGTATATGTTAAAAACTGTGTGAAGAATTTGTCGGTTGTTATTAATATTGCTGCTCCTGTAGATAAATCAACATTAACATATTATTAAACAAAAGCTTCTTCAATTCAATTTAATGACAAATTAGAGAATTCTCAAGTCTCTTTTTATCAAGTATATGTGTACTTTTATCTATACTTAACATCTTATTATCTATCATACATATACTTTTATCTGTACTTAACATCTTATTATCTATCATACATATACTTTTATCTATACTTAACATCTTATTATCTATCATACATATACTTTTATCTATACTTAACATCTTATTATTTATCATACATATACTTTTATCTATACTTAACATCTTATTATCTATCATACATATACTTTTATCTATACTTAACATCTTATTATCTATCATACATACTTTTATCTATACTTAACATCTTATTATCTATCATACATATACTTGTATCTATACTTAACATCTTATTATCTATCATACATATACTTTTATATATACTTAACATCCAAATGCATCAGCATGACGTCACACTATATATCTATCCATCCATCCATTTACCTATCTATCTATCTATCTCTATCTATCTGATGGCCAAGCTAAATGAGGCTAACAAAATATAAGCCTTTAATGCATGTAGTCTACTACACTGGAGGTGTCATAGATTGGAAAACAAATGAAATAAATGAACAGGACAGAAAAGCAAGAAAACTACTCACAATTCATAAAGCTTTACACCCCAAATGCAGACTCTGATTCTCTGACATCCTCCGTAAAACCTTGGATCTCCCAGAATCTTGGTAAGACTCCGACACCTTGGCTCACAACCGACAGCCAAACAAAAATCGTGGAAACTGACCGAATAATAATAATAATAATAATAATAATAATAATAATAATAATAATAATAATAATAATAATAATAATAATAATAATAATCCAATGGTAGTACTACTAATACTTAATACTAATTGAAATAGAGAACAAATCTAGAACTAACACGGGTTGACTATCAATAGGTCTACGATTCAGCCCCACATTGAAAGGACGAACCGTAGAAAGTGCATGAACGCTACAGAATGTGATCCAAGAGAAACTGGTCAAGTACGCCCATATACAATTATAAGATACTAATACCATTCCATACCATACCATATCACATCATACCATACCATACCCATACCATACCATTCAAGCATGAAATCTTGCATGGAAACACGACACTATTTGGCTGAAACCCTCTGTCAAATCATCAAGTCAAGACAACAAGTCACAACAAAAGGAAAAGTCACGGTTAATTAAGTGCCAACTTCCGTATGTGGATAATCTCAGGGTGAAGGGTAAAAAATAGCAGTTCTCGATTCCGTCAGGATTCTTAGTGAAGACATTCAGGTGAAAACCAGACTTGACGAGGAATCGTAGATCTATTATCCAGAAAAGACAATTTACACGCAATTTGACATTAAAAACCAGCAATGTATCAGTGGAGAAATGATACAATGTGTCAGTGGAGAAATGATACAATGTATCAGTTGAGAAATGATACAAATATCTGGCCACACTTCCCTAGCAAGGAAGTGTGCAAGTAGAAACCGAAGCAGACAAAAAATGCGAGAACCTATGTCACAGCTAAATGATGTAACGAAACTCAGGCCATTAATGAACATGCAAGAACTTGCAAGGGGTCCTACAGATTGGACAATAAACAAGAGCAATAAACCGGACAATAAACAAGAGCAATGAACCGGACAATAAACAAGAGCAATGAACCGGACAAAAAACAAGAGCAATGAACCGGACAATAAACAAGAGCAATGAACCGGACAAAAAACAAGAGCAATGAACCGGACAATAAACAAGAGCAATGAACCGGACAATAAACAAGAGCAATGAACCGGACAAAAATAAAAGACTAGAAAACTGTCTTTTATCCCATATCAGATGCAGTCAACATCTATATATCTCCCAAACGGGAGGCAGACGACTGTGAAAAATCAACAACGCTGGTAAAAGAGAGATGTTAGATATTGCCCGAATATTTCTTGAAGAATTGCACCGAGGAGCCAACGGTAGGGGCAATAAGGGTTATACCGCATGCAGACAAAGCAACAATGCAGACTCCAATAAAACAAGACATCAGGAAACAACTAGAGCGAGGAACCCAGCCAAGACCAACACGTGCAACAAGCCGACACAATCAACAATAAAAAAAAAATCAGGAAGCGCTAATCACTGCTGCGCAAGGTAAAGTACAAAATTCCAGACGGCAACAACCAAGATTTCAAAGGATTCTAAATGCCGACTGTGTAAGAGCATGGCCACAACAACAGAAAATATAATCTCCGGATGTCAGGCTTTATCCGGAACAGCGGACGTCAGGAAGCAATGGGGGCAGCAACAGAAAATATAATCTCAGGATGTCAGGTTCTATCCAGAACAGCCGACGTCAGGTAGCACAGTGAAATGATGAAATCATACTTAGCAGTCCTTGTGAGAAGTGCGAAGTGATGATGTCAACAAGAGTGTGGGTGCACCACCAGAAACTGTCGCTGAAACCTTAACACCAGGGGACATGGAATTAAGATCAGGCAGAGGAAGTTTTAACAGTAGGGGACTTGGAAATAAAACAGGCAGAGGAATTCTTGACACTAGGGGACTTGGAAATAAAACAGGCAGAGGAATTATTGACACTAGGGGACTTGGAAATAAAACAGGCAGAGGAATTCCTGCACGGAGATAAGACATTGTAGTTGTGAACAAGTCCAACGTGACAGCAAAAATCATCGATGTTGCTGTGCAAAATGAGAGAAACGCAAAAGATGTGAAAATATCCGGATTTCAGAAAGAAATCTAAAGACGTAATAACGGCACTCTTAGGAGTACTGGAGAACACAACGTACAAGCTGGAAAGTTTCTGGAATAATTTGTCGGGAATCCAGGAATCTACGCTACCTCTAAACGCAACTCTCCTTGAAACTATCCCCATCCGAAAATCTTGGATTTCCTAGAGACATCTTACTAACCGACAGATAACAGAAGTGAAAAAATGACGATGATGTTGTTGGTGGTGGTGGTGGTAGTGGTAGTGGTGGTGAAAGAAAGTCAAGCTTTAAAAATTTCAAGAAGGAAAAGTGTAAAGATTGAAGACGTTAGTACTGCTGAGTTTTAACTACTCAGAATAATCAGCAAATTAATTAATTCTGTTCTAATTTCCTCGATGAGATATCAAGTCTATTTCTTTCCTACAATCAGGATGAAATTCCACATAGATGAACCATTAAGAAACAGACATAGATAGATAGATAGATAGATAGATAGATAGATAGATAGATAGATAGATAGATAGATAGATAGATAGATAGATAGATAGATAGATAGATAGATAGATAGATAGATAAATGGATAGATAGACAGATAGATAGATAGGTAGGTAGATAGGTAGGTATGTAGATAGATAGATAGATAAACAGACAGACAGATAGATAGATAGATAGATAGATAGATAGATAGATAGATAGATAGATAGATAGACAGATAGATAGATAGGTAGGTAGATAGGTAGGTAGGTAGATAGATAGATAGATAAACAGACAGACAGACAGACAGATAGATAGATAGATAGATAGATAGATAGATAGATAGATAGATAGATAGATAGATAGATAGATAGATAGATAGATAGATAGATAGATAGATAGATAGATAGAATCAGATATAGATAGATAAGCAAGGAGTCTGCGATACGAAGTTTTTTACCTTTACTACAACTAATTTGTTATGTTTGTCTAATGAACATTCATGTGTGTATCTTGCTAAAGTTCTGTCACGATAAATCAATTTGCGAATTGTGTTTTTGCTGATTCTGACTTATTTTTTATTAATTTACTCCTTGGCATTATTTTACCTCCTTAAGAAGAGAGCTAGTTTGTTGGGCTTTTCCCTTACACATCGTGATCCCCGAGAGACAATTAAATTAAATACGAAATGATTCTGAACGACATAATTGGCATTTAGTCCATTCTGGCATTGGCCTAATTAAGAACTGGAGCACTTGAATTTCCCACCCTTAGTCTACTGGCACCGAAGTCTGGTAGGAAGACACTCGTAATCTTGCGGCAGATTACACGTTTAAATGGAAGACAGACTTAGGCACACGGAGCATACAAATGTTTCGCACGGACACACATACGTATGTATGCACATGCAAATGCACACATAAATGCTCATGCATACTTGTGTAAGAGTTTTCACACGAGTACTGAAAAACATCAGAAGTTATGTGCATTGTGGGTGTTCCAAGACTGGTGCCCGGAATAAAAAGATTCGCCGACTAACATTATCAACTAATTAACATTAATGTTTCTGCATGAAAGTGTTTGTGTGTTCGTGTGGGTGCATGTGTGTGTGTGTGTGTGTGTGTGTGTGTGTGTGTGTGTGTGTGTGTGTGTGAATGTATTGTTGTATGAATATGTATACCAGCGATGTACAAACTTGTAAATGTGACTATAAAATGTCAGCATTTATAGCTAATCTCACTCTACTCGCACCCCCCCCCCCTCAGGTCACAGAATGTTCACACACAAGACAGATCGACTAACAGAAATAGGTTAACCACCAATCAAACTCAGTTTTACCTAGACAGATCGACTAACAGAAAAAGGCTAACCAACAATCAAACTCAGTTTTACCTAGACAGATCGACTAACAGAAATAGGTTAACCACCAATCAAACTCTATTTTATCTAGACAGATCGACTAACAGAAATTGGCTAACCACCAATCAAACTCAGTTTTACCTAGACAGATCGATTAACAGAAATAGGTTAACCACCAATCAAACTCTGTTTTATCTAGATTCTAGAGAGATCGACTAACCACCAATCAAATTCTGTTTTATCTAGACAGATCGACTAACAGAAATATGTTAACCCCCAATCAAAGCATTTTTGCCTGGACAGATCGACAAACAGAAATAGGGAAATCAACCAATCAAACCCAGTTTTGCCGAGACAGATTGATAAATAGAAATAGGCTAACCACTAATTAAACTCAGTTCTGCCTAGACAGATTTAGACAGATGACAGAATTATCCAAAGAGATTACTAAAGTACAGGTAATATTTGGCGTGTACCCAAAGAGTTTGAACATGTTTTTTTCTTTCTAAATACTGCGAACATTCACTGGCAAAAGTAATACAAGGACACTCGCTGACGACAGTAATACAAGAACACTCGCTAACGACAGTAATACATAACCACTCGCTAACGACAGTAATACCAAAACACTCTCTAACGACAGTAATACAAAACCACTCGCTAACGACAGTAATACCAAAACACTCTCTAACGACAGTAATACAAGAACACTCGCTAACGACAGTAATACATAACCACTCGCTAACGACAGTAATACCAAAACACTCTCTAAGACAGTAATACAAGAACACTCGCTAACGACAGTAATACCAAAACACTCTCTAACGACAGTAATACAAAACCACTCGCTAACGACAGTAATACCAAAACACTCTCTAACGACAGTAATACAAGAACACTCGCTAACGACAGTAATACCAAAACACTCTCTAACGACAGTAATACCAAAACACTCTCTAACGACAGTAATACAAGAACACTCGCTAACGACAGTAATACAAAACCACTTGCTAACGACAGTAATACAAAACCACTCGCTAACAAAAGCTAGTAATGCTCGCTATCTGCGATAAAAATCGTTCATCGCACGGGTAATTGCAGACATGCATGCAGTCTTACTCCGGCATCAAAAGACTTGGACAAAGGCATCATAAACTTCAGCCCACCGTTGTTGTTTTACTGCAACATGCAGCAGTCAGAGTTTTACATATTTTTAGAAGAAAAAAAATTGCAACATTTTGGACAGTAAGCAACATAATATACGAAAGATGAACACTGATTGCAAACAGTTGTTAATGACTACGCGCAAAAAGTGCGGGCGTAAAACTACGTCATTGCCTTCTGAGAGTGATGCCACATAGATAACAAAAGAGATGAGACAGAACGAAGGTCTGGCTGGTTTCCACTGGTACTCACTGGTACGCATAGTTATTGACCAGCAAAGCGAGTCATCTCTCTTTTCTTGATGAGCTGCTGGTTCTTCTAAGGCGGAACACAATTAGTTGCTCCTGTGCCAAACACAGCCAAGGCCTGGCCTTGGTCCCTTGACGTGTCCATTTCACATGTCTGAACGGCCATCGGGTAAAAAAAAATATGGTCACGGTGTATTGAAACCAAGTCCAGTCGATGTTGTGTATGTCTAAAAGATTTTAATGTGTGAGTGTGTATACGTGTGTGAGAGTGTGTTTGAGAGACTTGTGTGTGTGTGTGTGTGTGTGTGTGTGTGTGTGTGTGTGTGTGTGTGCGTGAGAATGTGCGTGCGGTGTGTGTGTGTGTGTGAGAGAGAGTTTGCCTACGGGAGGAGGGGGTATGCGTGATGATGATGGAGGTGAGACGATGAGTGCGGAGGCGCAGAGGTGGCAATAAACTGGCTGTTGAAAGGTCCACACTTGCGATATTATTTCTTCTTCTTTTCATAGCAGCAGATGGAAAGTTAAGTTCCCGCTTCAGTTTTCTTTTCGGGAGCATTATTTTTCCTTCTAGAAACTGCTGTCGCTGATACGAGGCAGAACGTGTGTTAAGAAATCCTTACACGATGCACTAACTAAAAAGTTCTCACTGAACAGGAAATGAATACACATGATTTCACGAACAGACCCACCCGGCCGGCCGCGAATTTTTTTACCCCAAGCTGGTTGTAATGGGCATGCCTTTTGTTCGCATGCGATTGGCTAAAACCAAAGCTCACGTCCAATCAACACGTTCGCAGCTTTTACTTAGCTACGGAACTAACGTGACCTCACCACAAGCGTTGCTCCGTTTGTTTGATAAAACACTGAAATCAAGCATTATGATCAAAGCACAAAGTCGGTTCAGTCGTCACCTTTATTGTTTGACCTTGTACAATGTACACTGACACTAGTGCTGAAATATCGAATTGCAATGAATATCTGACATCTACAGACATGTATTAATTTAACCTTCCAAAAGAAAATAAATCAGTAATACCCCAAAATGAATAATTAAATGCATTGTATGATCACATTTGTTGATTGTCTTAAATTGGAGCATTCTACATAGACTTTGTTGTCAGTTTCTTTGTTTGGCAGTGATGGAGCATTCTACATAGACTTTGTTGTCAGTTTCTTTGTTTGGCAGTGATGGAGCATTCTACATAGACTTTGTTGTCAGTTTCTTTGTTTGGCAGTGATGGAGCATTCTTTCTTATTCCATGTCAAAAATAATAATAAATAATTAATTAATAATTGGTTAATTGATTGATTAGAAAACAAAAACATAACTATATATTTATAAGGCTAGATTATGTTCTGGACACAAAACCTTATCCATATTCCTCACACTCACAGCCAGGCCCACACTCACAACCAGGCCCACACTCTTGACACTTAGTTAAATCTACATTTGTTGTACTCTCAGTCCCATCTACATTTACAGTATTTTCAATAAGATCAAGATTCATTATCTACACAGCCAATCCACAGTTACAGCATTCTCAACAAGATCAAGAATCATTATATACACAGCCAATCCACAGTTACAGTACATTCAACAATATCCACTGTTATTGTATGCATAGCAAATCTATATTTATAATACACTCATCCAGATCCACATTTACTGAATACAAAACTAATCCACATTTACAAAATACCCAACCAGAAACACATTTACTATAAACACAGTCAATCCACATTTACAGTACCGGATCCAAATTCATGTCAAGCCCATATAGATCCACATTCGTGTCACACGCAAACACTAAATCCATGCTTATTCCACTGCGGCCAACAGAAAATGGATTATGCTAGCCCTATATGTCTTTGTGATAAATAAAACCGAAATAGTTCACCAAACTCGATGTTTGAATACTGTCATCTCATGGGCTCCAGTCTACGTACAAAGCAATAAAACATAAACAAAGAATACATATTCCTGTCCGTTTATTGACTAGTGTGGTTGTCTATGACAACATTCGGAAGCCTTTCGATGCAGTGCCTTGTCGTTAAATGCCCAGCCATAAAGCCACGTGACCGTACATAACACTTCCAAGTTGTATATACTTAAATAATATCTTGGCCTAAAGTCAACATGCAGCTTTCGGGCATGACACTACGAGTTTCGTTCGCCTGTCGATCTTTTTTCCTAAAATAAATAATACTCATTTTCTTTCTTACTTATCGACTCGAGTTGACTGCCAGGGCTCAGAGTCTGACTGTGACGCTTTGGTTCTGAAGACTAGTGGGTGCAGGTGCCGAAGCGAGAAGATCTATTTGGCAGGCAAACAGTGCCAGAAAACGTTCGATTACTCCTGGAAGAGGTTGTAGCTCCATGTCCGCCTCTGTCCACAATCTCTGCGGGTGTTATTTCTTTTTTGGGGGATGAGAGGGCAGACTTGCTGTGCTGAAGGAGCCCCTGGTAAGTGGTGTCATTTTTTTCCTACAGGGCTTGGGGCAGGGCTCCCTTTGTGAGAGCATCTTAGTAGAGTCCAAGACTAAAGGTAGGTTGTAATACATGTGCGCTATTGGAATAGACTGATCCCAGTGCGTGTGTGTGCGTGTGTGCGTGTGTGTGCGTGTGTGCGTGTGTGTGTGCGTGCGTGCGTGCGTGCGTGTATGTGTGTGTGTGTGTGTGTGTGAGTGTGAAAGAGAGAAACAATGAGAGTGATGAGTGAATGAGCAAGCTATTTATAGACACATAAGCTTCTCTGTATAGTTTATTTTTATTATTATTAAATAGGATTGAGGGAACTGGTCACAGTTACGATTGAGATTATGGCTTGGTAAAACAAACGAGCTTTCAACATAGTCTGAAGCTTTGAGGATGGGGTGATTTACATTGTATGAAATCAATCGTACCCCAAGTCTCGTAGGAAAAATAATTTGCAATTCATGAAGGCTGTCTTTAGAGTGTTTGTCTGAAGTATCACTTATCTCTCAATTCTTTGCTGAACTATGGTCTCGTCTTTAGCAACAAGTAGGGGCAATAGCAATCGTCAAAAAAAGATGAAAAGTACTGAAAGAAAAAAAGAAAGAAAGAAAGAAAGAAAGATAGATAGATAGATAGATAGATAGATAGATAGATAGATAGATAGATAGATAGATAGATAGATAGATAGATAGATAGATAGATAGATAGATAGATAGATAGATAGATAGATAGATAGATAGATAGATAGATAGAAATTCGAAAGAAAGAAAGAAAGAAAGAAAGAAAGAAAGAAAGAAAGAAAGAAAGAAAGAAAGAAAGAAAGAAAGAAAGGAAGAAGCTCTATTGATTGAAGTCAGAAACAAGGGAATAGAAGAAGAAAGCAGAAAGAAAACAAGAAAACATGAGGAAAAGAAGAAATGTAAATAATGACAAAATAGAAAGACGGAAACAGAAGGAAAAATATTGATGTATAGAAAGAAGGATTACAAAAATCACAAATACATTCTTTCACATTTTAATTTTAAAAAAGCAATAAAACATCATGACATGCCACTGTCATGACAAATCTTGCAATCAATACCATTACGTGTACAATAAAAAGTTACACTGAAAGACAGCATTGCTCTCTATAAAAAGTCACATTGAAAGACAGCATTGCTCTCCATAAAAAGGATATTATATCTGCAAAGTAACTGAATTTAGACAATGGTACGGCTGTCTGGCAGTCCAAGATCAGAACTGACCAGGCCATGAAGCCGGTGATCACTTATTGCAGAAAACTGGTCTTTGATCCCGCCAACGACCAGCCTATCAACAGTACCCTGTCAACAGCTAGCCAGCCCCTTTTCAACAGAGCAGTTCAATAGTGTCTGACGAGTCGAAGGCCCCATTGAGCCAATGAATCATACTTTCACTGGACTTCCGCGTAAAAGGCAAATCTCGCGACTAAAAAGAAATATAAGCCTGTTATAAGAAACTCTGCCCTTGACGTTGCAATGTATGCTCAATCAGAACGACTATAAAGAAAACTTGGGTGGTGAGGGCTCCTTCATTAATTAGCAATTTTGGTCCACGTCAGAATTATTTGGTGTATTCTGTTCCAGCCAGAACTTGACATCCAGATAGTATGTGCTCTGTTGTTTCATCCATGGATTTGCAAAGTCTGCATTTGAAATCATTTGAGATTTTAATGATTTTAGTTTTGTGTGACTTTTAGTTTTGTGTGATTTTTGTGTTCGGTGCTTGATCTTGTGCAGCTGTTATGAGTGCTTCTGTTTCTGCTTGCAATCCTGCCTCTTTCAACCATTTGTATGTTGATTGTTTTGTTGATATTTCATCAGCTTGTCGTACATATTGGCCATGGAGAGGTTTTGGGCTCCAAATATGTGCTAATGCTTGCTTTGTTGTTTTCTTCGATTTTATCTTACACTCAAAAGAAGAGGTAGACAGGCTCTATGTATCTCGAAAAATGGGAGGCCGAGGTCTCAAGAAAATCAAAGATGTCTTTGAAGGAGAAGTCATTGGTCTTATGGATTACATCTGGAATAACAACAAAGATGAGTCACTGATAGACTGACTATGTGCTAAGGGATTGTATTTTGTTAGCCCCATTTAGCTTGGACTTCAAGACTTGTCTAACCCGTATTTCATACTCTCTCTTAACTTTGGACTTAATTTTGCATATTCTCTTGATGTAGTAACCCAGATATTTATATCCCTTTTCCATTGAAACATCGTTGATTTTTCCGATGTCGAATTGCAGGCTTTCTGTTGTTTAGACCTTGACTTTCTGGATGATAATTCTTCCACATTTCTCAAGGCCGAATGTCATGTTAATGTCATCACTGCAGATCTTGCCAGTATTGATCCGCGATGTGATGTCACGTTCATTTTTACAGTAGAGCTTGAGATCGTCCATGTACAGTAAATGGTTGATGATCCGTCCAGCTTTCATCTTATATCCTACTCCTGTTCTTTGGATCACTTGACTGCGAGGATTTAATGCAATGCAGAACAGCAGTGGTGATAGGGAATCACCTTGGAAGATTGCACAGTTTATTGTTATGTCTGCAATTTCTGTGTTGTTGCATGTGAGGGTGGTTTTCCAGATTTTCATTGATTCCTGACTTAGGTTCTGTACTGATGGCGCTACTTTGTACAATTTTAATGTTTCACTTATCCATGAATGTCGAACTGAGTCATAGGCCTTTTGATAGTCAATCCATGCCATTGCAAGATTTGTTCTTCGTTTCTTGCTGTCACTAACTATTGTCGGTTAGAAGTTTGTTTGTTTCAAGGTGAGTCATGATTTTGTCAGCAATAATTCATGATAGTAACTTCCAGGTAGTTGATAGGCATGTGATTGGATGATAGCTGTTTGGTTTTGTGCCTTTCTCTGGATCTTTCATAAACAGACTTGTTTTTCCCTTTACCATCCATGCTGGTAGAGTTCCTGGTTTGTTTAATATGTCTTGCAGTTGTTCAGCAAATCTACCATGTAAGGAGGTAAGATGTTTCAACCAGAATATGTCAAGGCCTGGGGATTTCCAGTTTGCCATCTTTCGTACCTTCTTCTTGATGTCTTTCTCACTGATTGTGATATTGCATTGTTCAGGTGTCTCTTTATGATCATCTTTCAGTTCCTGGATCCATCTGGCTGAGGTGTTATGCGCAAATGAAATGTGTTATGCGTGTTATGTTCCAAATGTTTCCCTGAATGTTTGGCATTTGTTGTTCTGTTCTGGAATTTCCTTTAAATTCTTTGTATACTCTTCCAGGGTCAGTTCGGAATATTTTGTTCTGTTGGAATTGCAGTGTATCTCTTCAGACTGTGACTGAGTCCTTGAAGTCTTTGCTTTGCATCTTCTATTGCAGTCTTAATGCTTCTGCAGTTGAGATGGTTTTTGGTGACCAATCTTGCCTTCAGTTTTCCCTTATTTTGTGCTGCTGCTGTCATTTGACTTATTTCTCTTCTAGTACACTCTATTTTCTTTTCTATTCTTTTCTTCTATGGTGGTACTGATGGTTTCTGTGTTTGTATTGTGTCTGGCTTTATATATCTTTCAATTACTTTTGCAATGGCATATATTAGACTGTTGTTATCTATGATATCTACAGTGATGATATGTTTTAGTACTTCGTTTGAATTCTTAATTGCTGTCCTTAGAGCTTTAAAAGTACTAATATAAATCTATCTTGTCACTCAGAAAAGGTACTAACGGATGTCTAAATTGTCGCTCAGAAAAGATAACTAATTGATGTCTATATTGTCACTCAGTAAACGCAAATAAAAGATGTCTGAATTGTCAAGCATTATTGATGCTTTTCACTGCAAATGTAAATAACCACGTTTTGAAGTTATAGAAACTAATTAACCTGTTACCCACTTGTCAATCAGTAAGGTTAATTAACATACGCATCAATTTCCAGTCAATGATACTAATTAACTTACACCTCAAATATCACTCAATGAGGCTAATTTAGTTACACCTCAAATATCACTCAATGAGGCTAATTTAGTTACACATCAAATTTCATTCAATGAGGCTAATTAACTTACACCTCAAATATCACTCAATGAGGTTAATTAACTTACACCTCAAATATCACTCAATGAGGATAATTTACTTACACCTCAAATATCACTCAATGAGGATAATTTACTTACACCTCAAATATCACTCAATGAGGCTAATTTACTTCAATTATCACTCAATATGACACTAAATAGCACCTTCACGGAGTCTGATTATATTAATTGTATTAAGACATGTGAGGCTAATTGACTTACCTTGGAAGCCATATGTTAGTCTCGCATGGCCAAATTTTCATTCAGGGAGGCTATAGACAATAAGCATATCACTAAAATGTTACCTATATAGGTATAGATAAATAATTAACGTATGAAAAAAACTGTCACTCAGGGAGACTGTAGATAATTAAATTGTCACTGGGGGGTGACTATAGATAATTAAATTGTCACTGGGGGGAGACTATAGATAATTAAATTGTCATGGGGGAGACTATAGATAATTAAATTATCATTCATGGAGACTATACATAATTAAATTGTCACTGTGGGAAGACTATAGATAATTAAATTGTCATTCAAGGAGACAATAGATAATTAAACTGTCACACTCAGGGAGACTATAGATAATTAAACTGTCACTCAGGGAGACTATAGATCATTAAACTGTCACTCAGGATGACTATAGATAATTAAATTGTCACTCAGGCAAATGAATTAAGAAGGAGATCGAACGAAGAGGAATGGAGACTAGTGTAGTACTAATAGTATAGTGTAGTACTAGCAGTAGTATAGTGTAGTACTAGCAGTAGTATAGTGTAGGAGAATGGTAGTAATAGTATAGTAGTATGGTAGTGTAGTAGCAGTAGTTTAGTAACAGTAGCCGCATATAGTACTAGTAACTTAATGTAGTACAAATAGTATTAACAATGGTTTAATAGTATAATAATATAATGGTAACATGTTAACAGTAAATGTATATTAGTAGTATTTCACCAAAATCACACTTCAGTTCGGCAAACCGAGATGGGCAAACCGAGATGGGCAAACCGAGATGCGACCAGAGATCCAACATGGACACGCTTCATCCTTTACGCCCTTGCCAACTGTTTTAATTCCCAATCGCTCCAAATACTTTAGCAGCCATTTTATTACACACACAATCGTTAGGCCAGCCCTCGTCGAAGACTTCACTGAACCGTAAACCGAAACCAGTCAGTCGTGTAATATCCAGAACCACGATTCCTCCTCCCTTCCCCAGGCTGGCCTTTATCAGCCTCCCAGGTACCTGCCAAGGAGAGCGCGTGTGGGGACAAGCGGAACTCTTCCCGCTGTGCAAGATGACCACTGGCGAGGAAGTCACTTAAACGGGTATAATGACCGCCAGGGTAGAAGTGACAAAAGATTTCCCCACGGAAAGCCTGTCACTTCTGCTGACAAAAGACGTGGTTGGTGTCGCAAACCACACACACACACGCACGCACGCGCACACACACACACACACACACACACGCACGCACGCGCACACACACACACACACACACACACACACACACACACACACACACACACACACACACACACACACACACTTTCCCCCTGAAAAGACTTGTGTTACCCTTACTCACACCTGGATGAGTTCCTACTAACTACCCGTTTTAATTAGTTCTCTCATGATACGAAGTCTCAGAACATCAAAGATCGGGCCAAGAACAGCAACGCGTGCTACCCGGAAGAAGCTGGATGGACGATAGCTCTTGGTTACGGGCTAATCCCTGAGTTTGAGTGTGAGCCGATTTAGGAGGGAGGAGGGGGGTTTATTTAGAATACGTTTTCTTCAGATTTAGTTTTAATTATAACATTAATGTACATTGCCTTTCGTTCTCACGCCGCAACCCGATTTGATTAACTCAGAAAAAAGACATCCATCTCTTCGAATTATCCGGAAAAGTTCCGATTGTGATAAACCGGCTTCGGGAGTCGATTCAAGCCAACTAAAAGCGCGAAGTGTTTAATAAAAGTGTTTGCAGCAACGGCGGCGAGGTTAATGAGGTCAACGATTAAGTCGATTGTGTCTGCCAAGTCGTAAATTTCTCAAGATAGGCGCAGACAACTCCAGGAGTACGGCGTGAGAAAGTGTGTCAGTATCGAATGGGCTTCTTGGCAGAATTTTGTTGCACAGAAGTAAATTTTGGGGATTTTGCAGACATTTTTCCGGCACCGAGTTTTAGATTTGCAGACCTCTTTAACAAAGAGGCAAAAATATTATTATTATTATTATTATTGTCCTATTTTAACACATCAACGTTCTATAAAGAAAATGTTCCGGTCATATTGTTTTATCATCTTTTATAACAAGTTATAATTCTTAACTCTTTGATTACTATTACTTCTAATAATAATAATATAGATTAGTTTTGATAAAAAGCCTAATCTTGTAACAGATCTAGGTGCTAAACAACTGTGCATAAAACACACAAGATCTTAATATAAAAACTACAGAAGCATATAGCAAATTAAAGTAATATCACAAAAACAGAAAATTAATCCACTTGGAAAATGAAGTTTAACGATCATCTTCAATTACACAAGAAAAGAAAAAATGCAATGAATTTACAAATAGCTGTTTACAAAACAGAGAGGAAACACTTTTTTCTAAGTAAAAGGAATTTCTATACAATATAAAAACAAAATATTGACAGTTAGTTTTGATAAAGAAAAAGGTGTGTTTTATGAACGGTCTTGAATATAGTCAGGGTCTTTTTGTGTTTCAGCTCCAAAGGCGACCAATTCCAGCTAGATTGACCATGATAAGCACAATAACGCTGACCGTATGATTTATACTTTGCTTTTGAATAATGAAGATTTATATAATCTGATGATGAGCTCAAGCTTCTAGAAGCGAGTGTTTGAGATCAGACAGGTTTTTAGGGTGGATCAAGGAGTAAGCGAGAGAAGAAATGTGGTGTTGTATAATGTATTCTGCTGTGGACAGATAGCCAGTGATGACCGTGGACAGATAGTCAGTGATGACTGTAGCCAGGTAGCCAGTGATGACCGTGGACAGATAATCAGTGACGACTGTAGCCAGGTAGCCAGTGATTACCGTGGACAGATAGTCAGTGATGCCTGTAGCCATGTAACCAGTGATGACCGTGGACAGATAGTCAGTGATGACTGAGGACAGATAGCCAGCGATGACTGTTGAAAGATAGCCAGTGATGACTGAGGACAGATAGATTAAAGATTATAGAGAAGTGGAATGATGTGAACAGTTGTTTTTTAACTCTGAGAATAATTCTAGGTCTTTTCAAGTTTCTCTGCAAGATAGAATGGTAAATCAGAGAGAAGAGAATTTTAACATACCAGTAAATGCACAAAACTTTGAACACTGGACAGCGCTGATTCATCTAAGCGGAGAGAGACTGCTCAACAAACACTGAAAATGTGTTGTAGAGAGTAAGAGTTGCAGAAAATATACCAAGATTTCTAAGTGCCTGATCGCATGTAATGGGAATATCAACAATATTTATTGACGTTGGCAGAGGAATAGACTTAGTAAATCTTTTAGAATCATGACATTGGTTTTATAATCACTCATTTATGACTTATTAATCATCCATCTCAAATTAGTTTCAAAAGTACGTGTTAACACTTTGAACGGTAGAAGCAGTTTCGTCAGGGCAGCTCAGTTTGTTCATTTAAGACTCGTCCCCTTACACCGGGTGGGATAGAGACTGGTGGTTTATGCCACTGACCTGGAACTGTGTATAAATGAGAAAAAGAATTGGAGTTTCAGACTGAGCTCTGCAGGGCACCATACCACCAGCTGTCTGGAATGGGATACTTGCTACTTAATTTTTCCTTGTCGTTCAGACAGATGCGATATGAACCAAGATAAAACAGTTACTAGAAACATGCATGAGTTTTAAAGCAATACTTCATGGTCAATAGTATCAAAGGGCAGATAAATTCCTGAAGTGTTATAACTGAAATTCTTTTATCATTCAAGGCAGTTAATGTCTTTAACAACATTTTAAATTTTAGTGCTATGTTAGGAGTAATAAGCTAATTTAAAATATCTGGAAATCGTATTTTCATTTAGGTGTGACGTTATTCAAAGCACAAAAACATTTTCCATGCAATTTAGCATCAATGATGATTTAGACTTTTGGTTCTCTCAAGAGGGCTGCTTAATATCTATTTTACAAATTGATAAGGAAGTGTCAGTAAAATGAGAAGTGTGGCACAGTAAATTTGCATATCCCTATTTCTAAACTTAATTGTAATACAAATTGTTAAATTGTTGAAGTGACCCGACCTTGGGCACTCCTTATTATGGTATTTTTGTAAGTGTCAGAGTTGGAGTAAGCCCTCGAGTTAAGAATATACTAGAAATTGCTGATGTCATGCAAACCAATTCCAACTAGATGGGTAGTTTTTATTATCCAATGGTTAAGATTTATGAGAATGAGACCAGCCAATGGGCTGAGATTTAAAGTTTACATGCTGTAGAGAATTTTATTGTTTGATCACTTGAATTTGGTGTGGCAAGAAGTCCAGTCAGGTGGCCATTTGCTTAATGATGAGTTAACTGACTGATTGAGAATGGACTTTGAAATATTTCGTGAATTTTTGCTAATGATGTGTTAGACTTGCATTTATGTAGAGAGATGCATTATGTGAGTAGACTATTATTTCTACAAATTGTGAACTATAATGTTTATGTGTAGTATGCTATTGTTCTAATGAAACAGCTCTTAAAACTATAAAGCTGTATTTATTATGCTGTGTGCATGTATTTATCTGGCTAATAAATACTGGTGCATTGAAATTATAAGTTGAGACTGAAATATGAGAAGGAATGGAGTTTAAAATGGAGTAAACTGGAAGCTTAGCATTTGCTCTCTGATTATATTTTTACAGGGACAAGGCAGCCTTTCCTCATGTTATCTGAATATTCTGGTTTATTGATTAAAAACCACTACGACCATGGTAGACACGGGAAGTAATAACTACTGCAGTAATTAAGTGTAAGGAATACACTACACTCTGTTGATGTATGGTGGCAAAGTATGCTGACTACACTGAGCAATTTCTGGGAAAAGGAAGTAAGTGGCCAATAAATTATTGTTCTGCTTGAAGGAACTATATGGTTAATGAGCGCACAGATTAGCTTCAAGAGAATAGCAGTGAATCATTTTTAACTGAGGAGAGAAACACGTGGAATTGACATGAACAATAAACTTGTGACTTTATAATGAAAAGCAAGTGAAAAGCACATCTACCTTCGTCTATACAAGGCTATGTACAAACTATTATCTCTTATCTCTAATAACTCCATTTCTGTTCTCTGATAAGAACTATCCTGTGATTTGTATTGACACTATTGTTGGATTGTATTTAGAATATAAGGTCGTACAAAAATAAAAATTATTTGAACTTGGTTTTGTGGAAATAGTGATGTCAAGTAATCTTTTTCATTGTAATTGTTGTATGTATGTTGATTTAATAATTTTATTGACCTTCTTTGGCATATTGATAACCTTATGTAAAGTCTAATAGAGCCGATTTTACCTTGGGAATTGTAAACATATCAATGAGACTTATGATTCTAGAGACCTCTGATGGAAATCAGAACACTGCTTTAGGTCTAGAAGCATCTGAGGATTGGCACTCTGATGGATTAAGTTAAAAATTCAGAAGGTTCTAAAAGTTTTGTCACCTATTCGTTGGGGCAGTCAGTGTGAGGTGAAATCTCTAAAACATTAAATTGCTTCAGGATGCATTACAGAATGAGAAGAGCAAGAAATTATTCTAAATAAAGAGAATCAGTTACTGTATTTCTGTAACAGGATTAATGGTAATAGTCTTAGAATGCTACTGACATGTTTTGAGATATTAGTTGACTTAACTAGTTCAAAGAAGTAAAATCAAAATTGAAGATTGATGTGAATATTATAGAAAATCAATGACAGTCCTGTAATGATAGTTCACATAATGACATTATGTAGCCACACTTCCACTTTACACTAAATATTGGCTATCCCAAACCCTATCCATATAAGGAGCGATGACCATTGCCGTTATCTGGAATGCGGCCCTAATTAACTATTGTACCTTCCTTTAAACTGACCATTTAGAGCGCTGTTTGACTGTGTTTGAATAATGCTTTATTGGACAGCCATTAGAACGCTCTGTTTCACTGTGTTTGAATAATGCTTTATTGGACAGCCATTAGAGCGCTGTTTGACTGTGTTTGAATAATGCTTTATTGGACAGCCATTAGAGCGCTGTTTCACTGCGTTTGAATAATGCTCTATTGGACAGCCATAAACCAGGCAGACCAGTGACACGTGATCGTAAAGGCAAATAGTAGTACCCCCGTTGACTAAAATATTTATTCATACTTTCAAATCAAATGCTCACTGTTACTGCTGTTTCACTCAGCCCTCTGTGTACCTGTAGTTTTGCCTTGAGTGTTAAATCTTATATTTTTAACCTTTAGCCTTTAATCATATTCCTTATAATTATACATCCAGCCTGGAACAGTTCTTAGCTAAGATACTATGTGTAAAAGAGTGTTCTGTCAGGAAACAGGCTGCCAGATTTTAGGTCCCTGTTCTTTTTCCCCGCAGATCGGCACCATATCATCAACCTGGTGCTGAGCCGTGAAGGAAACAGCAGTTTTGCACAGACCAGAAGCAGACACATTTCGTCTGGTCTCTACATCTGCTACCTGCTGTCACGACCTGGGCGAAACCCGTCAGATAAGACTATAACAGCTAAGTTGGCTGTGCAACCAATAGCGTGTTCAGTTTCATCTCAGTTTCTTTAGAAAGCCTCCCACAGTGATGATCACAACAAAATTTAAGTATTCCTAGCGTCCCTTTGTATATCGTTAACTATTACGTAACCGACTGCTTCTATTTTTATTTACTATCATAAATATATTTATTGATATGCAGATCGTTTATGTTGGCGTAGACCGCTATATGTTGTCAGTTGCCACTTTAATTAAATAATCCTGGTATTGACGTATCAGGGGGCTCTGTGCTTTATTCTCATCCATCATGTTGTCAGTTGCCACTTTAATTAAATAACCCTGGTAGTAATGTATCAGGGGGTTCTGTATTTTATTCTTGTCTATCATTTTTCAATTCTGCGCTCTCTGTCTTCTTTCTAACATGTGTGACGAACCAGAAGGTGCGTTCTGACTTTGTTTGCACTCCAACCCCACCCCCACCTCCAAGCACCCCGATTCCGTCTCAAAGAATTCATTTCCAGAAAAGAACCTGCATTGTGTTTGGTGTGTTCATCATTGTTGTTGTTATTTCTAATGACATCAAATATTATTTAAACACAACTTTTACACCCATATCGCTACACTCGTGCCACAGTAGGTACTTTAAATAACATTTTTTTCCCCCCGTCAACAATAGGTACTTTAAATAACATATATTTGTTTTTTCCGTCAACAGTAGGTACTTTAAATAACATATATTTGTTTTTTCCGTCAACAGTAGGTACTTTAAATAACATATATTTGCTTTTTCCGTCAACAGTAGGTACTTTAAATAACATATATTTGTTTTTTCCGTCAACAGTAGGTACTTTAAATAACATATATTTGTTTTTTCCGTCAACAGTAGGTACTTTAAATGACATATATTTGTTTTTTCCGTCAACAGTAGGTACTTTAAATAACATATAGTTGTCTTTTCCGTCAACAGTAGGTACTTTAAATGACATATTTGTCTTTTCCGTCAACAGTGAGCTACGGGGTTAAACATCTAACAGTGGGATCATAAGCACCTGCTTCATTAGTAAAATGTTTTGACCATACCGGGCAGGATTAGGAAACGGACAAAAGAAAACACCAACGTTGTCTCTCCTAACAACTAAACGCCTTTGAACGGCCAGCACCCAAAACTGATAAACGCTCTTCTTTGCCATATAGTTCGCCATGTTGGTTTTTTAAAAATTAATTCTGTTTTAACCGTACAAATCGTTGTGGAGCTGCGAGTAGCTGACCAGCGAGTATGATTAGTCTTTGTATCCGAAGTGTAACTGTCCGTGGTGCAAACCAGTTATGGTTTAGGTATGCTGTATGTCAGGCTCCCGTTTCAACATGGTGTGTGTTGTTTGGATGGTGTCCGCCAGCGAAATCCTTTCTGGAGGTTGGTAGACTGCGCTTCCTGTTTTTCTTCTTCTGGTTGGTGTAAGCTGCAGTGGTGTTGTGTTGTACAGCCACCGGAAGTCGACTTGGGGTCATGGAGCCATTTACCTTACTCTTCCTGGTCTCTTTTGTAAAAATTCCGGGTGTGAACTGTTGGATGGGTAGCAGAGTGCTTTGAAAGGATTTCATGTGATCTTCCTTTCTGGATGTGGTGACACGAAGCGAGAATACCTGTCATGCGTTCAGTGTGTGTGTGTGTGTGTGTGTGTGTGTGTACGACAGAGGGAGGGAGGAAGAAACGGAGGAAGGGAGAGAGACTGTACAGATTTTCTCTTTATTTAAAAGTGGTTGGAAGGGTGGGGGGGGATGGAATACAGACGTGGAGAAAGACAATTCCCTACAAATTCCCAGTCTACGTGATCCAGTGGCTGCTTTCCTCTGGCTGCATAATACTTTTAGAAAGTAGGTCAGCCAGATTATGAACCCAACTTCAAGGGTCATCACTCATTACTTACAGGCGGCGCAAATAATATCGATGGAAGAATAGGGGTGTCAGAGAGGCAGAAAGGAGGTCACCACTCATTTCCGTATCAGAGGTGGTGCTGATCAGAACAAGTCAGCAAGACTGAAAAATTTCAGAAAGTCGAAGAACTAACCGCCCCACTGACTGCCACTGCACGGACAAAACTAGAAGTAATCAGAGGAACATACTTCATCTGAAGATTAAATCGCGGATGTAGATTTTCTAATTAAATATTCTTAATTTAATTAAATATTCATAGTATTGTGTAAGACACTGTTAGACGCAGACAGAAGACAGATTTTCTAATTAAATATTCTTAATTTAATTAAATATTCATAGTAGTCATCTAAGGTATTGTGTAAGACACTGTTAGACGCAGACAGAAGACAATAGCAGACTGGGTGGAAAGGGAGGGCTTATGAAACGAAAGAATTTTACCGAGAACAAAACCAACAGACCTTGCTTCTAAAACAAGTAAGTTGAACAGCACACAAGGTTATTAAGAGAAAAACATGGCGTTGAAATCGAAAACAACTTACTAGGAGGCGAATCAAATCCGAAACAGAAGACCTACTTCCCCACTTTCACTTAATATATGCAATAAATTACCGTTATGTTTCGCTTACAACTATAACCGTTACTGTTCTCTCTGGATTGATATCTCCTGCTACGTATGTTACTGTAACCCTCACTGTTCTCTCTGGTTTGATATCTCCTGCCTCGTATGTTACTGTAACCCTCACTGTACTCTCTGGTTTGATATCTCCTGCTACGTATGTTACTGTAACCCTCACTCTTCTCTCTGATTTGATATCTCCTGCTACGTATGTTACTGTAACCCTCACTGTTCTCTCTGGTTTGATATCTCCTGCCTCGTATGTTACTGTAACTCTCACTGTTCTCTCTGGTTTCATATCTCCTGCCTCGTATGTTACTGTAACCCTCACTGTTCTCTCTGGTTTGATATCTCCTGCCTCGTATGTTACTGTAACCCTCACTGTTCTCTCTGATTTCATATCTCCTGCCTCGTATGTTATTGTAACCCTCACTGTTCTCTCTGGTTTGATATCTCCTGCTACGTGTGACGTTTACACTTTGTGTGGTGTTGATGCGGTGAAACACATTCATTTACACTTTATATAATAAAATCAACTTCTCGTCGACAATTTAATTCGTATATCTGAGTACCACAAGCGCACAACTTAATTCGTATATCTGAGTACCATAAGCGCACAGCTTAATTCGTATATCTGAGTACCACAAGCGCACAACTTAATTCGTATATCTGAGTACCACAAGCGGACAACTTAATTCATATATCTGAGTACCACAAGCGCACAACTTAATTCGTATATCTGAGTACCACAAGCGCACAACTGATGAGACAAAGGATGCCGACTTATGACACTGGACAGGGCATGTGAATACGTAATCAATTAAGAACTTTTCAGACTGTTACATGTAACCATCTTTGGTAACGTCCGTGTCATTATCGTCTTCTTTATCATTGCCATTTGTAACTTCTGTAACTGAGGCATTAGTTAACTTTTATTAACTTTTTAAAATGTAACTGTATAATTTGTAACTTGTGTAACTGGGACATGTAGTTAACTTTTTATTAACTTTTTAAAATGTAGCTGTATAATATTGGTATCTTTTGTGTTAACATTTTAAGTGTAATTCCCAGTTTTACAGACTGTCCTGGCTATTGCCTTCTTTAACAACTTGCAAGTGTGACAAGTCCATAGTGATGCTAAAAGCCTTGTTGTCTTCTATTTTTAACTTTATTCAGCAAATCTCTGCCACCAGACCACCATTACGACTTGTAAACAGTGAAAACTAATTTCAACAAGTACAAGTCATTTCCAGTGAAATTGTTGTTTTTTCTCTCCTTATATGTAAAACCACTGATCTGAATGTAATCAGTTTTGTTACAATCGGCAGTTATAAAATTAATCCACTCTTCAATTCTTGATACAAGCCGAGGTTTTGTCATTGCTCAATGCTTAGCCGGGCAAGGGTTTAGATGTTTTGTCTGAACAAAAAAAAACAAAATCAAGATCTTCGAGGACTATTGACATAACGGTCTTTTGGAGTTGTCTGCGCGTGCTTTCCAAGACACCTCATTCGCTGCTTCACTGTTATAATGATGTCTGGCTCTTTGCAGACTTTTCTGGTGAAATCTTCAAATGACTGCCTGAAATACCATTTTGGGATGTTCGACTCACTCCAACCCTCGTGACAGACTCAAGTTTAGCCAATCTCCAGGATTTAATAACTGTTCCACTAACTTTAATGAATGTCTTTTAAAACCGTGAAATGTTGAGCAACATGATTTCGTGAAGATGAACTTCCCAAAATATACTTCAGTTCCTGCTAAACCACTTAAAAATATATATATCAGTTCGTGCTAAGCCACTCTTAAAACATACATCAGTCTGTTGTGAACTATTCTTACAGTACACATCAGTGTTTCTTAAACCATTTTTATAATACATATTAGTGCGTGTTTACACTTCTCTTAAAACATACATCAGTCTGTTGTGAACTATTCTTACAGTACACATCAGTGTTTCTTAAACCATTTTTATAATATATATTAGTGTGTGTTTAAACTTCTCTTAAAATATACATCACTGTGGGTGTGTTAAATCTCCCTTTAAATATACCTCAGTGCATGTTAAACCTCTTTTAAAATAAACTTTATTGGTAAATCAATGGGCATTAAATCAATCTAATAATATAAATCAGGGTGTGTTAAGCCTTTCTTAAAGTATATATATATATATGTGTGTGTGTATGTGTGTGTGTGTGTGTGTGTGTGTGTGTGTGTGTGTGTGTGTGTGTGTGTGTTTATTTGTGTATGAATATGTTTTCAACCTCTTCAGCAGACTACAAACAGTTCATATTAGCTTGGAGAACCCATACTTTCCCAAACACTGCTATATATTATTCGAGATCAGGATTTAAAAGCTAATAGGCTAAAGACTGTTTCAAAATTTTAAAAATTACCATATACATCTTGTCGTATATTTTAAATAAAAAATAAAGAAAAGAAAATAATTGAATCTTACGTTTTCCATATTTACCACACATTTTGTTACTCGTAATCTACTACTACGCATAGGTAATAATTTTTATTTTTATTTTTTTAACCTTGACCTTAACTCAGGTTCCATATAATCATGGAGATTTCCGAAAAGAACACATTCGATGCAGAAGAGACAGTCTTCGTGCGCTTGGGGAGAAAAATTGCTGAACCCTGTCCCATTTGTTAAATCGTCTTAGTGCTCTGAGTTCTTCCAAACAGAGCAGGGATTTCCACGCAAGACAGCAGCGCCATCCATAAATCGCGCGAAGAGAATGTGCAGACAACTCTACTTGCCGCACTCGCCCGTAACTGTGCCACTTGAATAGACAGGGCGATGGACCTAGGCGCATTTGAATACTGATTTATCAGAAAACTAATTTTACTGTTTGAGAAAAAATCTACGAACACGACCGTTTCCTTCTAAATAAAATACCCTGTGTAAAAGCTAGTTTTTATTTTTGTACGTTGATTTTTGTGAGTGTGGGGTTTTGTTCTTGTTTTCGCCAAAAGATATTTTAAGAAAAATTAAAGTATTTTAATTATAAGAAATGAAGAAGACAAAAAAGAGGCAGATTTAACGGAAGATTTTCTAGTGTACTGATTTACAGAGATATAAAGAAATAAACATCCTGATATGCAGACTTTAATTTTATTTCTAATTTCTTCAATTTGTCAAATTGCTCTTATTTCAACTTTTCACCAGTTCAAAGTTCAAACAGCTCTTCTAGTTGCAATTTTAGTGCTGATGGCTCTAATTCAAGCAGCGTTTTCTTGTTCTAACATCTCTTTTCGTGCTGATGGCTCTAATTCAAGCAGCGTTTTCTTGTTCTAACATCTCTTTTCGTGCTGATGGCTCTAATTCAAGCAGCGTTTTCTTGTTCTAACATCTCTTTTCGTGCTGATGGCTCTAATTCAAGCAGCGTTTTCTTGTTCTAACATCTCTCTAGGTGCTGATGGCTCTAATTCAAGCGTGTTTTCTTGTTAACATCTCTTTTATGGCCTCTGTTCAAATAGATTTCTTCTTTTAATGTAGACAACTATTTTCTTTTAGTTCTAATAGCTCTATTCAAATAAGATATCTTGTTCTAATGTTTTTTGTTAGTTCTGATGATTTTTTTTCTAGTTCTAATAGTGTACCTTGTTTTGATGACTTGTTCTTATATCTATCTATCTCTTAGACTCTTCTTCAGATGCTCTTCTCTTGTTCTAATGCCTCTCCTGACTTTATTGATTCTAGTTCATAAGGAATTGTTCGTGTTCTTATTCCTCTTTGAAATCTAATTCCCTTTCTAGCTGGAACTGTGCTTCCGCTCCTAATGGAATTTTTAATCATAATGCACATTTCAGTTCTGTCTAGGATCCAAGTTCTAATAGAAATTCTAGTTTTAATGGAGATTCAAGTTCTAAGAGAAATTCTAGTTTTAATGGAGATCCAAGTTCTAATAGAAATTCTAGTTTTAATGGAGATTCAAGTTCTAGTAGAAATTCTAGTTTTAATGGAGATCCAAGTTCTAGTAGAAATTCTAGTTTTAATGGAGATCCAAGTTCTTATAGAAATTCTAGTTTTAATGGAGATCCAAGTTCTAGTAGAAATTCTAGTTTTAATGGAGATCCAAGTTCTAATAGAAATTCTAGTTTTAATGGAGATTCAAGTTCTTATAGAAATTCTAGTTTTAATGGAGATCCAAGTTCTTATAGAAATTCTAGTTTTAATGGAGATCCAAGTTCTTATAGAAATTCTAGTTTTAATGGAGATCCAAGTTCTTATAGAAATTCTAGTTTTAATGGAGATCCAAGTGCTTACTGCACCTCAACTACTGTCGAAAGTTATAGATGTAATGGCGTCTGGGTGTAACTTGCAGCTTCAAGAAGTTTCAGTTTCTTAAAGGAGATTAAAACTCTACG
The DNA here is from genome assembly GCA_028829895.1 of Sinotaia quadrata. NCBI lineage: Eukaryota > Metazoa > Mollusca > Gastropoda > Architaenioglossa > Viviparidae > Sinotaia > Sinotaia quadrata. The sequence goes on from CM054181.1 coordinate 131,005,572, forward strand.
GGCTTTTGAAGTTGTACTGGAGTTCTTAGTTTTAATGGGCATTTCAAATTCTACTGGGGTACATGGTTTTAGTCAAGATTCAAAGACTATTGCTGTTTCTAATAGTAATGGAAATTATAACTGCACATTGACTCTATGGACATTCAAATTCGATTGAAACTGCAAAATCTAGTTAAGTTTCTATCTCAAGCGTCAGTTGTGATCATGACGCTACGAGTTCCATTGACGTTTGGAGCTCTCGCAGAGTTTTTATTCTGGGCATTCAAGAGCGACGGAACATAGGTCAATGACCTTGCTGGAGCGTCTAAACATCACCGTTTAATACAGCTCACCGAGCGTCAGCGTTTACTGGGATCGCAAAAATTATAGGCGCGTGGCATGTCGGGAATGCATCCATCAGGGCCGTTCAGATGTAACACCACTGCTGATAGACTTCCTGTGCGAGGAATCAACAAATGTTCGAAACAGGGCGTGGAACAGGGTGAAAGGCTTCAATGAGGACCATCGTTTCAATAAGCATCTGCCCTCCAACTCATTAGTCACTCACGACGATGAGTCAAAAGGAACTTTAGCTTACAAATTCATAAAATTTCCTACAGTTTGGGTCTCACAAAAGTGGTACACACTTCCTACAATTTAGGTCTCACTAAAGTGGTACACACTTCCTACAATTTAGGTCTCACTAAAGTGGTACACACTTCCTACAATTTAGGTCTCACTAAAGTGGTACACACTTCCTACAATTTAGGTCTCACAAAGTGGTACACACTTCCTACAATTTAGGTCTCACTAAAGTGGTACAAACGGTTCTGAAGAATTAACATGTGGGGAAGTAGGGGAGTAGTGTGAAAAACTTACAGGTTATCCTTATTTGCTCTCTACCTCAAGGTGGTGGGGTTAATTCTAGTCCGTCGGACGGGACGATAAATGGAGTTACGTGTGTTATAGACCGCGCAAGTTAAAGATCCATTGGCACTGTAAGCCAGAAAAAGAGTAGGCCATTGGTCAATTCTCGGTTTAAAACCGTTAAAATCCACCTAAAATACCCCCACTTATACTTCCATTCTTCCCCTTCCTCTTTTGGCATTACATGATTCATTTTCCAGAACAAAATCTTTCTCTCGGCATTACACTTTTCATTTTCCAGAAAAAAACTTTCTTTTGGCATTACACTTTTCATTTTCCAGAAAAAAAAACTTTCTTTTGACATTACACGTTTCATTTTCCAGAAAAAAACTTTCTTTTGACATTACACTTTTCATTTTCCAGAAAAAAAACTTTCTTTTGGCATTTGCTTTCAATTAAGGGACCAGCGAAATCAAACAACGCAAATGAGAAACAAACTTTCTACTCGTTGTCTTGAAAAGGTTTCATTTGTAAAGATCTGCAACCAAATTCTCAAATTATATACAAAACTATATCAATTTGTGTGTGTGTGTGTGTGTGTGTGTGTGTGTGTGTGTGTGTGTTTGTGTGTGTGTGTGTGTGTGTGTGTGTGTGTGTTACGATAGCTTGCATTGATCATTTCGTCATCAGACGTTCCTTGATCTAGAGTACCCCAGTGGGACCACTACCCACCCACACACACACACACACATATACTTGTGTTCGGGTGGGGGGAGGCGGGATTTTTTCCAGGCCAAGTAGGATCACAAAAGAAAAAAATTAATGTAGGCTATAGTGTGTCTTCAGATAAAATTCCCCTTGTTGAACTATGTAGCGCTTAAAGGAACAAACCAATTTTATGGTGGTCAGCTCCTATCAAACTTTAAAGGCATTGGAATCTAATGACGTAAGAATATTTAAAGGCATTGGAATCTAATGACGTAAGAGTATTTAAAGGCATTGGAAGCTAATGACGTAAGAGTATTTAAAGGCATTGGAATCTAACGACGCAAGAATATTTAAAGGCATTGGAATCTAATGACGTAAGAGTATGTAAATCATTGGAATTTAATGACGTAAGAGTATTTAAATAATTGGAATCTAATGACGTAAGAGTATTTAAATCATTGGAATTTAATGACGTAAGAGTATTTAAATAATTGGAATCTAATGACGTAAGAGTATTTAAATCATTGGAATTTAATGACTTAAGAGTATTTAATGTATATATGCTTACGTCAACTTTTATAACTTAGCTATCAAAATTTAAAGGCATTGGAATCTAATGACAAAAGAGTATTTAAAGTATATATGTCTACGTCAACTTTTATAACTTAGCTCTTTATGTTTTATAGATAAAGTAATTCTTAAATTGATGTGTAGGCATTGAATACGTTTGGGTTATTTCCTTGTTGGGATGACCAAGTGTATTTATGCGCTGTTAAAACTAGGTTGATCCTCTATTAATATGCTGAATCTTTTTCATTCTTGCTGCAAGTTATTTATTGATTGATTGCTCTGTCATTTCTACTCCTAAGTTTATTTATATTGGTTTAGTCTTCTTATTTATACTCAATACATTCTCTCTCTCTCTCTCTCTCTCTCTCTCTCTCTCTCTCTCTCTCTCTCTCTCTCTCTCTCTCTCTCTGACGTTTTCCCTGTAGAATCATTCGTCATGCTGTTGATGGGATAACGTCCCCTGATTAGACTTTCCTCCCTAGTGCTGCGGACACTCACACTCATACTTGTTTCTTCATCTCCTCTGCTCCGACTGACGTAATAAATAGTGGAAGCGTGCACACAGATGTGTGATCCTGTTAGGAGCAGTTCTAAGCCTGCGTGTTGCGGGGCACTAAATTACCACTCTTGGTTTGCCCACTGCTGTGAAACGTTAACACCAAAACTAGACTCTGATAGTCTTTGAGCACGAACGCTCAACAGAGAAAAGCGCCAGGACAAGATTTTAATACACCAGACAAATTAACAAAATGGTCCGCTTGGTTCTGTTTCTCCCCCACCCCCACCCCCTTTCCTAATAAATCATGCAGAGGATATGAGATAGCCCAGTCTTACAAAATATTCTTATATTTTGCTACTATATTTAATTGAGTTTGACAGCAGATTTCTCTTAAAGTCACAATACACTGCTAAATGTTTCTAACAAAGTGTTGCTTCAGCAGTCCTCTTTACTTTTACGTTATCACTGTTAAAAACACCAGACGCAGATCTAATCAGTTACGCTCCTGTTTCATTTGAATCAATAATAGAACATCTTACAAGATAAAATTCCTTGGAAACCTATTTCATTTTCCATTTCATTTTCATTTTCAGTGGGTCTTCCCCCCCCCTCCCTTCATGATTTCAGAATCCTTCTATGTTAAAAATAGACTGTCACAAGCATCAGCTTGATTTGACCTCACCGCTAATAACTACCAATCCCAAAGGTTCTAACAAATGTTTATGGTATAAAATTGTCAACGTGCGGACTTGATGAAACACATGCTCGCTCATTACAGTACAGCGATTACAGTCTATTAGATTTCATTTTAGTGCTCTATGCCAGGATACTTATTAACAGTTGTCCATCAAATTAACGTATTTTTAATGCACGATATTCAACGACAGTAAAGTGAGAGTGTAAACGACAGACTTATTGGTAACAAGACACGTATAACTGTGTGTGTGTGTTTTGTAGGAATGCGTGCGCGCGTATGCATGTGTTTGAATATATGGCCGAATTAACTGTAAAGACATTTTATTAATACGTATACGGTATCTTCACAGAAGTATAATAAACTATTCGGGCATATGGAAACATTCTGAGTTTTAAAACAATAAGTCTTTCCACGCATGCAAAGTATTTGTTAATATTTTTATTCCATGTATTTACTTTCACGTGTTTGATTATTTTTGACAGTTATTTTCACTGACTTTGAAGACAAGTGAAAAAGTCATGAAAACCTTCGTGCCTGTGAGTCTGCTAGCTTGTGCGCGTGCACCAAGTGTTAGTGTATGAGTTTAATTTTCTCCAAGGTCATCTCATCAATCTGAAATATTTCATCATCTAGCTTTGGTCCTAAGCTTCTATCTGGTATCATCAATCTCATTTACTCCGAAAGGATTACGTCCCTTGGACACGCGTCTTTGCAATATCTCGAACCAGGTCAAGATGGCGCTATGGACAGCTCGTCGATTTGCACGTCAGGCAACAATGTCGAAACGTGAAAGGCGTCTTTACTCAAGGTTATTGAACGCACGTTGAACTGATTGATACGTTTCAGGTTAACTCTGGATCCCGAGACTTCGATGATTAGAACCAACTAGTATCGCCATCGTGAATCACAATTTGTATTCTGTAGTCGTTATTTTCTCGTTAATTTTACAGGAAGACGTTTGACTGCATTGACCTAATGTTCACATGTTTCTTCTACTTTGCTTGACCTTATAAGAGTTTATTATTACGTGTGTGTGTGTAAGTGAGTGTGAGTGTGTATGTATGTGTAATTGTGTGTGGGTTCTTTTTTTTCTTATTCTTTTTTTTTTTTTTTTTTTTTTGGGGGGGGGGTTGTCGCTGTAATCATTTATTATCGTTTTCATCATCATTGTCACTCTCAGTAACAATAGTTGTTTCCTCTGTTTCGGTTTTTACCATTTCCACTTCTAATACTCTTACTTCAGATAATTCCTTGTTTCTACTACTGCTACTAATTTAAACACTAGTTACTATTACTTAAGTACTATTTTGTGTCTGCTACTGCTTTTAAAATTCTAATTATGTATCTTCTACTATCACTACTTCCACTACTACTACTACTTCTACCACTGCCACTACTACTACCACGATTACTACTACTATTTCAAATAGTTCTTTTGTATTAGGTACTACTAGAAAACACTTACTTCTTCTTCTTGTACTCTACTTCCAATAACTATTGCTTCTACTAGTACTCTTACTTCCCTTCCTACTATAGCTTCTACTTTACTACTACTTCTTATACTAATATTGCTTTTACTGGTACTACTACTTCCCATACTGCTATTGCTTCTAGTTGTGTTACTACTTGCCATTCTGCTATTGCTTCTAGTTGTGTTACTACTTCCCATACTGCTATTGCTTCTACTCGTATTACTACTTCCCATACTGCTATTCCTTCTACTTGTATTATTCCCTAATGATGGCATTTCTGTAAGTGTCAGAGTTGGAAGGAAACAAACCAAGCTGAGAATACGCTAGAAATTGCTGATGTGCAAACTAGTTCAACTGGGTGAGAATTTTTATCATCCAATGGTTAAGATTTATGAGAACGAGACCAGCCAATGGGCTGAGATCAAAATGTTTACCTGCTTTAGAGAATTCTATTCTCTGATCACTTTGAATATGGAGTGGCAAGAAGTCTGGTCATGAAAGGTGGCCGTTAGCTTAATGGTGAGTTAACTGTTTGAGAGAGAATGAACTTAGAAATATTTCATGCATTTTGCTATTGATATATTATACTTGTATTTTACACACAGATGTATTACATTTGTAGACTATTATTTCTGCAAATGTTTGTATATTCTACAAATGTTTGTATATAGTATGCTAAACAATGACATAGTTCTAGTGAAATGGTTCAGAAAACTAAACACTGTATTTATGTTGCTATATGCATGTATCAGACTAATAAATACTGTTGCAGGAAATTGTAATTTGAGACTGGAATGTAAGAAAGAATGGAGACATAAACTGGAAACTAGCATTTGTTCCCTGATTATATATTTACAGGGACAAGCAGCCTTTCTTCGTTGTTTAATACGAATCTTCTGATTCACTGAGTATATGACTGTGGTAGATGAGGGAAGCAGTTACTTCAGCATGTAAGTGTAAAGGATACAGTACACATTGTTGATGTATGGTGGCAATGTACGCTGACCACATCAAGCAATTCTAGTACAAGGAAGTTACTAGATATTGCTATGTTTGTTATTCTGCTTGAAGAAGCTGGTACAGCAGAAAACACCCAGGTTGGCTTTGAGGGAATAATGGTGGATCCCAGTTTTCGGCTTGAGGAGAGAAAACATGTAGAAATTGACGTGGACAATGAACTTGTGACTTTCAAGCACATGTAAAAGACAATTGCGGCTTCGTCTATACAAGTCTACATAATAGTTTTATTGCTTGTCTCTAATAACTCCAATTCTGTTCCCTGATAAGAACTATCCTGAGATTTGTATTGAAACTATTGTTTCATTGTATTTTAGGATATAGTCTGTGTAAACAAAATTATTAGAACATGATTTCATGGAGATAATTGATGTCAAGTAATCTATTTCATTGTATTTGCTCTATGTATATTTGATTATTGATTTAATAAATTTATTTTTCAATTTATTGACCTTCTTACACTTATTGATAACCTCTTGTTGGAGAAGAAAGTGGGTGGATGGGGGCTGGCAAAAAAATTAGATTAAAGACGGATTTGCCTCCTTCGTAATACGTTTTCCACCTACGAAAACATTGTCTAACGGTAAATGTTGTCTTTAATGTGGTGTTAGAGGGAAAACGTTTACAGCGCCCACACATCCGCCAAGTGAGAAAAATGAATGGTGTCCCTGGAGAATTATTAATAACATAAATTTAGATTCTCATCACTTGTAATTAGTTATGGAAGATTAATTATTATTAGTAATAATATAATCATTAACTAAGTGGTGTTAGTGTCATATTACTGTTGCTTCTACTAGTGAGAGAGTGAGTGTATTCGTTAACCGACCAGAACGTAGATGATGCGAGTCATGTCCGTTGCCCATTGTGTGCTATATAAATGGCGTGTTGATGCTAGCTTCTCTTTCGATCAAAAATTATTTTTTCTTTCGATGAACGCCGATTTATCATCTCTTTATTACGACTTGCCGATCTCTTTCTGGCCGCCATGACAAATACTGTTTTGTCACGGCAATGTTTTCTATGGGTTTTAAGAGCCTGCCAAAATCGCTCCTGCATAAATTGAATGCACTGTTTATCACGGAGTCGGGGTCAAAGTGCGGGCATCGTTCCCATTGAAGGCAAATGAATCCTAAGCCACCTTGGCGACCTTTAACCCATGCATAATTATTGTCGGACGAAAAAGTGCAGTGTGCGATTTGTAGCATTGATAGACTAGTTTTGTGCTGTCGTCTTTCATAACCATCCAACCATCCACCCACCAACCCCTACACTCTCTTCCCCATACCCTCACCTAACAGTGTGAAAAGAGCGTCAGAGTAAAATTATCAATCAATTTTATGTCTTTGCTTCTCTCTGGCTTGTGACTTTAAAAAAAAAAAAGAAAATTAGAACCCAGAAATGTGCTGCCAGTTAGATTGCAAGGACCTGGTGGGTGGATGGATGGGACATTTATGCCCCTAATAAATGTATACATATTTTAGATAGATTTTTTTAATTAATGTTTTACTTACTACAATTTTCTTTTTTATTTATTATAATTAGTACGCTTTTGTGACGTGTACATGTACAGAGTCATTTCACTGTTTTGTAACTGGATTATGTGTACACAACATAACCATTTAAATATATTGTAATTTGAACTTAATTTATATAATTTTTATGAATGCATACACCAAACACAGAGTCATTGTATTATACTGTTATTAAACTTTCATATTCGCAAATATAGCCACTTTATCGTGATTTCTTGCACACACAAGGAGCTGACTTGCTTATTGGCTGGGTCAGAAGCTGACATGCGCAGACATAGGGTTTATCCCATATCTAATTGCTACTGAAGGGTCACCACTCTGAAAGTGCTAGAACCATGGCTGTGACAGAAGTCGACATAGTGACATGAGATTTGGCCACCTAGTTTTTATTCTTTTAGACTGTCAGGGTTAGAATCTACTGTCAAACGCTCACTGTTAGCCCCTCTCTTGTGTGAAGGGGCTCTGATGATATTATTCATCTTGGCTAGTCTAGTACTCAAATTGTAATAATTCACCAGATATTTAGCCTTATTGACCATATGACTCTGTCTGTGAAAATACAGCTCCATAAACAAACCATTATAGGCACTCTCTGACCTGCTTGTGTACTGTAGTTCATACTCTGTTGTACATAATTCATAGTCACCTTAGTGCAGGTGCACTATGATTTGTCAAATGTAGTTTCACAGTCTTTTTTACTGTTGCCTGTTCAGACCATGAAACTATTACATCAATGTTAATTAATCTTAATTATTAAATCTCATATCTGTAAGATGCTATGAGAGTTATTTTCAAAGGCCATTTCAGGTCTAGAAGAATAAAAATGTAGAGAGTAAAATCAGCAGAATTATAAACATGCATAAAGCCTAAAGAGAAAAGAAAAGAAGAAAGACTGAGGTATTTTTTAATTTGAGAATACCTCGGTATATTGCTGGCAGAAAGACACAGTTGAGTAATTAATTCCTTTGATGACCGAGATAAGACAGTTGAATGATTAATTCCATTGATGACAGAGATAAGACAGCTTAATGATTAATTCCCTTGATGACAGAGGTAAGACAGTTCAGTGATTAATTCTATTGATGATGGAGATAAAAACCAGTAGTAAATGAATTTACAGGCACGCATTCATTCACTAGTCTACCATTACTTCATAATGTTTACTTGCTTGCCACCAGAAAACAATGGAGATGAATAACATAGGCCTACCAAGGCTTCAATGAAATTTAGTTTCCTATTGCATTTTATATTAGGGTTGGGTTTTTTTTATGAATGATAGATCAGCTATAGAACAAAAGCAATATTTACATATACAGTGCAACAATACAGAATTTCAAACTATTGACTAAGCCAAGCAGAGGCCAGACAGGCATATTTCAAACTATTAACCAAACCAGCAGAGACCAGACTGGCAGAATTTCAAACGTTTGACTAAACCAGCTAAGACAAGACTGTGGCAGATTTCAAACTATTGACTAAACCAGCACAGTCAGACTGTGACAGAATTTTAAACTATTGACCAAACCAACACAGACCACACTGGCAGAATTTCAAACTATTGACTTAACCAGCACAGGCTAGACTCTGGCATATTTCAATTAACTAAACCGCACAGACGAGACTGGCAGAATTTCAAACATTTCACTAAACCAGCTAAGACAAGACTGTGGCAGATTTCAAACTATTGACTAAACCAGCACAGACCTTGGTTAATACACTTCTGGTTATATCGTCGGCCAATAGTTGTATATGTCACGAACTTGACTATACTGATGATTATACCTAACATGCTTCTAGTTATATTGTCGGCCTATAGTTGTATAAGTCACGACATTGGCTATACTGATGATTATACCTAACATGCTTCTAGTCGGCCTATAGTTGTATAAGTCACGACATTGGCTATACTGATGATTATACCTAACATGCTTCTAGTTATATCGTCGGCCTATAGTTGTATAAGTCACGACATTGACTATACTGATGATTATACTTAACATGCTTCTAGTTATATCGTCGGCCTACAGTTGCAAAAGTCACGACATTAGACCTAAAATCACTTCTAGTTATATCGTCGGCCAATAAGTGTGTAAATACTGGGGACTGTGCTTATAGCGATTCTGCTTACATCATCGGCGAATGCTTGTATAAGCTACTGCAAATACTATACTATGTTGTAATGTTTAGAAAACTTTGATGTATTGATTGTATTAAGAATCATACATCTTTGATGAAAGGAAGCACTTTGTCTTCTTTCTCAAATAAATAAAAAAATAAAATCCTCAAACGGAATTATAACGAATGAGTTCTTGGATGGTTTATGTGCCCAACGTCTGTTTAGTTAGTGATTTGTTTAATGTGGAGAAAAGGATTACTTTACAAACATGAGGTTGTTTTCATAAACTTTCAGAGCTAATCCTCGCTAATTTCATAACCAGTTTAGAGTTTATTAATAAAATGGGTTTAAAATAGTACAAATTTAATAATAAAAATGGATTAAATAGGGCACATTCTATAATAAAATGGGTTAAATAGGGCAAATTATATTTTTTAAATCAGTTCTTCCTCTTTTTCCTCTGCAGCATATGCAGTAATAAAAACCGAATACTTTACGAATGATCTGGCTATTGAAATGTACATTAAAGGTACCACTTCCTTACACACACACACACACACACACACACACACACACACACACACACACACATACATGCACGCACCTATGTACCTATGCACACCTTCATACATACACAAATACACGCACATTGTATTCATAAGCAGCACACACACACATCCATACCCACGCGCACACGCACATACACGCACACACCTCATTACACTTTATCCATCTTCAGAGATTTAGTATTGAACTTAATCATGTGACGAACACCAGAAACTATCAACTAATTAATGTTGACGCGGTTAGTAGAAGGTGTTCGCGCGAAAATCACCATCCTAGCAAGAACTTCAGCGTATCCATAGCACGTGACCCATACCGCCTCTCACCCTACGCCTTGAAGTATTTCTAGCTACAGTTTCACGATGACGTCATTGATGATTTCATGATATGATTTTCGTTCTGGTTCCAGTGGCTAGCATGCTTTTCCTTTCAAGCACGAATGATTGAGATCCAGGATTCGCGCCTAAACGCGCAAGATAAGTCCTTCGCGGATCGCTTTTTTAAATTATAGATTTCACTTCGCCTTCCGTCACGCGTTACGAAGGCCCCTAGAGATGGCCACTGCCAATTTTACTCAGCGGGTCGCTCTCCAACGGAAGTGGAGTTTTAGGAAAGAGGACAGTATTAACTGATAGAACATTGTTCTAAATTGCCCCTAGCCCATAGTCGCACTCTCGTATACAATTGCTTGCAATTTATCGAAGTCTTTAACTGCGGTCGACAGAAATAGCACACGGCGTTTGTGATAGACATTACTACTGTACGAACGCAAGTTCAGACCTTTCCCCGTTAAGGACGAGTTCAAGATAACTCCTCCTAACTCACCCCGCGTACATTGCTCGTAGAAAGGTTACATTAAAAAAAAAAAAATTCTAATAGAACCAAATATCATAGAAAGATACTGGTATCGTTCTGTGTCTGTGAGTGAAACAAATGTCAGAATGATTTATTGCCAACATAATTTTTAAACATGAAAATGAATTGCCAGATTGTCACTTACTTACTAACAATTTAGTACAGTTTGTATTTTGTTCTTTCGATTGCACACTTTACTCCAAGACAGTATCACTCTTGAGAATACATTTAGTGTTATGTGTATTTTTACAGCAACTTAACTGAGTAATAATTTACTTCTGATACAATGTCTTTAAGATTTCTATAGCAAATACATATACGATTGTTCTTGGTTTTAAAACGGCATTTTTCATTTTCCATATGTTTATTTATAATTCAATATTTATTTATTGTTTTTACTCATTATTTTCAGCCTACTGTGTAAGAAGGTTCTTCAGCCATGCACGTGATCTTTCTCTCTTAACTTTAGACGTCATCGCTGACATTGTTATAAATAGCTTCAGCCTCTTTGAGTTGCTGATGTCATACTTACGAAACTTATTGTTCTTTCTGCGCATGCTTAACAGAGTACGAAGAACAAATTTGCTTTTAATTAATTCATTTGTTAATTTGTTAAAATTCGATAAAATAAGTAACAAAACAATTTACCGGTATAGTATCTCCAGAGTTGCCAGATGGAACTTGTGTTTTCCTGTAGTGTGACTTGAATATTACCTTTGTGACATTTTAATTAATCACGTGGTCAGAATAATTTGTAAGAACGTATCGATGTTTTGTTTGGTAACTTTGTGTTAAATAAAACATTTTATCTTATTTACAACTTTCCGCTTCTATATTTTCAAAAGAAGTTGATATCAAGGTTTGAAGGGGGTGGGGGGCTTAAATTTTAATTGGTTTTAAAAGTCAGACAATAGCATATCTTGTGAAGTATTTCTCCAAGCTGTGAGATAGTGTTAGGGCCAACATTTCTGTAATGATCGAGAGGTGGACGAGCGCACAAGTCAGGATAGGAATTCCTAACCGTTTATGCTAGGAAACAAAGATGGAAGATAAATTAAATAACTGTTAATGTCTCTGAGATCTGACCCAGTTTTCTTCGTCTTTAGTTACGAATACTCGTACGGGTGGATTAAGGGTTAGTGAAGTATAATCTGTTAACCCGCCCATCACAGAAACACATTTGGCTGAGCGATTCCAGTTTATTTAAACTTCCAGAATCCCATAGTAACCATACTTTCTGCAATCGTATTTTAATTATTGTAAATTTTCTTGACATTAAAAAGATAATATAGTGTACTCTCTACTCTGAGATATGATGATGTGTCCCTTCTGTTAGAAATTTTGTAAATGAAATGTTTATGTATTCGAATGATGGCCACAAATTGAAAGTTTAATATGGTCGTCCTGTACAAACAATGGTATTGACCTGGTTGTCAAGGTCAGAGAAAGTGTGGCTATGACGCGCCTTGTCTGAATCACTGACAACTATGTTCATGTGTGTTTCGTGCTTTCGATACACGTCTGTATGTTAACACATGTATACTTTGGATTTATATGTGTGTGCATATACATGTGTGTGTGTGTGTGTGTGCATATACATGTGTGTATTATATCTATGTGTGTGCATACACACGTCTGTATTATATGTATGTGTGTGTGCGCGTGCGCACGTTGTTGCGTGTGTGGTTGCAAGAAGTGAAGGATACATAACCGTTAAATGGCGAAATTACTGCCCTTTTCCGGAAACCATCTTTATGTTTCTTTATTCCATGTACGCCATTATTCTAAAAAATATTTTAGAGAACATTTTTACATCTGAGATGTTTTAGTTCTTGTCTTTCAAGCAGCCAGTTTCTTACTTTACTGCAGCTGTAGTGCGTGCCCACATGTGCCTCTCATTTTTTTTTCCTAACGAAAAGTCAAAGCTCTACTCACACAACCTTTCATTTATTTTCATGATTTTCTCAATTTTATTCCCACCCATCCTTTCAAAGAGTAGCCTCTCTTATCTCTTGTGCGCTGTCTTAAAAATGTCAGTATACAAAGTAATGTCTCCAAAATGAGAGTGTAGGCAAATCCTGTTATTACAGATCTTAATAGTCGGGGGTGGGGTGGGGTGTCAATTTCAACGAATCATTATCATCTCTCTACAATCACAAAAAGTCCAAACTGCAAGCGCCAAGCTGGGCGCTCGTGCGCGTATGATGACGGGTTCTGCCTTCCATCATGCGCTGTCATAGCTACGGACGTCCTAGCGCGCGCAAAGTGCGTGCCGTGATTAAAGTTGATCACGCTCTGAATAAGAAGACTCACCTCTCGGGCACGCGGCTCGGTTGGTCGCCTGTAATTAATTACGCTACTGCTAATCACGCCGGGTAAACCCCCATCCCAAAAACGCTTGCCTGAAAGAGGGAAGGGGTCGGGGAGACGGGGAACGGAGCTGATGTATCGCTGTGCACTGAGAAAGTACGAGAGACATGGGGGGAGGGGGGAATAAGTAGACAAAGGTGCATAGATGTTTAACTGCATAATAAATATTCAGTTTAAATTTAATTAGTGTGTTGGTTTTCTGTTTTCTCCAGACTATATGCACAAATAAACACACCGCCGTATAATCTTTTCCAGAGTTCTTCGTGTCTCGTCTTTTTCGTCATTATTAGCGAGTAGATTAGGGTTTTCTTCTTAAGTCAATGTGATTCCGTCTGTTGGCTGATTTTTCCTGTTGGTCAGAACATCTTAGGTGTGAAGATATGTTCCTTCTTTTTCCAATCATCAAACTTTCCCTTGTCCAACAACCTAATGGTATTCTAGCCGGCCCTTTCCTTTGCACACGTCACCTTCACTCGGTACGTTACAAATCATCTCGAGGAAAACGTAACAAAATAAACATTTTTTTTTTTTTAAGCTTCAAAACAACTACGTCATCAAATCTACTCACGGGAACTTAGAATTTCATGAAATTGCATCAACATCAAAAGCTCATTTAAGGTATTGTAAATAAACTACTTATTATTATACACGGAAAACTCTCTCGTCCTCTACTTCTAGTCCTCTGCTTCTCGTTCTCTCTCTCTTCCTCTTCTTCTCTCTCTTCCCATCTCATCCACTCTCTTCCTCTACTTACCCCTCTCTTCCTTCCCTTCTCGTCCTCTCTTTTCCTCCCTCTTCCTCTACTTCTCGTCTTCTCTCTTCCTTCCCTTCTCGTCCTCTCTCTTCCTCTACTTCTCTGTCTCTTCCGCTCCTTCTCGTCCTCTCTCTCTCTCTCTCTCTCTCTCTCTCTCTCTCTCTCTTTCATTGCCTTGTCTTCTCTCCATTTTCCTCTCCCTCCTGTCTTCTCTCCCTTCCTTCATCTCTCTTTTATTCATGTTTTCACACTCGCATAATTGCGCCAGAATGCCTGCATTTCACACACTTTCTGTTTATACACTCTTTATCTACAAATATTAGTGCCTATATGTTTGTCTGTCTGTCATCGAGCGTGCCTGATCTATCACACAGCAGTGTGACCCTGTACGCGAGGGTATCTGTGCGAACGGTGCGACTGGCTCATTGTTCAGTCATTAGATTCGTCTGCTCAGTCAGAGAAGCTCTCAGGGCCAACAATCCAAACTTGTTTCCACACGTGTGGCTCGAGCAACTGATGAAAGTACTCCCGTAGAGAGGACAAAAATTGAGTCAAGAAGTAATCTGGCCGATGGCTGGCCCAAATCGCATTTTGTCTCGAGCCCTACTTTATCATTGTCACCAGCCTCAGCCGAAAAACCGTCCTATTTGTGCCCCTATCAGAACGGTCATCTCACCCGTATCCATTGGTCACGCTTGCATGCCGGTACTGGTCATCACCCGTGGCTAGGAAAGGGAGATCACTCACTGAGCAAGAACGAAGTAATGTCGAAATTAATATAAGGTCTTGCACTCTTGCACGTGTAAAGGGAGAAAACTGGATGATTAGTTTTGAAATAGCTTGCTTTTATTTGTTTTTCATATAATTATTTTCTTCCTTGCTTTCTAAATGCATTTATCGATGTGATTGAGGTTAAAAATTTTCATTTTTCTTTTCACTAGCCTGCGATAAATATTTTTTTAATTTTATAGAAGATTCACTCAAATTATGTTCAAATAATTATTGCATTATGGGTATATCTTACAGACTATAAAAAATGAGGATTTCTTTTTTAAATGTACTTTGCCTTAGTGTAATGGAATGCTATGAGTGCGAATACATGAAGGAAATGAATGTTGAAATAGTCCTATCACTTTTATTTAAATTAGTTGTTCCGCATAAAGTGAATATCATTAATACGCGTAGGCACTGCTTTGAAAGCGCCTGCTTGTGTTGAAATAAATTAGATTACCTGTTACGTACAAAGCCTGCTATTACCTGTTACGTACAAAGCCTGCTTGAGTTGAAATAAATTAGATTACCTGTTACGTACAAAGCCTGCTTGAGTTGAAATAAATTAGATTACCTGTTATGTACAAAGCCTGGCGTGAAACTGATTCTAATCCACGCAGATCGCTCCAGAGCGTACGTTTGCACAAACCCAGCACGTTGTTGTTTTTTTTAACTCGGGCTCTTGGCTTTAACGCCAAAAATGTCTTGTAGCCTTTTACTTGTTTTTTTTCTCCCCTTCAGACGCTGTCACTGTGATTGGATCTGACTTAAGATGATAAAAGCTTTATTGTCGATTTTGTCCGAGCATGTCTATTTAATGTGCTACACTTTAAAAGTCAGCCTCACTTTGCCCAGTGAAGCCCAGTGGAGAGTCATCTACTTTGGGAGAAATGTTGGCCGTGTCTCTTCAGCTAGGCTCCATTAGTCCATCTCTCCTCATTTCGCTAATAACTATCTATCTATCTGTCTGTCTGTCTGTCTGTCTGTCTATCTATCTATCTATCTTTCTATCTATCTATCTATCTGTCTGTCTGTCTAAACAACTATCTCCATGGCTACCCATATGCATATCTGCCTGTCTGTGATACCGGCCTATCAAGCTGGACAGCTCTCTTCCTGCCTATCTGTTTTATCTTGTAGCGATATACTGTGAATTGCATTTAATAAAATGTGAAATGTTTTTTGCCGAATGTGGATTCTAATGAGAGAGTAGGACTTCATGAAAGTTCGCTTGTCAGAGCGGAATTTAATGATAAATTAAGGTATTATGAAATGTTGGTTACTCAAATGAACATTAACGAGAAATAAGAGCATTGTAAATGTTGATTTACTCAACTGGACAGCAATGAACAATAGAAACATTCTGAAATGTTGATTCTTAAATGAACATTTATTAGTCACAAAATTATAATGAAATGTTCATTAGTTTAAGTGGACACTAATGAAGTGGAACTCATAATTAGTACAGTACCATATTGTGAATGAGAATTTTTTTTAAGCATGGGGATAAGTTTCTCTATATGTCATCTGACTTAATGTTTTGCTGCAATGTCGCTATCCAAAGCTTGTTAATTTTATTAGCAATTAATTGTTGATTACTCTAGTCCTAATTTATTTTATCTAGCTATACACATCTGATTAAGAGCTTTCTAGTGAAAGAGTTTACGGAAGAGTTAACTATGTACAATATTTATTTTATCTTGCTATAGAGAATTAAGAGCTTTCTAGTGAAAGAGTTTACGGAAGAGTTAACTATGTGTACAACATTTATTTCCTCTCTCCATGTAGTTACCGAGTAAGGTGGGAAGGGGGGGGGGGAGTATTGATGTATTACAAGTTCTTTGTCGCCGACTTAATAGATAATGAAGTAGTGAACCCAGTCTTGCTACTACGGCTTCAGGGGCCATACGGCAGTAGTAGACTACTGAAGTAACCCAGAATTATGTAACTAACCGGAAATAACATTCACAATAATTTCATTAAATTTATATTTTTGGATACTTTAATTATATACCTGAAGCCATGTTTCTGCAGTACCTCCACATCATGGTAGGGAAATTAAAATTGTATGTGCCTCTGTGTGTGTGGTGTGTGTGTGTGTGTGTGTGTGTGTGTGTGTGGTTGGGTGAGGGTATAAGTGGGTGTGTAAAATGGGGAAGTCGGTGAGGAGTGGGTGAAGAAAATGTTAACATGATTCAGTAATAATTATAATCTAGCGTGGGCGGCTCATCACGCCATCACAACTCTTCATTAAACAAAGTCTCGGCACGCTGTGGCAGTAATTACATGAAATCCAGAAAAATGATGAATTCATCAAGATTCATTCGCTGCAGTCCTCCCTCCCTCCCTCCCTCTCTCTCTCGCACACACACACACACACACACACACACACACATACATACGCACAAACACATACTGTTAATGTATGTATAATATGGATACAAATACATACTGTTAATGTATGTATAATATGGATACAAATACATACTGTTAATGTATGTATAATATGAATATACATAATTATACAAACACATATACAATTTCAACATGATGTACGGGTGCTTGAATGAGACTATAGAAGTTCATGACGTATACCACCTACCCGACTGGCACCCTGCATTTTGCGCATGAATACACTCACAGATCGATTGACTGGTCGCACACCAGGCTGACCAACAGACAAATATATGACTTGCACCATGCTACATTCATTCACGCCTAGACAAGTGTAGACAAGTGTAGACAGTTCAAAGAATGAACAGAACCTCAGATGACCGAACACGTGACTTTTAGTATGTGAGGGTTAACTCGACCTCTGGTTACTGTTAGATGCTGATCAAAATGGCTAAGCATTGTTAAAAGTGATAAAATGGACATTGAAGTCTGTGTAAATAATGCTATAACAAATATTACAGTGTAATGAAAGTTCATTTTATTTAGCGAGTTTGCAGAAAATCAGTCCGGCATTCAACTATCTCCAAATGCAATTTGTTGTGCATTGACTACCATTCAGTAGGAGGATTCTAGAACAGTTGTACTCTTGCAGAGAGCGTCTTCCTAAGCTGACATTTTGTTTTAGTGAGAGGTAGAATGGTATCCTATTGTGATGGGGTTAAAGCCAAAATTGTACTTCAACTCTAAAACCCTAAGTAATTAGTCCGCATAGCTCTTGAAACTTGTTGCACACATAACCGACATTTCGAGTACCCGACTCGCGGACGGTGATGCAACCACCCCTGCCGCCTACGTCGCACTCGCAATCCTGAGCCGGACGTATTACTTAATATGCCCGAGTAATAGCAGATGGTGGATCATGTCCAAGGCCGACACTGACCGATAGGCATTCCGCAAATAATTCATGTATGTCTTTAAATACACGGTACCGGGAGTCTGAGAGCCATTCACGAGGAAACAGCGCCCGACACACTTCACAAGGGGGCATCGCACATATTCCGTGGATCGAGAGAAAACCCGTTGTGTCAAGACAAGTACCTTTGTACTAAGACAAGGTAATAACACATCGAATTCTTAACAATATTTATTTTGTATTTTATTAAGAATGATGATTGTGTGAATTTTGCATTATCTATCGTGTTTTAAGCTATATCATCGCTATTTTCTCCTGACATGTGGCAAGATAATAGAGTGGCTATATGTTGGTGTATTTGCGCCTCTATATAAGTCTATATAAGTGTTGGATTGTTGAACATTAGTTTACCTCTATTGTATAAAGATTACGGAACATTAAATTCGTCTTTTGGAAGCCAACAACTAACTGAATTGTATTTGTGGAACGCCCGTGTGCGTTGAAGTATTTTTGTACATAATAATCTAACGCACTTGCGTGTAAATGCTTTGTAATTGTAACACGCATATGCGTGGTTTTTTGAGTCGTGTCACTCATTTAATATATTTTACCTTTCATTGTAAAATATAATTACTTTGTATGTAATGGTTTAATCCCTTGCATGGGAAGCATTGCGATGTCTTGTAATATACATGAACGTGATTTTGGATTGTATCTTATTTTATCTTCTCATGTAAGATTTGTAAATAGGCTGCGCTATATTGTCTATGCCACATGTATAGGTCGGCGAGTCAATAAGAGAGTCGCTCATGAAACGAATTATATTTTCCAGAGCGGGTTTTTCTTGTGGCTTTGGCTTTCCCGGCTTTGTCTCGAGTCTGAAGCGTACTGGAGCTTCGTAGAGATGTGGTGGGGACCTTGTGCGAACGTTCAACGTGCCTAGACTTACTGAACGCGTACGGAGGGGGTCCTTACATCTGGTGGAAGAGCCGAGTCCTGTAACAGCCGTCAATCGGGCTTGGTGACGCCTTGTCAAGCAAGAGTGCCGTCATAACAGTTGGACTTGGGGAAGTTAAGTAAAGATCAATGAACACTGAACGTTAGTCTGAAATTCTTGTGACTCGTTTGACAGGATAGACAATCGCAGTCCTATGACCTGCATATCCGGAACGGATGTATATAATTGTCTTTTGTTACCTGTTAATTAATAAATGTTTTATTGTTATCTAATTATGGTATTGGCTAATTTTTGCAAGGAAGACCAAATAGAGGCTGGGTTGGGGGCATAAAAGCAAGACGAACGATTGAATGCATAATTGGTCATAATTAGATAACGCACCCAGTCAAGGCTTTGTTACACAAGTTCGCCTGTCACTAAAATTAGTACCCAACTACGGAGGTAATTTAGGGACTGAAGGGCAGATCTTGGCAACCAGTCTGTTGTCAGCATAGGTGAAAGTTAATTTATAATAATCTAAAGTCCTCGTGCTGAGACAGGGTCTCTAAATGAATGCTGGAATGTAACAATTGGGAACTCGTCGCGGAATAATAGTGATACATAGTAACTAGTAGAAATTTTAAAATTTTCTAAATTGTAACTAAGTTGTAACTTGAACCAAAGGGAAATAATCGTATTTCTAGACAAACTAGCGGAAAACGAATCACAAGAACATACTGATTTCAGAGTTTATTGGAGAAACATATTGTTTCTTTCTTTTCTTCCATTTGTCATTGTTGTATTTTGTACATGTATTCTATTGCAGGAATAGTGTATATTGTTGTGTTGACATGTTGTAAATGCATTTTAGTTGGAGCTAGTGTATGCATGTTAACTGTGAATTAATGATTTTATTTAGTAGCGTGTTAACTAAGTAAATCATTGTTAAGGAGTCGATGTGTTGTGCCACGGAACTAAGGTAGTTAACTGGTAGCAATAGACTTCGAAGTTGGTAATACCGTAGGTTTAATTGTTAACCTAGTATTACGGTTCGGAAAGCGTACTTTCTTGGCCGAACAGAGTGCACGTAGCACTGTGAAGAGTTTATTTTAGAACAGGTTTTTCTAAATAAACCACGATGGACTTAGAACAGATTATTGGAAATCTGAGAAAGAAAGGCTCCCTGATAGGATACAAAGACAAAGAATTAACGAACTATATCAGAGCAGAGCTAGACAAACAAGAGGAAGCGGAAAGAGAGAGGTTAGAAAGAGAACGCGAGCGAGAGGAAATTGCGCTCGATATAGAAGAGGCAGAAGATGTCATAAAACACACGAAAGAAATGATAGCTTTGACGAGCTCACACCTGGAACTCGTGAAAGAATGCATAGACCTATCGCGTGATAGAAACGCCCCAGCCGAAAGCGATCTTGAGAAACTGGAAGAATTGGAAAATCAGTTAGAAGCATATCATTCTGATCTATACCGTCTAAGGAAAGAGCTTAGAGAGCTAAAAGAAAGGCAGTTAGAATTCGAAGAGAGAGAAGAACGCGCGGCCGAACGCGAAGTAAAACGCATCGGGGTCGAAAGGGAGAAGAAGTTAGAATGCATTGAGGAAGAGGCGAAACAAAAAGAGCTCAATGAGAAGAATAGTGTGGGGAGTTTACAACTTAGTGATATTCTAAAATGTAAACAAGAAAAAGGTTCAATGTTTGGATATGAGGGTAAGAGACTAACTACGTATGATAGGGCTGAGTTTACCGGATTAGAAAGAGAAAGAACGAGAAGAGAAGAACTAACACGTGACATACAAAGCAAGGAAGCGATAATCGCATCGAAAAGGTCACTTTGGAAACTGGAGAATGAACGAATAGAACGATCGCATAACGGAAAACTTCTATTTGAAGATGGTCTCGAAGGACTGAGAGAATTAGACATTCAGTTAGCAATAGATCAACACGATCTACGTGAACTAATCTCAGAACTTAAGGAGTTGAGCAAAAGGAAGATGGAGTTTGAAGATAGGAGAAATCTAGAATTAGAATGGTTATGGATAGAGGTCGAAACAAAGTCTAAATTCGCTGGTAAAGATGATGAATCAAGTCTGACTTATGGTGATTTGCACAAACCGCACACGCATGCGCGTAGACCCACTAGTCGTGTGACCGACCAGGAGAATAGAAGAAAAGAAGACGTCCAACAAGACACGAAACGTACAAACACACATCTGGCACACTTTAGTCGGGATGGGCTAGGCCACGGTACTGTTAACAGATCACAACAGGGGGGTCAGGCTGTGAACTTTGACTTGATGAGGTCAAACGCCGTGAACTTTGAAACCGATAGACAGAAATTCGCTGCGTTACCGGACTCAGCAGACGAGTTAGACATTTTGATTGAAAACGAAAGAAAATGTTTAGAGGAAACCATTCAAGTTCGTTTTGTTAACCAGAGTACAGAACATTTACCGTTAGCTAGCGCATTATTGGAACCTAATCTTGAAACAGAGATAGGAAGGGATGCTGTTGTTAAAGACGTAGATTTTGGATGTACGAATGTACTGTCGTATACGCATGATACGTTGATCGACGGGGGAAATACACATGAGAAGATAGTGATGGATTCTATCAGTTGTGTACCGTCTGTGGGTGGTGAAACGTCTGACAGACTAGACGTAATCCACATGGGTAGCGACACTGTGACTGATTTTAGTGACGGGTTTGTTAGCGCAAGAAATAGTCATGAGAATGTGCCCGCTACGAAGGCAGATATCGGTAGGACTCGATCACCGATAACTGACGTGAGCCATGACGTAATTTTAGAACACAAGATTATTGCGTCATATGAGGGTTCCAGTGCTAATGAATTGATAGCCAGAGGAACAGGAGTATTTGATATAGATGACAGCATAGGTAGTGATAAAGACAATGTGCCTATGATGGATTCATTTACTTCAGATTACAAGACAGTTGGCAGAACTGGGACAGAATTCTTTTCCAATCATGATAGGGGAGGAGATAAAGTCAAAAACTGTACAGGGACGAAAAAAATCTAGTATTTCCAGAGTAGGATTGCTAGAGACGGTCGATGACAATGCATGTGTACTGGTGTGTATGCACGCCGTTGTCAGAGACAGGGCAGAAATGCTGTCTGCAGATAAACCACTTAACGGACTTAGTGACGTAGACAGAAGCCATGGTACATGGACTACCTTTATTGACTCACCTGTTGAGATAAAGGAAAGTCATGAGTACGTACCAAAAATGGTAGGGAGAGAGGAGGTGAGGAGCGTGACAGAATACGCAAGTGTGACGAGTGAGAGTAAGGAGGAGGGTGTTTCATTAACTGATATGTTCCTTGATTCACTGACGACAAGTACAGAGTGTAATCCTGAGTTGATCGAAAACACAGTACAAATGAGTGACGGAACTGGATCGATAGATAATGAAAACAGGAGTGACAGACTGACAACCGGAGTAGGTGAGACATCAGGGCTGTTACTGACATCAGACGCAGAGGTTTATGGTGCAGGAACCAGTGGAAGAGTAGCCTACAACACACAGAGTGAAGACATAATGATGTTATTCAGTGTGATAGTGACAGAGACTAAAGGGATTCCCACCATAGATTCTGACAGTTTGATGAGAAGGAGACATATTGAACTAACTGAGTCAGTGGAAGCAGATTGTGTTAGTTCAATGAACAGTATGGTCCGGGGGAGACAATCGATAACTCTTGGAGAGTTTAAAGCAGAACCCTTGTTCATACAACCACAACCACAACCACAGGAAGCTGACTTACTACTGAGTGGGTCCGATCCTAGAGTGACTAAGGAACGTACGAGTAGGAAGTTAGATAATTCTAGAGTCACAGGAGAGACACAGACTTATGTTGTCAAGGAGAGAGACAAATTGACAGACATAACAGTCGAAAACCTAGTTGTGAATGGATTAAGACAGAAAACAACTAGTGGGGTGAGGTATTTCAAATTAGTCTATGTTAAGATCAGGAGAACGGAATCTTCAGACTTAGAGGGGAAGCTTATGTTGCATTTCGGGTACTTCAGAGAGACTGGTAGCCATGACAGAGCACATTTGCAAACCTATGATGCTAGGCTAGATGCAAAATTGACTCATAGTGGATCTGAAGCCATTATGACAAAAGACGTTAAGTGCATGCGAACTAGGGACGTTCAACATATAGGAAATGACGTAACTACAAATGCACGAAACACCAAGAGAGCAAATTTTCATTTGCGTGAGCTCAGTGATAAGGCTAAAAGCGATAGGTTAGAAATTCTGACATCGCATAGTCAATGCCGTAGTGACACTGACAGGATACAGAACGTATTAGGAAGTTTGAAATCGTTAGGAGGGGTAGACACCAGCTATACAGAAACTGACACTACCAGAAACATTTTGAACTTGACAAGTACTTTGGAGAGTTTTGAAAGGAGTTATGTTGATAAAACGCTTCAGATGCATACTTACTGGCTTGAGAATGAAAGGTCTAATCTTGACATGCAAGGTATTGCACCTCATGACGAGAAGAAGTACAGTAACGTTCTGACAAACAGAGTAAGGAGGAAAGGAATACTGTTGTCATACCATGGACATGTTGACACATGGGAGACGACATGTTATTGGACGTGGGATAGAAACTACAAAAGTTGTGTTAGGCAGGATAGTGCAACAGTCGAAATGATGATTTGACACTTCCTTTGAATTTTCATTATTTTTCTTGTTGTACCGTAGTTGATAGATGTTACTGTAAATATGTTGGACATTTCATGAAAAATTGATTGACTAGCTATAACACTGATTGTATTGTGTTAGTGTTGTAACTCTGAATATGACAGGTAGATTGATAAATGGTTCATTGAATTGTCGTTGAGGCATGAATTCTGATATTTGGTTGATACAGGGAAATCAAATGCCTGGAACTTTCATAACCTGCAAATTGACAGTGTTGTTCATTTGAAGTCTGATTTTTGATCACACTATTGTTGGCTATGAGTATTCAGTGGAGTTGGTCGTTGTTGGATATCTATTCTGAGTAACTTGGTTAGATTGACTAGATTGCATAGTGAACTATTGATTATTGAAGTAGGTAATGAACTTTTGAACATATCATTTCATATCGTTGGATAATTACATTTGAAGGATGATTTTGTAGTGACAGTTAGGCCGAGAATTATCGTATGGGAGCGCCGTTCTTAACCAAGTAGATTGCCGTCGCGTTGCGATATTTCTAACTGCACATCTCAAAATTCATTGCTGCGTATTGGAATTTTTGATTGGGAATTTTCTTTATTTTGATCTTTCACACTTTAACCCCGTAAAATTGTGGGGCATTTTTCACATGCTGTGATAAACGCCTAAAGCTGGGGGGTGTGATGGGGTTAAAGCCAAAATTGTACTTCAACTCTAAAACCCTAAGTAATTAGTCCGCATAGCTCTTGAAACTTGTTGCACACATAACCGACATTTCGAGTACCCGACTCGCGGACGGTGATGCAACCACCCCTGCCGCCTACGTCGTACTCGCAATCCTGAGCCGGACGTATTACTTAATATGTTCGAGTAATAGCAGATGGTGGATCATGTCCAAGCTGGACGTATTACTTAATATGCCCGAGTAATAGCAGATGGTGGATCATGTCCAAGGCCGACACTGACCGATAGGCATTCCGCAAATAATTCATGTATGTCTTTAAATACACGGTACCGGGAGTCTGAGAGCCATTCACGAGGAAACAGCGCCCGACACACTTCACAAGGGGGCATCGCACATATTCCGTGGATCGAGAGAAAACCCGTTGTGTCAAGACAAGTACCTTTGTACTAAGACAAGGTAATAACACATCGAATTCTTAACAATATTTATTTTGTATTTTATTAAGAATGATGATTGTGTGAATTTTGCATTATCTATCGTGTTTTAAGCTATATCATCGCTATTTTCTCCTGACATGTGGCAAGATAATAGAGTGGCTATATGTTGGTGTATTTGCGCCTCTATATAAGTCTATATAAGTGTTGGATTGTTGAACATTAGTTTACCTCTATTGTATAAAGATTACGGAACATTAAATTCGTCTTTTGGAAGCCAACAACTAACTGAATTGTATTTGTGGAACGCCCGTGTGCGTTGAAGTATTTTTGTACATAATAATCTAACGCACTTGCGTGTAAATGCTTTGTAATTGTAACACGCATATGCGTGGTTTTTTGAGTCGTGTCACTCATTTAATATATTTTACCTTTCATTGTAAAATATAATTACTTTGTATGTAATGGTTTAATCCCTTGCATGGGAAGCATTGCGATGTCTTGTAATATACATGAACGTGATTTTGGATTGTATCTTATTTTATCTTCTCATGTAAGATTTGTAAATAGGCTGCGCTATATTGTCTATGCCACATGTATAGGTCGGCGAGTCAATAAGAGAGTCGCTCATGAAACGAATTATATTTTCCAGAGCGGGTTTTTCTTGTGGCTTTGGCTTTCCCGGCTTTGTCTCGAGTCTGAAGCGTACTGGAGCTTCGTAGAGATGTGGTGGGGACCTTGTGCGAACGTTCAACGTGCCTAGACTTACTGAACGCGTACGGAGGGGGTCCTTACATCTGGTGGAAGAGCCGAGTCCTGTAACAGCCGTCAATCGGGCTTGGTGACGCCTTGTCAAGCAAGAGTGCCGTCATAACAGTTGGACTTGGGGAAGTTAAGTAAAGATCAATGAACACTGAACGTTAGTCTGAAATTCTTGTGACTCGTTTGACAGGATAGACAATCGCAGTCCTATGACCTGCATATCCGGAACGGATGTATATAATTGTCTTTTGTTACCTGTTAATTAATAAATGTTTTATTGTTATCTAATTATGGTATTGGCTAATTTTTGCAAGGAAGACCAAATAGAGGCTGGGTTGGGGGCATAAAAGCAAGACGAACGATTGAATGCATAATTGGTCATAATTAGATAACGCACCCAGTCAAGGCTTTGTTACACAAGTTCGCCTGTCACTAAAATTAGTACCCAACTACGGAGGTAATTTAGGGACTGAAGGGCAGATCTTGGCAACCAGTCTGTTGTCAGCATAGGTGAAAGTTAATTTATAATAATCTAAAGTCCTCGTGCTGAGACAGGGTCTCTAAATGAATGCTGGAATGTAACACCTATAATAATAGCTCAGGTCTAAAATAAAAGTCCATAGCCTTGTACCGAAACTGGGCCAAGCAGTAGTTACAAGTTTTGTATGCACAGGTGTAAAACTGTTTCAGTAGAAGGGAGGGTACAAAAATTACAATAAAACATGTGGAAATCTATTTTAAATTTTATTTTCTATGACCTACTCGGTCACTTGCTAAACTGTTTCAACATGTACAAGGCTATGTTGATATTAACCAGCACAGTATTTTTGCAACTATTATATTCATACATAAAAATTTGACTAAGTAAATAACTATTATATTCATACATAAAAATGTGACTAAGTAAATAACTATTATATTCATACATAAAACTGTGACTTAGTAAATAACTATTACATTCATACATAAAACTGTGACTAAGTAACTAACTATTATATTCATACATAAAACTTTAAAACTGTGACTAAGTAAATAAATTATCTAGCACAAACTACTATAAATGACGTCACATAACTTGGAGCAATAATGTATAGCACTTGAAAATAATCTCAGAGTAAGTTCTTTCTGAGTTCATTACATTATTTCCTATAAGCAAGAGATACAGTCTGTGACTCTTTATTCCCTCTACAATCTATGACTCTTTATTTCCTCTACACTTTGTGACTCTTTATTCTCTCTACACTCTGTGACTCTCTATTCCCTCTACACTTTGTGACTCTTTATTTCCTCTACCACTTTGTGACTCTTTATTCCCTCTTCAATCTGTGGCTCTTTATTCCATCTTAATTTATGTTATTAATAATTCTCCATAAGAAGCCACTCGTCTCTCTCATTTGGCAGATATGTGAGTGCTGTAAACGTTTTCTCTCTTCCGTAACATTAAAGAGAAACATTTCTGACACAAAATATTTCCGTGTGTGGAAAACGTCTTACCAATGGAGAAGAGAAATTCGTCTTCAATCTATATTTGTCGAGCCCCCATCCATCCTCTATAATCTATATGATTATCAATATGTATAAGAAGGTCATGTTTTTACAGTCTTACTCCTAACAATAACTCAACAGATAAGTTTCAATATAAATCATTGGGTAATTCTTATTAGAGAACATAAATGGAGTTAAAGGGAGATAAGCAATAATAGTTTGTACACAACCTCTGAATGATGACACAATATTCCTTCTCAGCTTTCGTAACAAAGTCACAAATGTATTGTTCACAATAGAATTGTCAGTTTCACATGTCATTTTCGAATTTAGCGGTGCAAAATTGTTCTAAATCAGTTGAAAAAACTTAGGCAAATTACAAACACGTATTCTTTTGTGACTCAGTAAGCAAACGTTTACAGGCTGCATGTTAGATGTGGATTTGCTTCGAAGTAGGTGCATTATCTGAATAGTCTGCATCCATTGGAGTTTAGATTGCCCACACAAAACAAGGGTATGTGTACAGTATGATTCTCCATGCCCAGTTAAGTTTAGATTACCCACACAAAACAAGAGTATATGTACAATATGATTCTCCATGCCCAGTTAAGTTTAGATTACCCACACAAAACAAGGGTATATGTACAATATGATTCTCCATGCCCAGTTAAGTTTAGATTACCCACACAAAACAAGTTAAGTTGAGATTACCTACACAAAACAAGTTAAGTTTAGATTACCCACACAAAACAAGTTAAGTTTAGATTACCCACACAAAACAAGTTAAGTTTAGATTACCCACACAAAACAAGTTAAGTTTAGATTACCCACACAAAACAAGAGTATATGTACAGTACGGTTTTCCATACCCAATTGACTTGCCTCATATATTCCTTGAACTTAGAATTTGGACTCTGATTCCTTGGAATCTGGAGTCTGGGATTTCAGACTGACTCTAACTCACTTGAAAAACCGATTCTTTTCAAGTCGGCGTTATATAAAGAAGGAAAGAGGAAAAGAAATGAATACACAAACACACACACTAACACACACCTACTCATGATTTTGCATGCCAAATTTTAGCCGTTTACGCTTCGTACACAAAAGATTACTGGCATTTCAAGAATCTTGCTGAGTAACATTTTTTAATTTGTCCATCTGGCTAAAAGTACCACTTGAAACAGCAGTTGTATTATCTAGCAACAACCGTTGAAAAAGTATAACAAACATCTTATTTCCGGAAAGAAATTTGTGTTATCCACAAAAGTGAGTTTATATGTGTGTGTGTGAGAGAGAGTGTGTGTGTATGTATTGTGTGTGTTTCTAAATGTGAGTGCACGTGTGTGAGTGTGCATGTATTGTGTTGCTACAAGTGCATTTGAATTAGAGAAACAATTAGTTTCGTAGTCACATCTGTCAATTACTGCTTCAATTGCTTAACACAACTTGCTCAGTTCATTGAAAGGCCTGCACCCGCAAGGGGGCGCTAACTCGTTGTACTCAGTCTTACTTCGCAATGAAGCATGCGTTGACCGGATTGAAATTAGAAATGGTTCGTGCAATATTAGAAAACTTAAACTAGTATGCTTCATTTCAACTTTTGACTCGCAATTTCGCTATCCTTCCTCACGCTATCCCCTGTTCAGACATTTAATAAGTAATAGATTCTTTTTTTTTTAAACATACAAGAGAGAAGTGGATCCAATTGCTTCCTTACAATTCGTTATATTTGACACTAGTAAAATAAACGCAGGGGAACTCACTCTACACAGCTTGAAATTCGTTACAGTTAAACTTTGTGCACTCGACTACCCCCTTCAGTCTCTATATTCAGCTAATTCCCGTTTTTCTGCAAAATTAACTAACTAAATAATAAAGGGTAGAAGCATAATACTAGTTCTTCGATGTGGAATAAAATTTAACCCAGATCCTTGATTTTTAAGAGCGACAAACGGGATTTGACAACACAGCTCTGTTGTTAAGGAGACCGGATTGCCAGATTATGTAACAGATTATGCACTTTCAGTCAAAGAAACACGATCGTTTCGCATGCATGGATCAGTTTAATAACACGAATCGTGTTCTTGTTTGGTGTTTTATTTCCCGGCCGTGAGAGAAACGCGGCTCAAAGAGGGCAATGCTCCCGCCTCTCAATCACTATCTCTACATGATGTAGGACATAATCTTGCATGTAAAAACCGCTTTTTGGAAGAGGGGAGGAGAAACTGTTCTAAAATCGTTTCTTCTTCAAGAAAGATTTTCCTCTTTCTCTTTCTTTTACTCATTTTTTTTCTCACCTTTTTTCCCTTTAGCAGACGCAAGCTTTGGTAGAGAGTTGAGATCGGTGTGGAGGTGGGGGAGTAAGAAACGGGTGGTGGTGTAGGATGGGAAAAGGTTTTAGCGAAAACCGTTGCCTCTGCTGGTAGGAACGGCTACAAATTGCGAGACGGCTGTCGAAATGGATGCCACTGGGTCGACACGCGTCGGCGAAAGATCGGTGCGCCCGTTCGGTTTGTTTGCAAATGCAAGAAGCGTAACGCCTTGCCTGTTTTGAACTTTCTCACCATTCCCACCTCTCGTCCCATTTCACCGCGAATACCCGGGACACAATGCCAAGGCTGCTATGTGACGACTTCATCTGAAAACGCAACGAGTTATTTAGTTGTGATTGTTGTTTTGTTTTAGCACTGATTGATTGACTCGATAGAACTTGCTATAACCCCAGCTTCCAATGGACCTTCGGAAGGACGCCTTCTAGAGGGGTTTATAGGCGACTTCTAATCTAGAGGGGTTTATGAACGTATTCTAATCTAGAGGGGTTTATGAACGTATTCTAATCTAGAGGGGTTTATGATCGCATTCTAATCTAGAGGGGTTTAGGAACGTATTCTAATCTAGAAGGTTTATGGGTGTTCTCTAAGTTAGAGGGGTTTATGGATGCATTCGTATCTAGAGGGATTTATGGATGCATTGTAATCTAGAGGTGTTTATGAACGCATTCTAATCTAGAGGGATGTATACACACATTCTAATCTAATGTGGTTTATGCACACTATCGTCAGCTGATACTTCTAAACTGCCTACAATTCTACTCCCTACCCCCAAAATAAAATGTCACCTGCCTATCCTTATCCAGCAGCTCTGCCTGACTAAACATTCTCTTTAAGACTGCCTGACTAAAAGTCCTCTTTAAGACTCTGCCTGACTAAAAGTCCTCTTTAAGACTCTGCCTGACTAAAAGTCCTCTTTAAGACTCTGCCTGACTAAAAGTCCTCTTTAAGACTATGCCTCTTCACTCAAACGTTTTAATTTTTCTCGTATCCAAACGTTTGGACTTAGGCTTCCTCTTTGTCACTACCAGAAAGAGCTACAAACTATTTCGCTACCTACCTAAGTCACTATTTCTTTCATCAGACTCTCTATTCATTCTGTCAAATACACCAAATAGTGATATTGGGGCAAGCCACCCACCAGTCTATTAGTCTATTTGCCATGCGACCTTAAAGGTCGGTGTGTAGGTTGGTTCGTGCTTACATTACCGGGTGCGAGGGAAGTAAATATCTCGGCAAACTAGACCCACAACATTTCGTCTGATGTGTAATGAAACTAGACCCACAACACTTCGTCTGATGTGTAATGAAACTAGACCCACAACACTTCGTCTGATGTGTAATGAAACTAGACCCACAACACTTTGTCTGATGTGTAATGAAACTAATAAAACTAGACCCACAACACTTTGTCTGATGTGTAATGAAACTAATAAAACTAGACCCACAACATTTCGTCTGATGTGTAATGAAACTAATAAAACTAGACCCACAACATTTCGTCTGATGTGTAATGAAACTAATAAAACTAGACCCACAACACTTTGTCTGATGTGTAATGAAACTAGACCCACAACACTTCGTCTGATGTGTAATAAAACTAGACCCACAACACTTTGTCTGATGTGTAATGAAACTAGACCCACAACACTTTGTCTGATGTGTAATGAAACTAGACCCACAACACTTTGTCTGATGTGTAATGAAACTAGACCCACAACACTTCGTCTGATGTGTAATGAAACTAGACCCACAACACTTTGTCTGATGTGTAATGAAACTAGACCCACAACACTTCGTCTGATGTGTAATGAAACTAGACCCACAACACTTTGTCTGATGTGTAATGAAACTAGACCCACAACACTTTGTCTGATGTGTAATGAAACTAGACCCACAACACTTCGTCTGATGTGTAATGAAACTAGACCCACAACACTTTGTCTGATGTGTAATGAAACTAGACCCACAACACTTCGTCTGATGTGTAATGAAACTAATAAAACTATACCCACAACACTTTGTCTGATGTGTAATGAAACTAGACCCACAACACTTTGTCTGATGTGTAATGAAACTAGACCCACAACACTTCGTCTGATGTGTAATGAAACTAGACCCACAACACTTTGTCTGATGTGTAATGAAACTAGACCCACAACACTTCGTCTGATGTGTAATGAAACTAATAAAACTAGACCCACAACACTTTGTCTGATGTGTAATGAAACTAGACCCACAACACTTTGTCTGATGTGTAATGAAACTAGACCCACAACACTTCGTCTGATGTGTAATGAAACTAATAAAACTAGACCCACAACACTTCGTCTGATGTGTAATGAAACTAGACCCACAACATTTCGTCTGATGTGTCATGAAACTAATAAAATGAGAGTAGGGAAAATCGTTAATCTTACTATATTTCTCTCAGTTTGCTTTCATGCGTATATATGTATGTATATGTGTTTGTGTATGCGTATATGTGCGCTTGTGTGTAAGAGTGCGTGTGTGTATGTAAAAGGTTCACCACTGTTTGTTTCTTTCGTTCTCTGCCCGTTTCATTCTTTCTTTAGTTTTACTGATTCCATCCTCCCTTCAGTCTTTCTCGCTTTCTCTATTTCTCTCTCCCTTTCTCTCACTTTTATCTCCTTCAATCCCTCTTTCTCTCTCACACGCTTTCTCCTTCTCTCCCTCTCTCTCACTTTCTCGCTCCTTCTCTCCCTCTTTCTGTCTCTCTCTTTCTGTCTTTCTCTTTCGCTTTCTTTCTCTTTCATATGCAAGCACCAACACAAGCACACATACATTTTGGTCTATGAATGCCATTAATCGACAATCAAAGAAATTACATTTGGGACTGAGAAACATTTTGCAAGAACAACAACAAATAATAATAATAATAAAATTATTAAATAAATAACTTGTTAAAGCTCGCTGGGCACTGCTGGTCTTTTTTTTTCTCTCTAAGCATAAGTCAGTCAGTCTTTTTTTGTGTGTGTGGTCTACCCTGGTATTTTGACCCACACACACACACTAATCATTATTGATTCCCGTTGTTTTAGGACAGCGGTCAGTTCGTGCGGTCCCTTAGTGTCCATTCCGATGGAAGCCTTCGCGCAGCCGGAGAAAACTGATCTTGAGAGTAATTGGACAGATAACTCTTCTACATGATATTCACTCTAGAGCGCAGACAGTATGGATCTAGTCACAAAATAATCACAAATAATATCCGAAGAACTGTTTTCTTCATTTTAATCATTTCACCACCTGCTGTTAGCTTGACGTCACCATATCCACAAGGTTGTGTGTGTGTGTGTGTGTGTGTGTTTGTTTGTTTGTGTGTGTATGTGTGTGCGTGCGTGTTCGTGTGTATGTGTGCGTGCGTGTGCGTGTGTATGTGTGCGTGTATGTACGTGCGTGTGCGTGTGTATGTGTGTATATGTGTGCGTGCGTGTGCATGTGTGTGTATGTGTGCGTGTATGTACGTGCGTGTGTGTGTGTATGTGTGTGCGTGCGTGTGCATGTGTGTTTGTATGTGTGTGTGTATGTACGTGCGTGTGCGTGTGTATGTGTGTGTGGTCACTATCTGATCACAAGCAAAATGTACAGACATTGCTTTGTTTGCTTTCTTCACATCCTATCTGTTACGTGTCCAGTATTTATTTAGAGACCCTATCATTAACTTTTGAGGCAAGACTACGTTGTCCTATCACCGTCTTTGTTAGCCCTGCAATACATACAAGAACAGATTGTCTGGTCACCGTCTTTGTTAGCCCTGCAATACATACAAGAACAGATTGTCTGGTCACCGTCTTTGTTAGCCCTGCAATACATACAAGAACAGATTGTCTGGTCACCGTCAGTATCCTTGGCGGTTGTGCTAATAAGTTATTTATTTGACTATATTTGTGAAATATTATAAATAAGATAGTTATTTGGTCAAATAATCTTGTATATTTTATTATAATAAAATTTATTTAACTAATTGTGGGGTCCTATCGGGCAAACACAAAAATATCGACCGAATGATCCCTTTTGTTGCTGAAGATTTCAGATGAAGTATTATAACTGCCTTATTTGATCAGTCACATTTAGTCAAATAAGGTGGGGCTTATGAGCCCAATCGTCAAGGGTGCGTCTGTGCTAGTGCATTTGCGCAAGTATACCGACATGAACGCAGTCATGGTGGAAGCCACAAGTACCCGGATCACTACTTATCTCTTTCCTACTGTCCTGACATCGTCTATAAGAGCGTGTGTTTAGTCTGAACTTAGGGAACTGCAAACATAGCCTCCCGATGGTGTCTTGTCGTCAACTATACTAGCTGTACGGTGATACCAAAATATGAGACTGTAGGCATTTATCTTTTGTGTTACTATGGTGTCATGTCGTCAACTATACTAGCTGCTACGGTGATACCAAAATATGAGACTGTAGGCATTTATCTTTTGTGTTACTATGGCGACATAACCACATGACTGCGTGTTTAGTGATCATTTATACTTGCCAATACTGAAGCCAAGATTATTCTCGAGTGTGTCCGTTTGTCATATATGTGTGTTGTCACCTGTCTTCTATTTCATTTTTCACTTTTTTTAATAATTGCTATTAATAATGTGTTGCAAATAGTTAATGTTGACTGCCAGTGAGTACTATGTATACAGTTCACAAATGGTTAATGTTGACTGCCAGTGAGTACTCTGTATACAGTTCACAAATGGTTAATGTTGACTGCCAGTGAGTACTATGTATACAGTTCACAAATGGTTAAAGTTGACTGCCAGTGAGTACTATGTATACAGTTCACAAATGGTTAATGTTGACTGCCAGTGAGTACTATGTATACAGTTAGCTGCGTAGTCAACACTATCGAAGTCATTGCGTCTTCTGTGCAATGCAAAAAAAAAGATTGTTAAGCCTTTCAAAGACCATAAGGCATGACAAATGACAACCAGAGGGATGGAGGGATAGTTTGTAGAGGGATGGGTGAAGTTGGCCGGATGCACAGTAGCCTTATATGGGCATTTGAGTTCTGCCCTTGATGTATGCAAATTTGGGGTAAAGTATCAGGTGTTAAAATATACCGCCATTGCGTCTTACTCACTCTATACCAAGACATCGGAGAGGTCACGCTGTCTTACTCACTCTATACCAAGACATCGGAGAGGTCACGTTGTGTCTTACTCACTTTATACCAAGAAATAGGAGAGGTCACGTTGTGTCTTACTCACTCTATAGTCTATACCAAGACATGGGAGAGGTCACATTGTGTCTTACTCTATACCAAGACATCAGAGAGGCCACATTGTGCCTTACTCTATACCAAGGCATCGGAGAGGTCACATTGTGCTTTACTCACTATACCAAGACATCGGAGAGGTCACATTGTGTCTTACTCACTCTATACCAAGACATAAGAGATGTAATTATGAATGTTGTATGTAATTTGTAATCTGTAATCACTGATACATAGATATGAGTGTACAACCTCAAGAAAAAGAACATTCATTGCTAGTATGACACTTGTATGACACTTGTACCCTAATACCGAAGCATTCATTCGTTGCTCATTACAGTCGAATATCCGTAAACCAGAAATGTCAGAGCAAATTAAACATATTATAAAAGACAAGTATATTTCCTTCTTGTCTAATCAGAAAAGCAGAAAAGACTCCAACACACAATGTTCCACAACTTCACAGCATTCAATGACAACCACTTCCGTACAGTCCATCGATCGAATGATACTCATTGAACGGTTTGTTTGTGTGAAGGCCTTTACAAACTTGAAGTAGTTTACATTTTAAGATAAGTAAATTAAAGGCAGACAGAAATGAGGAAGACAGCAATTTTATTTTTTGTTTGCTTATGTAAACATTTAGTTTATATTTACGTCCACTTTGGTTAAACTTGTCTCTTGTCAGCGCATAGTAGTTGCGAGTTCATGTTATTACGTCATTCTCAACACTCGAAAGAGACAAAAGAGTTGTCATACTTTCATGATCATTAGAACGCGGCAGCGGTTCTACAACGCAAACTCCTTTCACCCTAGACTAGCGGATGTCGCTTTCAGGAAAGGGCACCTACTCTCACAGAGACTGTCTAATTAGTGCAAGTTAGACATGGAGTAGTTGCCCAACAAACGCCCTTTCTTTTCAGCACTACGTGCTCGACATTCGGAATACAAAGCCCGGGAGAGACAGAGAGGTGTGAGTAGTTATGTCACGTGCGCTCCCTTGGTGGCGTGTTCGTTTGGATGAATCAGTTCACTTGTTCAGCAGTGAACTGGTATTCAGTCCGTTCCTCTTCGGAAGTGCAGCCATTTTACAAGTTCGCCCAGCAATCCTCAGGCTTTACTATTTACCTTGATAAATACTTACCCAATTCAATCATTGTCAAACTTGACAATAATAGATCGTCCAAAAATTAGAACTTTGCCCGAAGAAGGCACTGTGTAAACAAAAAGTATATAAATTAATGTCAGAGTTGTCTGTCCTTAATTTACAATCTTCCTACAATAATTATTCAATAAAGGTTGTGGCGGTGGTAGAGGGTGGAATCGACATGGTGGTGGTGGGAATGACAAGAAAACTAAATACAACAGAGTGAAGATTCTATGTCTTCCCTAAAACAACTCTAATGGTTCGTGAGAAAATGAAACACACATACGTATATTAACATAGACAGACAGACAGATAGATAGATAGATAGATAGATAGATAGATAGATAGATAGATAGATAGATAGATAGATAGATAGATAGATAGATAGATTCACTCACGCAAAAGCAAACTGACTGCCTAACAATTGGGAATCACTCAAGTCCACTGAAAAGTATAAGTATCAAATTGGCTCAGTTCTAAGCCGATCTCAATCAGCCTGTAGCTGCTTGTATCCGGAAGAAACTTCAGTCTAAGGCTTTGCTTGTGCAACAAGCTCTAGAGGCCAGACTGTCTCTCAGGGCAAAAGCTTTGAAGGCCAATATGGAGTTGATTGTCCTCTAGGGGCACTTTAGACAGAATGGACG
Source organism: Sinotaia quadrata (assembly GCA_028829895.1). Classification (NCBI taxonomy): domain Eukaryota; kingdom Metazoa; phylum Mollusca; class Gastropoda; order Architaenioglossa; family Viviparidae; genus Sinotaia; species Sinotaia quadrata. Next base: position 131,042,025 of record CM054181.1, read on the forward strand.
GGAGTGGAGGAATCTAAACCAGAATTGGCATCATTTGCTTAATGTAGACATCTCGGGCAGCGTGGTGGAAAAACCTTCAGCCAATCTCTTTTTTTTTTTTTTAAAAAAGAAAAAAGAAAAAGAAAATCAAAATCATTAAGGCGTAAACTGAAGCAGAATCCCTTTGCATGAAAATTGCTTCTTTTGTCTCAAGCTTGTGCGCGCGAGTACGCCAGCCAGACACCGACGTCGTGCGAAATCAGAATGTAGGGAAACAGACAACATTGATGTGGCCGTTGTTACCTCTTATTTTTAGTCTTGAAGTTACCGCATGATTGGGCAAACCATAAAGCGGCTCGGTTGTTAGGCATGATTACTGGTTGTTTCGCTGTCTGTATGGCCATGGGGCAAACAATTCAGTACAAGCGCTTGCACGCGCGCGCGCACACACACACACACACACACACACATACACAGTCAGACATGCAGGAAGGCACTTGGGCAGATAGATAGATAGATAGATAGATAGATAGATAGATAGATAGATAGATAGATAGATAGATAGATAGATAGATAGATAGATAGATAGATAGATAGATGGCATGCGTCCATAATACCAGCTAACAGTTGAAACTCGTAAAATAACCTTTCTCAACCATTTTACACTGGATGAACCCTTGAAATAATTTTCAAATCTCATGGAACCCTCACGTAAAAATTACTATATAGCTATGATGTTTGATTTTTCAATCACGATCTGTCAGAGGAACGCCTAGTGACCTCTCGCGAAACCCTAGGGTTGAGAAACCCTATCGTAGAGAGTTAGCCAAATGGCCTCAAGGTGCCTGAGTACAACTGTCCCCAGAAAATCAAAAAAAAACAAATCACTCAAACCTTCACTCTCCGCCCACACCCATGGTGCTACACTTCTCTTCCACTCAGAATAAACAATTCTCCTTCAAAAAATGCGCCATTCTCCGAAATCAGCGAAAGTTGGACGCGGACCGTGGAATCCAAAACAACCAACAACTCACTGCGGAACTTCCTTGAGCAAACTTGTTGACGCCTTTAATATATTACCTCCCCTAGAACTCGGCACCCGGTCAACATATGTGCGCATCCATCACGTGCTCTGCACACGTTGCCGTGAAGTTCTGTTAGTCTTCAAAGTACTGACCTGAAAGGAGGATGGGTAGGGTTCGTAATACGACCCAGTCGGGCTTTGTTGTGTCCGTTGGAGGCTATTGGGAATGGCCTCTACTGTGCCGAGGATCTAGCTCTCTTTCCTGCTCTTGCGCGCAGTGAGGTCTTGTCATTCACATTATCTGTAGTCCATGCTAAACATTTAAGTTATGAAAAGCCTTCTTTTGAAATAACATAATTATCTTCACTACATGTACAGGAGCTTCTTATAGACTTTTTACATTAAGTGTTCCTTATACACTTTTACATCAAACGTTTATTTCCATTGACACAAAGTGTTCTTTATATACTTTTACATCAAACGTCTCTTATTTACATTGACACTAAGTGTTCTTTATATACTTTACACCAAGTGTTCTTTATACGCTTTTACATCAAATGTTCCTTATTTACATTGACACTAAGTGTTCTTTATATACTTTACACTAAGTGTTCTTTATACGCTTTTACATCAAATGTTCCTTATTTACATTGACACTAAGTGTTCTTTATACACTTTACACTAAGTGTTCTTTATACGCTTTTACATCAAATGTTCCTTATTTACATTGACACTAAGTGTTCTTCATATACTTTACACTAAGTGTTCTTTATATACTTTACACTAAGTGTTCTTTATATACTTTACACTAAGTGTTCTTTATATACTTTACACTAAGTGTTCTTTATACACTAAGTGTTCTTTATACGCTTTTACATCAAATGTTCCTTATTTACATTGACACTAAGTGTTCTTTGTATACTTTACACTAAGTGTTCTTTATATACTTTACACTAAGTGTTCTTTATATACTAGCCACCATTCTGTACTAAAATACCTGTTGCGGTTACGCTTAATATTACGTGTTCCTTCTGCCTTTTTGTTCTGTGTAATTTTCTTTCATTTATTATTTTATTGTATTTCAGCTATTTCAAACCTACACGTGACACCAACGCCATGTAGTTAATGGTTAATTAACCATCCAAAACTAATTACAAGTGATGATAATCTTAATTTATTTTATTAATGATCCTCCAGCAGACACCACTTGTCTCTCTCACTTGGCGGAAATACATGCGCTGTAAACGTTTTCTTTCTTCCACAACATACAACATTTACGGTCACCAATGTTTCCGTGAGTGGAAAACTTCTTACTGAAGGAAAAGAAAATCCGTCTTTAATCTATATTTAGCGAGCCCCCAACCACCCATTTTCTTCTCCAACATAAGGTTATCAGTATGTGTAAGAAGGTCAATACATTTAACAATATATTTATTAAACCAGCAATGAAATATACATATGACAAATACAATGAAATATACATATGACAAATACAATGAAATATACATATGACAAATACAATGAAATAGATTTCTTGACATCAGTATTTCCATGAACTCATATACAGATACTTTTACATTTACACAGTCTATCTCCTTAAAAATCAACACAACAATAGAGTCAATACAACTTGCAGGAAAATCTTATCAGAGAACAGAAATGGAGATTAGAGATAATTGGAAATAGTGCTTTTTACATAACCTGGATTAAGCACTGCTTCAACAGTCTTTTACTTGCTTTTGCAACAATGTCAAAATATCTGCATCAACACATATCTCCCTCCACATGCATGGAAATCACTGACGTTATTGTATACTCTTGAAACCAGCTTGAGCGCCTTCTTCGCCGTATCAGTTCCTTCAAGCAAAACATGATTACAGTAATTCTAGTAATTTCTCTTTACCAGAAATTTCCTGATGTACTCAGCATACTTTGCCAGATACATCAAAAGAGTGAAGTGTACCCCTTGATGTTTACACATCATGGCAGATGACTCCAATGTCTTCCTGGTCATAGCAGCGTAATCAGTGAACTAGTTGATTTGATAAACACTTGAAAGGCATGTTTTTTTCTCTGAAAAACATAATCAGGGGACAAGGCTAAGTTTCTCAGTTTATTATCAATTTATAACTCCATTCTATCTTACATTCTAGTCTCAACTAACAGTTTCCTGCAATGGTATTTATTAGCCTGATACGCGCACACAACATAATAAATACAGCACCTCAAAACAATGTCAAGTCTAGCAAACTACATGTGAACAGCATAGTTCAAACACTTGTAGAAATAAAAGTCAATTCACATAGTACATCTCTACATAAAACACAAGTACAACATGTCAACAGCAAAAATACACGAAATATTTCTAAGTCCATTCTCTCTCAATCAGTCAGCTAACTCACCATCTAGCTAATGCATGCCTTTCAAAACCAGACTTCTTTGCCACTTCAAATTTAAAGTGATTAGACAGTAAAATTTTCTAAAACAGGTAAACTTTTTAAATTTCAGTCAATTGGCTGGCCTCATTCTCTTAAATCATAACCATTGGATAATAAAAACTACTCACTCAGTTTGCATTACATCAGCAATTCTAGAATATTCGTTTACCTCAAATCTGACACTTTCAAAGATACCATCATAAGGAGTGTCCAAAGTCGGGTTACTCTGACAATTCAACAATTTATATAACAATTAAATTTATGGAGAGGCACATTTACTCTGCCACAGAACATTTCCATTATTTTACTATGTGTTAGCTGAGAACTGTTTATTATAAACTATTTTTTTTCTTTCCAGTAAAATGAAATGCTACTTCTTCATCATGATACGTGGAAGCGCGCCCTACAGTCTGTCTCAAACAGCTGTGACCAGAGTTATTAGCACTTATCCTCCGATTTTACAATCTTCTATTTTCTTTTCTCACCAACTGAACACAATCAATATAAATTAATGAGATAACAGTCAACTAACCTTCCAAGGTTTATGAATTTCTGGACGGACAAAATATTTTAAGAATCGATCCTAACTTCTAATCCTTTTATATGCCCAACTGAATTACACACTCGCACGCGCGAGAATACAAGCATATACACACTAACGTATACATTTATACACACACATTCACATACACACACCAATCAAACACAAACATGCACAGATTTGAATTATTACCATCTGTAACTGGTGTCCTTCAGTTACGTGTACTGTATGGCTGATGTCCAGATATACTGCAGGGGTTCCTGTTTGCGCAGATGTAAATCAGCGTTGCATGCCGGAAGTATGATTGCCATCACTGTCTTAAATAGATCTGACACACGGGAGGCAAAAGTTTGTACATGATATCGTTCACACGTGATGATGTTTATGTGTGTCCTAAAAAAAAAAAGCTGTATAACCATCAAACATTCCCTTTGAAATAGTGCATAAATTATCACTAAACTTTCCTTTATTCTTTCTTTCTTTCTTTCTTTCTTTTTTTCTTTCTTTCTTATTTTTCTTTCTTTCTTTCTTTCTTCTTTCTTTCTTTCTCTCTTTCTTTCTTTCCTTATCTTATAAGTTTCTAAGTAACATCTTTGTTTTTTTGTTCAATTCATGTTATCGGTCATTTCTTTTACATACAAACACATACACTTTTGTACATAGTAGCTATAAATATACACTTTTGTACATAGTAGCCATAAATATACACTTTTGTACATAGTAGTTATAAATATACACTATGCAGAGACACGTACACGCGTGTAAACACCCAGTAACCCACATACGCATGCACAAACATCTTCCGCTAGTACAAATACTTGTTACTTCCTTACCCACTTGTTACTTTCTTACCCACTTGTTACTTTCTTACCCACTTGTTACTTCCTTACCCACTTGTTACTTTCTTACCCACTTGTTACTTTCTTACCCACTTGTTACTTTCTTACCCACTTGTTACTTTCTTACCCACTTGTTACTTTCTTACCCACTTGTTACTTTCTTACCTACATGAGATTTCAAATTCAAAGCATTTTGTCTATTCAGTCGTTATATTTGTTCATGTTAATTTACATTACGTTACATTACGTCATAATGCTAACAAGTCTCCAAATAAAGTAAATAAACTGTTATATTTGTTCATGTAGTGTTACATACGTTACATTACACCATAATGCTAACAAGTCTCCAAATAAAGTAAATAAACTGTTATGTTTGTTCATGTAGTGTTACATACGTTACATTACACCATAATGCTAACAAGTCTCCAAATAAAGTAAATAAACTGATGTGTGGCATGATTGGGGTAGGAAGGGCGCAATATATGTTTTGCAAATAATCGCGAAAACCCCAGATAACTCTTACATCCCCATAAATACTTTTGTACTGATAGGAAGTAACATCTAGCACTCAGCCTTGTTTTCCAAGAGTTAATTCTCGAATCAACATCATTTCACTTGTGTCCAAGTGTACGATTCGACATCCCCCTTGAAATTATTAAAGCAACCCACCTCTTGCTTCGAAGGCAACATTTAAACATTTAAAATAATGTTCACAAGTGTAATGCGTATGAAAATGTTGTCCAAACATAATAGTGAGTTGTCTTTCCTTCTTTAAAAGAAGAAAAATATAATCTTTCTCGAACAGTCTGAAATACGCTCCCGATCTGACAGACTTCCTGCAAGCAGACTCATAGCCTGGCAGCATTTGTTTAATCTCTGATGCGAGAAATGATTGCCTTGCCATTTCAGTTCTGTCTTTACGACTCGATAACGTATCGCTGTCACCTGTGCTCGAGGGCCGGGCTTAAAGGGCAGAACCGCAATGGAGGAGTTGGCAGCCAGTGTTCGAAATGACGACCGTGTTAGTCGGACGTCCCATGCCAGCAGAGGTTGTTTCCCACACATTTATAGGGTTGTTGAACTTATGTGAAGAGCTTCCGGACGAAGCAAATTTCATATTTTGGGTCGGCAAAGTGGGGTGGGGTGGGGGGAATTGATTCCTGGGCCAGAGATGGAAAGGTTTCTTTTCTATATTATGTACAGAAATGGTCTTGAGATAAATCGGATGGTTACTTAGCAGCAATTATGATATAAAATGGTCCTGGGTGTACTTACAAACACAGGCGATCAGTTCACATTTGGTGCTGATTTTACGCTTATGTTGTTGTGTACATATTATTTCTTCGCTAGACGATATTCATTAGAAATGTGTAACACTTGTGTAATACTTGTATAATACTTGTGTAACACTTGTGTAATACTTGTATAATACTTGTGTAATATTTGTATAATACTTGTGTAATACTTGTATACTACTTGTATAACACTTGTATAATACTTGTATACTACTTGTATAACACTTGTATAATACTTGTCTAATACTTGAATAATATTTGTATAATACTTGCTGCCTTTATTGACGTTACGGCCTTTAGCCTATTGCTTTATTTCGTCTATAAAATAACTAATTGCTCAGAAATAGAACATTAATTGACATTACGTCCTTTAGTCTTTCGCTTTATTTACCTATGTAATAGCTAATTGCTCAGAAATAGAACATTAATTGACATTACGGCCTTTAGTCTTTCGCTTTATTTACCTAAGGAATAACTAATTGCTCAGAAATAGAACATTAATTGACGTTACTGCAGAATTTCATTCACCATCTTCAAATTATTGTCTTCTTTTTCTCCTACCACTTGTCTCTCTCTTCTGTCTTTCCTCTTTCTCATCTCTCTCTTCCTTCCCTCCTCCTCTCTCTCCTTCTGCTCTTCTCTCTTTGTCTCTTTCCTCCTTTTTCCTCTCTCTCTCTCCTTTCTCTCCCTTCTCTCGTAATTGTCTGTCTCTCTTCATTTTTCCCTCTCTCCTCTCTCTTTCATCTCTCTTCCCCTCCTCTCTCTCTCTTTGCTCTCTTATCCTTTCTCTTTTCGTTTTGTGAAAGTTATTAATTTTTCCAAATTGAAAACCTGCTCATTTTGTTTATGATTTAATATCCCTACTATATTCTATTTAATTTAAGAAATAATTGCATAGATATTAAATATAAAATAAGAATAATGCTAAAATCTGTAGTATGTAAGAAAACACAGTTTAAAACAAAACAAAAATGAATATATTAATGTATATCAGTGAACTATATCTCCTGGAACCACAGGATGTGTGGATTAACTCAGCCATTAGCTACAAGATGTGTGGATTAACTCAGCCATTAGCCACAAGATGTGTGGATTAACTCAGCTATTAGCTACAGGATGTGTGGATTAACTCAGCCATTAGCTACAAGATGTGTGGATTAACTCAGCCATCAGCCACCGGTTTTGTGGATTAACTCAGCCATTAGCTACAGGATGTGTGGATTAACTCAACCATTAACCACAAGATGTGTGGATTAACTCAACCATTAGCCAGAGGTTCGAACTGTATAGCGTTAGCATTATGTCTCCTCATCTACAGGTCACGAATTGTTGAAAGCAGTTATACGTTTGAAATTGAGTTTGGGCCGAAATACAAATAAATAGACGTAATAAATCTATTGATAAGTTAATTGAGTTTGGGCCGAAATACAAATAAATAGACGTAATAAATCTATTGATAAGTTAATTGAGTTTGGGCCGAAATACAAATAAATAGACGTAATAAATCTATTGATAAGTTAATTGAGTTTGGGCCGAAATACAAATAAATAGACGTAATAAATCTATTGATAAGTTAATCTCGACAACGGCTTTGACATCACCAGCATCAGTTCCTCCACCACCGTCATTCGACTCCACCACACAACCACTTGCAAAGTCACCATCCCCCCACCCCCACTGTGCAATGCCACCACACAACCACTATGCAAAGTCACCACACCCTCTAGGCATTGCCGCCACCCCCACCCCCACTATGCAATGCCACCACCCCCACTATGCATTGCCGCTATGAGCGCACTGATATATATATTAATTTTACACAAGTTACCTATTTCTTATAAACTGAACAAAAAATAAATTACTTATTACACATAAAATAATTATTTTAAAATTAATTATTACGTATAAAATATCCACAATACAGAATATTATTCCATATTTTACTTGCATAGTATTTATTACATACAAAATTATCAAAACGTAAGTACTTATTGCATACGAAATGTTAAAAACAAGTATTTTATTTACATACAAAATTGTAAAAACATACTACTTATACATACAAAATTATCAAAACATACTTGCTTATTGCATACAACTTGCTCAAAACACAAGTACTTATTACATACAACTTGATCGAAACACAAGTACTTCTTACATACAGAAATCACCAAAACTCAAGTAATTATTACATACAAAAGTCACCAAAACACAGCTTAGTCACTGGTGACAGTAAACGTGATAAAGAAACAATATGTCTCTTGATCATTACGGTCACACTCTTTTTCCAAATTCAAAAATGAAAACAATTCATTCTAAAGTAATCATTTGTAATAAATATTACAGTTTTACAATCTCGAAACTATTGGAAAGTGATGAGTGGAAAATCTATACAATTGTATATTTTAAAGTTTGTTAAGAAAGCTTTAGGATTAAAGACAACCCAGCGTGAATACTCTTCCTCCATCCACCCCATTCTTGGTCCGCAGCGAGGGGTGTGCAACTTCGAGCACTTGAATTATTTTGATGTAGATAAACAAGCAAGCAAGCAGACCGACAGGAAGACGTTATGCAAGCAAGCAGACCGACAGGAAGACGTTATGCAAGCAAGTAGACAGACAGGAAGACGTTATGCAAGCAAGCAGACCGACAGGAAGACGTTATGCAAGCAAGCAGACCGACAGGAAGACGTTATGCAAGCAAGCAGACAGACAGGAAGACGTTATGCAAGCAAGTAGACAGACAGGAACACAGTTATACAAGCAAGCAGACAGACAGGAATACTGTTATACAAGCAAGCAGACAGACAGGAAGACTGTTATACAAGCAAGCAGACAGACAGGAAGACAAGCGGTCCAGCAAGCAGACAGGGAGACATATAAGCAGGCATACAAGCAAGCATACAGGTAGATAGACATACAAGCAGGAAGATATACAGACGAGCAAGTATACAGACAGACAGATAATCTTATCCAGGCAAAATGATAGACAAAACGTCAATGGAAACAGGTCGACAGGCATTATTCAAACATTTACAGAGACTGGTCCAGAGAGAAAGACAGATAGAAGAACAAGTAGAAATATTTTATCCTATGGTCCAGAGAGAAAGACAGATAGAAGAACAATTAGAAATATTTTATCTTATGGTCCAGAGAGAAAGACAGATAGAAGAACAATTAGAAATATTTTATCTTATGGTCCAGAGAGAAAGACAGATAGAAGAACAATTAGAAATATTTTATCCTATGGTCCAGAGAGAAAGACAGATAGAAGAACAATTAGAAATATTTTATCATATGGTCCAGAGAGAAAGACAGATAGAAGAACAATTAGAAATATTTTATCCTATGGTCCAGAGAGAAAGACAGATAGAAGAACAATTAGAAATATTTTATCCTATGGTCCAGAGAGAAAGACAGATAGAAGAACAATTAGAAATATTTTATCATATGGTCCAGAGAGAAAAACAGATAGAAGAACAATTAGAAATAGTTTATCCTATGGCTCAGAGAGAAAGACAAACAGAAAAACAATTAGAAATATTTTATCCTATGAAGCAAACAGACACCACCAAAAACAGAAGACAAACAAGCAGACTTATTAATTATCCAATCAGACTCTAGACAATTCCTAATTGTTCAGACCTATAGATATGCTAACAAGTCAGCGGACATGTCCAAACTTGCAGACAGATAAGCAAACTCACACATATGTTCAAACAGGCAGACATGAAGAGGGAGAAGCAAACAGACATGTCTATAAAGAAAACTTGCTGCAGACAGGAAACTGGCAGTCATCAGACATGCAGAGACAAATAAACAGACAGAGAGACATGTCCAAACAGACAGTCATCAGAGTGCAGAGAGACAAATAAACAGACATAGACACATGTCCAAACAGGCAGTCATCAGACATGCAGAGTGAAAAATAAACAGATAGAGAGACATGTCCAAACTGACAGTCAATCAGACATGCAGATAGACAGAGATGTCCAAACAGACAGTCATCAGACATGCAGAGTGGAAAATAAACAGAAACAAGTCCAAACCGAAAAAGAGACTGAAAGTAGGCACACAGATGAGCATGTCCAAACGACAAATATGCAGACAGACAAGCAGACAGTCAAACGCACAAGCATGTCTAAGCTAGAAAACGGGGATACAGGCAAATACATGCAAGTAGGCAGAGATATGCAATTAGGCAGGCAGACAATCGGACATAAATATAGACAAGCGGATACTCGGAGAACCGGCAGGATTAAAGGGAAATTTCTGCATAAGCTTATTTTTTTTGCACCTCTTAACATTAGCACAATCGCTTCTGGGTGCTATTTGTTAAAGTTAGGTAAGGTCAAGGGTTGCACAGATGTCTTGGGAATTGGCCTCGTGATATGGTGTTTTTTTCTCCGAACACAGATTTGAGAGGACTAGAAGGAAAAAAACTATAAATTAAATTGTGAGCTTTATTCTCAGGGCTAAAGAAAACTAAGCACAAAAAAAAAATATGTATTAAAAGCTACAAGCAAGTAATACTATATGTATCGTGCAGAGCTGTCGAACACTTATGGAGAACACTTATATAGTTTCTTTACCATGCACAATTATATCATATATACATAATGATTTGAATGAAAGTACATAGTGATTTGGAATGACACTCTATGATGATTTGGAATGAGACTCTATGATGATTTGGAATGAACATCTATAACGATTTGGAATGAAACTATGATGATTTGGAATGAGACTCTATGATGATTTGGAATGAAATTCTATGATGATTTGGAATGAGACTCTATGATGATTTGGAATGAACATCTATAACGATTTGGAACGAGACTCTATGATGACTTGGAATGAGACTCTATGATGATTTGGAATGAGTCTCTATGATGATTTGGAATGAGACTCTATGATGACTTGGAATGAGACTCTTCGATGAGTTGGAATGACATAATTAGGTTATCACGGTCCATTAAGACATTGATAATGATAGCCCTGCGTAATCCTATTCTTAAAGAAACCGATAATGACAGTGTTGAGTAATCACTATTTGGTAAGACACACTGATGTCAACGACCTTGAGCCATCTCGGTCCAGTAAGATATGATATTGACATACTTGGATAATTTTTGTCCAGTAAGAGGCATTGATAATGACATCATTGGGTGATACATTCAGTAAGACACTTTGGTAATGGCATTCGTGGGTAGTCACTGTTGAGTAGGATTTACTGAAATTGATAGCCTTGGTTAATCACAGATTACTAGGACAGGCGGAAGTCAATAACCTTAGTTAATCACAGATTACTAGGACAGGCGGAAGTCAATAGCCTTGGTTAATCACAGTTTACAGGCGGAAGTCAATAGCCTTGGTTAATCACAATTTACAGGCGGAAGTCAATAGCCATGTTTAATCACAGTTTACTAGGACAGGCGGAAGTCAATAGCCTTGGTTAATCACAGTTTACTAAGACAGGCGGAACTCAATAGCCATGTTTAATTACAGTTTACTAGGACAGGCGGAAGTCAATAGCCTTGGTTAATCACAGTTTACTAGGACAGGCGAAAGTCAATAGCCTTGGTTAATTACAGTTTACAGGCGGAAGTCAATAACCTTGGTTAATCACAGTTTACAGGCGGTAGTCAATAGCCTTGGTTAATCACAGATTACTAGGACAGGCGAAAGTCAATAGCCTTGGTTAATCACAGTTTACAGGCGGAAGTCAATAACCTTGGTTAATCACAGTTTACAGGCGGTAGTCAATAGCCTTGGTTAATCACAGATTACTAGGACAGGCGAAAGTCAATAGCCTTGGTTAATCACAGTTTACAGGCGGAAGTCAATAGCCTTGGTTAATCACAGATTACTAGGACAGGCGAAAGTCAATAGCCTTGGTTAATCACAGTTTACAGGCGGAAGTCAATAGCCTTGGTTAATCACAGTTTACAGGTGGAAGTCAATAGCCTTGGTTAATCACAGTTTACAGGCGGAAGTCAATAGCCTTGGTTAATCACAGTTTACAGGCGGAAGTCAATAGCCTTGGTTAATCACAGTTTACAGGCGGAAGTCAATAGCCTTGGTTAATCACAGTTTACAGGCGGAAGTCAATAGCCTTGGTTAATCACAGTTTACAGGCGGAAGTCAATAGCCTTGGTTAATCACAGTTTACAGGCGGAAGTCAATAGCGTGGGTAACCACGATATGGGGATTCGCTGAATTCGACACTCTTGGGTAAACACGGTCCAGAAAATCACTGTCAATATCACCCAACCCAAAACTTTCAGCAGACTTTCTTCGAAATAAATACTTTGCTTCAAACTTTTAATTTAAGATGGCGTACACAATTTGTTATTAAGGCAATATTCAGTTAGTGTAATTAAATCAGTCAGTGTAATTAAATCAGTCAGTGTAATTTAAGCAATAATAGTTTGTAATTAAGCTAGTCATTGTAATGAAAACAATAGCAATTAAGCCACTGTAACCAAGTCATTGTAATGAAAACAATAGTTAATTAGGTATAATCCAGTAACTCGCTGTACAAACAATTGTGAAGCACCTATCCAATATCAAGTGGATACTTTTTCACTCTTTCTTCTTTCATTCTTAAATTTAATAATTCAGTCATTACTTTATCAGTTCATTATTTACTTCTTTATGTGACTTTTTATTTATGAAATTTTCTTTTTTATGTCTTTTTACATTCCAATTCCTACAATTCGTTCAATCAGACCATCAATCAGTCAGTCCGTAAATCAATCAACCAGTCAATCAGTCAGTCAGTAAATCAGTAAATCAGACAATCAATCAGTCAGTCATTTTACTGAAGCGTTTAAGACATTAGATTTATTACAGTGAAAATTCATTCCAAGGGAATGTTGAAGACGATATGAAATTGTTGGACATAGAAGGAGATGTACCTACAACGGATAAATTAAAAGGGACAAGAGGGACACTCTGTTCGAACTCACGTAATATATAAAATTTTTCCTGAAGTATTTCGCTAATTATTTATTTACATGCTATTATTTATAACATTTTTCATGAAGTATTTCGCTAATTATTTATTTACAAGTTAATATATAAAATTTTTCATGAAGTATTTCGCTAATTATAATTATTTATTTACAAGCTAATATATAAAACTTTTTCATAAAGTATTTCGCTAATTATTTATTTACAAGTTAATATATAAAATTTTTCATGAAGTATTTCGCTAATTATAATTATTTATTTACAAGCTAATATATAAAACTTTTCATGAAGTATTTCGCTAGTTATTTATTTACAAGATAATTCTTGCTTGTCCGCACAGTAATAAACCTAATAAAGAAACAGATACCAAGACGACACTTGACTGAAGGTGCAGGTACAGAAATCTGGGTCAACCGTCCACTCGTTGTGTGAAGGCGTGGTCACGGATTCCAACACTTCGAAGCCCTGGACATCAGACGGTGTGTTCAAAGTAAAAAATATGTGGTGAATGTATTAAGTGGCTTTAACACTTCTGCAATTACCTGAAAGGGTTCACCTGGGGGTTTTATAGTTAACAAAGTTATTATAATAATTATTATATTTCTCCTAAGTGTTTAAGGAAGGAGAATGGATTTGAGATGAATGACCATCAGTATATTTTACAGTCTCATTTCTTATTAAATGAATGACCATCAGTATATTTTACAGTCTCATTTCTTCTTTCTTATTAAATGAATGACCATCAGTATATATTACAGTCTCATTTCTTATTAAATGAATGACCATCAGTATATTTTACAGTCTCATTTCTTATTAAATGAATGACCATCAGTATATTTTACAGTCTCATTTCTTCTTTTTATTATTAAATGAATGACCATCAGTATATATTACAGTCTCATTTATTATTAAATGAATGACCATCAGTATATTTTACAGTCTCATTTCTTCTTTTTTATTTAAAATAAGACAAACCGCTATTTTGGACGTCAGTTTAACAGTCTATCATAAGGGCTATTGAATTACAGTGTAAACAAAATTGTATAAGCAGGTACATAATCTATCACAAGGAGTATTGAATTACAGTGTAAACAACACTAAGAAGCAGTTGTAAAATAAATTTGAAAACTTTAAGTATTTATTACTACCAGATATGGACGAGCAGTTACTGATTATTTTCTAACGAATTAAATTAATTAAATTGTATTAAAGCCTAAAAATATGGAGAAACAGTTTTTGCCATACAACACAAATAGACAGTTAGTCTGGCAATAGAAAGAGTAAGTCAGGGTAACAGAAAGGGACAGTTAGTCTGGCAATAGAAAGAGTAAGTCAGGGTAACAGAAAGTGACAGTTAGTCTAAAAGAGAGGGACAGTTAGTCTGTCTAACAGAAAGGGACGGATAGTCTGGCTAACAGAAAGAGCGCGAAAGCGGCGGAAGCCGGAAGCGCCCCCTACACTCAATCAAAAATCAATCTAGCAGAAAGGGACAGTTAATCTGGCTAACAGAAATCGGGACTGGTAGTCTAGAAAAAGGGACATTATTCTGGCTAACAGAAAGGGACAGTTATTCTGGCTAACAGAAAGGGATAGTCTCGAATAAAGGGACAGCTAGTCTGGCTAACAGAAAGGGACAGTTAATCTGGCTAAGAGAAAGGGGCAATTAGTCTGGCTAACAGAAAGGGACAGTTATTCTGGCTAACAGAAAGGGACATTTAGTCGAAAAGAAAGGGACAGATATTAGATCTGACAAATGTACAGCTAGTGCAGTCTAACAACTAGGGACTCGCAGTAAGAAGCACGTGACCCTTAAACCGGGGTGTCACGGTAAAGGTGTTTTGGGCCTGTTTATTCTTGTGTGTATGGCAAACTTAAATTGATTCCAGACAGTTTTTTCGATCGGTGAAACCTACATTCTCTCAAACAGTCTTGCAGCTTGGCGAAAGCGGATAATGTCACAGTAATTTGACTGCAACACGATCGTGGTCTTGACGTTGTTGTTGCAACTGTCTCTGTGACGTCACTTGTAGTCATAGAAAATTGCTAATAAAGAAATAATGGCACATTAACATTTCTCAAGAAGATCAGAGCAGATCTGTAGTCTCTACTTCTTTCGCTTGTCCAAGTGAGTTGTAATCAATGGAATCTGATGATTCATACACACACACACACACACACACACACACACACACACACACACACACACACACACACACACATGCACACACGCACATACACACACACACACACACACACACATGCACACACACACACACAAACACATAAAGGTACATGCACAGCCACACACACATTCATATACTTGCGCAGATATACACACCACTTTTACTCGCAGAACCACCAGTATCAAACCAAGATTCCCAATTCTAAAACAAGCTTTGCTTTTTCTTTGCCAAATCCTTCTTTGCCACCATTATGTCAAAACAATTATTTTATGCAAAGTACTGAGTCTTGCTTTTGTGCTAACAGCGAGAAATGATTCGGGGTAGGGGTGCTCTAAGTAAACAAAATGAAATTTTAAAGTAAAATGTTCACAAGTGACGATCAGCGTGGTTGCAAATAGTCAAAAGTGCTGCATTGTCCGGCAAATATATTAATTGAACCATTAACGTCACGTAGAAAATGTTCATGCAAACTGCCTAATGTAATGTACCATCCCGTATTCACGGACGGTGCTGAAAAAGTGATTTTTCTATTTTGAGTTTCTGCAGGCAGCGAGATTTTGAAGAGACACGATCAGCTGTGATAATTGTGGCAGTGATCTTATTGCATGCACACATTACAACTCAATTTTTGCAAGAAATACTTGATCATTCGGTATAAATTTAATTACATCCATACTGAACATGAGTTAAAGTTGCTTTGCTAATCGACCTTTGCATACAGCCAGGATCCTTTCTCTGTGTATGTATGTGTGTGTGCGTGTGTGTGTGTGTGTGTGTGTGTGTGTGTGTGTGTGTGTGTGTGTGTGTGTGTGTTTGTGTGTGTGTTTGTGTGTGTATGTGTGTGTTTGTGTGTGTGTGTGTGCGTGTGCGTGTGTGTCGGTGTTCGAATTGTAGGATTTTTTAAAGAAGCAAGTAAAAATAAAATGTTAAGAAGCAAACATTTCATGGGACATATCAAACATCCTTATTTTAATAAAGAACACACACATATTATGGGCATCTATCATATTTGTGACCGTTACCAAATCGTTTCATGTGTCAGGCAATTTTTCTTTCCACTTGAGCAAACATGCAGTGCTGAGTTGAAGGCACTATGCAGCCGATCTCCTCTTTGGTCTGAAAAATATTAGCTCTCTGCGGGACTTGTTTACATCATCACTTACCGCTAGCGACAAGCCCGCGCATGCGCCTGACGGAGGGGATGCAAGAATACTAACACAACGTCACAAAGCGACGGCGTTTTGTTTCAAACAATTAAACGGGACAGCCGATCAATAATGCATCAGTCAAAAGCTCGCCCGAGCCCCTGGGTCTCCCCAAGAATTCATAAATCAATTTTATACTTCTTTATACGTGTGCGTGCGTGCGTATGTATGTGGAAGTGAGAAGCCAAAGGTACTGGTGACGTCATTTGACTGCATAGGTACCGAGCTGTTCGCAGTACAGAGGAAAGAAAAACCGGAAGTTGCACACAAAACTTTGGTTAAGTTACCGAAGGTTAGGCACAAAACTTTGGTTAAGTTACCGAAAGTTACACATCAAACTTTGGTTTAAGTTACCGAAGGTTACGCACAAAACTTTGGTTAAGTTACCGAAAGTTACACATCAAACTTTGGTTTAAGTTACCGAGGTTAATTTCCGTCGGTAAGTCAAATAAAGACGGTTTACCACTTCCCCTGTAATGTGTAAATTGTGAAGTTACCCTGAATAAGTTTGAGGTGATATGCAGGCCTGGTTAAACCATATTAATTTGATGAAATGAAACTCTCTGGGTTAGATCTAATATTGAGACAATAATTAGATCCTGGTTAAGTCAAATTAATACAAGTGAAAACAGCTCATTGGTCAAGTCAAACTCTTAGTAAATATAGAGCCTTCTGAATAAGTCAAATTCTAAAGTAAAATTCTTGGATAAATTTCTATGGCTAAGTCAAATTTTCAGCAATACCCAAAGAAGCACTTCTGGGATTAAGTCCTATCTCAATGTTGAGAGAACTCTTGTATTGGCCGTTATATTGTTCTGCCTGCGACAAGAACGCTCCCACTGCACAAAGCCAGTCGGCGTCCAAAGTAGATTGATTCCTAGATCTGTTTTCTATCTTAAATTTCGGAACGTAAAATGTAGACATGTGACAAATGTGTTTGATACAACAGCCTTTCAGAATATTTTCGTAGAAAAGTACTTTTTACTAATCTTGGAAAATAATATTACCAATATCTATCTGTCTATCTATATATCTATCTATTGACGTAACTAGGCTATTTATATATTTATCTTTGACCAAAATAATTCTCTCCCCCTCCCTATATATATATATATATCGAGCTGACTTGCTGTATTTGACCAAATAATTAGGAAAGATAGTTAATCTTTTATTTTAATATTAAGGGCTTCTGTTCTCATGGAATTATCATAACCAGTGTCAGTCAGGTTTAGAAGGGTCTTATTAACTACATGATGGAAAGGGGAAACCCCATTCTGATTTTTGTACGTGTCTGCATTAATTAGTGTCAGAGCCAGGTGGTAGGTACAGGGCTCACTACATATTCCGGCACCCCCAGCAATCACAGATCATGTGTCTTGAGTGGAACGCCTAAGCAGATCCGCTCAGTGATTCGATAAACCCGATTTGTGTAATATTAGCAGTGCCTGCTATTTACAGAGGGACTCAACTGGTTGTTTTGGCCCTGAAATTCCTCATTTCTGTATCAAGTGAGAGTGTAGTGTGATAAGTGCAGTCCTGGACTTTTTTGTATAGGAATTGGCGCAAAAGTATGAAAATTCCTGATTTCTGTATCAAGTGAGAGTGTAGTGTGATAAGTGCAGTCCTGGACTTTTTTGTATAGGAACTAGCGCAAAAATATGAAAATTCCTGATTTCTGTATCAAGTTAGAATGTGGTGTGTTAAGTGCAGTCCTTGACTTTTTTGTATAGGAATTAGCGCAAAAGTATGAAAAGTCCTTATTTCTGTATCAAGTGAGAGTGTAGTTGGTTGAAGAAGTGGTTGGTGTTGCAGTCCTGGTTTTTTTTGTGTGTATTAGGAGTTGGAATTGTACTTGTGTAAATCTTATCTCTGGATCGCGAGGCTAGTTTTGTGGTGAACTGAGTAACGTCAGCAGTCACGTGTCCTGCCTGTAAATGTCTTGGCTGTATTATTCCGTACCACAGCAGTCACGTGTCCCTGCCTGTAAATGTCTTGGCTGTATTATTCCGTACCACAGCAGTCTTTACTTTGTCAGAGAGATAGATATATATATAGATAGATAGATAGATAGATAGATAGATAGATAGATAGATAGATAGATAGATAGATAGATAGATAGATAGATAGATAGATAGATAGATAGATAGATAGATAGATAGATAGATAGATAGATAGATAGACAGATAGATAGACAGACAGATACACAGACAGGCAGGCAGGCAGACAGACACAGATAGATAGATACATTAAAACTGCTTCTTTTGACCTAACTGCTTTCATTAATATAGCGAGAAAGAAAATCAACCACACGTTACAGTCAATGTTACCAATATTGATTGCCGATGTATGCAGAACACAACAGTGATGGGATTAAGAAATGCAACAATTCTTTTAATATATTTTCGCCAAACACGGCAATGCATCGTTGACTTTTGTCCATTGTACTTAAGAATATTCGTGTGCGTTCACTGTGTCTGAGCCTTAGACTTTTCAACAAAAAAATATTTATTTATTATTTCGGTCAGTGCATTTTTGAAATATTCATTCCTGATCTTTGCCCGACCGTGCGTGTTAATTCCACCTTGCGTGTCCGACCCTTTGCGTGAGCAGACAAAAGGGCGTGCAGTTTTTTTCTCCTGTCATAAACAGGGTCTAATTTTACATCAATCAGCCTCGTCTTTTGGCCTTCGTATTAAATGGTTAATTGTATCGATTTCTTGTCAGATTCTATTTCAAATTCCATCATTTCTTTTTAACTCCCATGGGGTGGGGGGTAGTATTGCCTTTCAATAGGGGTGCCTTACAATAAGGGTAGGCAGTACGAAGCCAGAACAATTTGATTTCAAGTTTGCTGTGGTTTAATTACAGATCGGTTGCCAAATGGTTTGTGCTGCTAGCGATCCAGTCAAAAGAAAATCAAGTGGTTTTTGTGTTCTTCATTTTTTCCTTAGAGTTATGATATGAATGTGTGTAGTGTAATGTGTACTTATGCGTGCGTCAGTGGGAATGAGACATATATGTGAGTGTATATATAATTGTTGTGTACATGTGTGTTTTGTAATGTGTGGAAAGTTTATGTGTGTGCACCTATTAGCCCCTTGGTCAAATTATAATGTTGGAATATTATTATATAATGTCGTTAGCACGAATGCATTTACTGTAAAACTGTAATGCTTCCCCCCCCCCCCCACTTTTACTTCATTTGTTCTGACATTATTTTGATTTTTGTGTTTTGAAGTATTTTCATACGGTTTTTTACTCTCACTCCTGATTGAAGAAAACACTCAGTAGCACAGACCCGTGGTTGTGAATATTAGCTGTTCTAGAATGTTAAAGGAAATGTTATATAAATTATGTCCAGTTTTAAACATTTTTAAAGTTTTAATATGTTCATTATCTTAGTTTTTAATCTACATTTCTTTTCATTTATGGCCTGGGTATAGAATATCATAATTTTAAAAGTCATTTTACCTCCGCACGACACACCAAAATGTGGTGGAGGACCCTTGGAACTGTAAATCTGCCTTGGTGTATATTTTTGTATAGTTCACTATCACTGTATTTCGTTGTGCTTAAATGTTGGTTTTTGTGGCTCACGGTCGCCGTGACGTGTTGCATGTTGGTTATGCTGGTTCATGTTGGCCTTGGTGGCTCAAGGTTTCTGTGATGTGTTTCATTTTGATCTTGGTCAATCTACATGTATTGAGCATTTGTCACCCGTGCTGAAGGGTGGAAAATTAAGATGAATGCATTTCTAGGAACATAAAAAATTGTGTTTATTGGAAGGCTTGATTACAAGTCACATTGCCAGTGAAATTTCGGGGATCATTTGGCAAATGACCCTGACCGTACCTTCCATACCTAGCTACCTCGTTTCCCCCTTCTTCCTTCATCCTCCCTCCCTTCACTCCCCGTTCCCTTTCTATTCATTCTTCCCTCTCCTTCTCTCCCTCCCTGCCTTCCTTCCTTCCTTCCTTCCTTCATTCATTCCTGTCCATGTGAAAATGTACTTAAATTGTATGGGATAATGAAATATTCAAGCACTACTTACCAATTACTTATTTTCTTATTTCTCACCATGAAAGCTGTTTACCATGGCCACAGCAGAAATTGTCAATGACACAATTTATAGAAAGGTGTGAAGATGATTTACCATCACCACCAAGAAATTGTCAATGACACAATTTATAGAAAGGTGTGAAGATGATTTACCATCACCACAAAGAAATTGTCAATGACACAATTTATAGAAAGGTGTGAAGATGATTTACCATCACCACCAAGAAATTGTCAATGACACAATTTATAGAAAGGTGTGAAGATGATTTACCATCACCACAAAGAAATTGTCAATGACACAATTTATAGAAAGGTGTGAAGATGATTTACCATCACCACAAAGAAATTGTCAATGACACAATTTATAGAAAGGTGTGAAGATGATTTACCATCACCACAAAGAAATTGTCAATGACACAATTTATAGAAAGGTGTGAAGATGATTTACCATCACCACAAAGAAATTGTCAATGACACAATTTATAGAAAGGTGTGAAGATGATTTACCATCACCACAAAGAAATTGTCAATGACACAATTTATAGAAAGGTGTGAAGATGCGACACGCAATTCTTATATTATAGCAGAATAAATGGAAGCATTTAATCAAAGGAACACACTGTGCAGTCCAAATGTCTGAATAGAGAGAGAGAAAGAGGAATAGAAATTGAGAGCGACAGAGAGAGAAATAGATAGATCATGTAAGTGTACATATTTTTAAACGTCACTTTATTAAGAAGGAGATAGATAGATAGATAGATAGATAGATAGATAGATAGATAGATAGATAGATAGATAGATAGATAGATAGATAGATAGATAGAGACTGTAGGTTTATGTATAAATTCTTCACATAATTTGAACGTAATATCATTTACAATTGACTCCTTGGAGCATGGTATTAATTACTACTATGTTTCACTTCAAGCATAGTATTAATTGTTAGTATGTTTCACTTCAAGCTCGGCATTAATTACTAGCATTTCTAAATTCAAGCATGGTATTAATTACTAGTGTGTTTCAAGTCAAGCATGGTATTAATTACTAGTATGTTTCACTTCAAGCATTGGTATTAATTACTAGTATGTTTCACTTCAAGCATGGTATTAATTACTAGTATGTTTCAAGTCATAATCGTCAATAATTACTAGTATGTTTTTTTCAGTAATGGTATTAATTACTAGTATGTTTCACTTCATGCATGGTATAATAACTAATATGTTTTAATTATTGCATTTTATTAATTGCCATCATGTTTCAAGTTAAGCACAGCAATAATTACTAGCATGTTTCAAGTCAAGCATGGTATTAATTACTAGTATGTTTCAAGTCAAGCATGGTATTAGTAACTAGTATGTTTTAAGTCAAGCATGGTATTAATAACTAGTATATTTCAATTAAACATGGTATTAATTACTAGTGTGTTTCATTTGAAACATTATATTAATTGCAGGCATGTTATTAATTACTAGTGTGTTTCACTTCAAGCTCGGCATTAATTACTAGCATTTCTAAATTCAAGCATAGTATTAATTACTAGTGTGTTTCAAGTCAAGCACAGCTTTAATTACTAGTATGTTTCACTTCAAGCATGGTATTAATTACTAGTGTGTTTCAAGTCAAGTACAGCATTAATTACTAGTATGTTTCACTTCAAGCATTGGTATTAATTACTAGTGTGTTTCAATTCAAGAATGCAAGTAAGTTTTAGAAACACGTAATTACAAATCCAGAACAAGACAGAATGACCAATGAAATATTGTAGCAGAAAAGATAGAACATAAAGTATTATCTGCAGAACCTAATAATACTTATCGGAATGTGATTTCAACTGATTCATCCAATTACTGAAGACTTCTCAAGCTATGTCGCAGGTACAGTCGCTCAAGCGACAAAGCAATGGAGAAAAAAATATAAATTTACTTAATGTTGTATCATGTTTTATTTTGAAGTAAAATGTTCATCTGTTACTATAACTCTGAGTTGAATTGTCGACTCCAATGGCACCCTCTCTCGGAGCGTTGGCAGATTCTACTTTTTTCGCTTTAGATCTACAAAATGTCACGACAATTGCAATACAACGCAACTTTTTGCCTCTAGTCTTAAACCGGATTGAACCGGGCGATCCACGCACATCAAGGGCTATGCACTCACTTTAGCTCTGTGGTCCTGCTTAGCTCTACTGCACTTACGTCACCGCACTTGGCATAAAGCGCCACCTGGCTCCCACTCGGGACTCCACGTCTAAACTGTTGCATTTTCCAACTCTTGACTAATTAGTCTGGAAGGGTTCTGGGCTTCTGGCTAGAGTCAACCGCAGACAAAATGCTGCTCTGTTCTTCAGACCTTCTGTGTCCTTATGTTTACCGTAGCATTCAAGAAGTTTAGGATAGTAAAATGTTTATCGTAGCATTCGGGAAGTTTAGGATAGTACAATGTTTATCGTAGCATTCAAGAAGTTTAGGATAGTACAATGTTTATCGTAGCATTCAAGAAGTTTAGGATAGTACAATGTTTATCGTAGCATTCAAGAAGTTTAGGATAGTACAATGTTTATCGTAGCATTCAAGAAGTTTAGGATAGTACAATGCTTATCGTAGCATTCAAGAAATTTAGGATAGTACAATGTTTATCGTAGCATTCGGGAAGTTTAGGATAGTACAATGTTTATCGTAGCATTCGGGAAGTTTAGGATAGTAAAATGTCCATGCCAGTGAGAACACCGCCGATTCTACAACGATTTTAATAATACAACGATAGTGCTTTGTTTACAAATTGGTCGGTAATCAGGGCCATAGTCACAAACATGGATTTCATACTGTCTGGACGATTGACCACGCAACTATATGATTAACTGCCAGTCACCCCCATTTTTCATTAACATTTTTTAAAGTAATGATAATAGTCAGTGAACACATTCTTATAAAAATTTTGCCGCTTATCAATATCTATACATAAAATGCAGAGAAAGGGACTTAAGAGAACGAAAGACAATATGGCAGAAACAAAAGTTGGATCTGCATGGAAAATGAAAATATATAACAAACTAAATGAATCCACAAATTTAAAATCCTAGTTTGGATAAGCTGTAAAAAAAACTTCTGAGCCCAAAAGAATATAAGATTGATAAACACTTTAACTGTTAATATTACTGCGGGAGGGGGGGGGAGGGTACAGCGTTCTTCAGTATTAACAGAAAACCCGCCTTAAAGATTACAGGTGTCACAGTATAGGTGACACCAATGCCACTTAATTAATAATTATGATTATTATTAATTAATTAGTCATTCATAACTAATTACAGGTGATGAGAATTTTAATTTATGTTATTAATAATTCTCCAGCAGACACCACTCGTCTCTCTCACTTGGCGGATATGCGGTCGCTGTTAACGTTTTCTCTCTTCACTGAACCATAGAGAACTTCAGCATCAGTACTAAAACATTTACAGAACAACATTGAACAGTATATCTTTGAATGATTGTAAGAATTGTATTTCGTACACATAAAATGATTCCGGCTCTTAGTCATATTGCATGGTGGATGACGAATTTGGCCTATATTGATTGTATTGTAGATGACTAATCTGGCCTACATTGCTGTAGTGGATGATTAAAGGGCTCACGTTGCATAGTGGATAAAGAATCTGGCTTACATTGTATAGTGGATGGCTTATCTGGCACTCATTGCACAGTGTATAACGAATCTGACCTACATTGTATAGTGGATGGCTTATCTGGCACTCATTGCACAGTGTATAACGAATCTGACCTACATTGTATAGTGGATGGCTTATCTGGCACTCATTGCACAGTGTATAACGAATCTGACCTACATTGTATAGTGGATGGCTTATCTGGCACTCATTGCACAGTGTATAACGAATCTGACCTACATTGTATAGTGGATGGCTTATCTGGCACTCATTGCACAGTGTATAACGAATCTGACCTACATTGTATAGTGGATGGCTTATCTGGCACTCATTGCACAGTGTATAACGAATCTGACCTACATTGTATAGTGGATGGCTTATCTGGCACTCATTGCACAGTGTATAACGAATCTGACCTACATTGTATAGTGGATGGCTTATCTGGCACTCATTGCCAGTGTATAACGAATCTGACCCACATGACTGAGGGCATAATCACCATAGCTTTCCTACTCCCTTCCACCACCCCCCATCTCCCCCGAATGAGCGTCAAAAAGTACACGTAGAGTTATTGACAGAATATGCTTTTTTCACCTGTCAAAGGAATATAACTATTTCACTTTCTCACCTGTCAAAGGAATATAACTATTTCAATTTCGGCGAACCTTTTAGCAGAATAGCACTATTGCAGTCTTGGCGAGCCTTTCAGCAGAATGAAAAGAGAAAGAGCGGTGTGATGCAGCGCGATCGATGAAGACGGATTGACAGAAAAACAAAGGCTTCAAGCAAACACTTCGACAAGCACCGCAGGAAGTCAACTCTGAGAGAACAAATGGCACTGCAGTCAGCAAAGTGAAGCGTTGCATGCTGCTGTGGGGCAATAGCGAGCATGCCCGTCTGGCAACACTTTTTTTTTTATACTTCGGAATTGTAGAACCGGCAGTCTGACTTCTGCTTTCTCAAAAGGTTTTGAACAATGGCTTGAGTGTCAGTGTCCAGGGCAATGTGGCATTTACTTGTTTCTTCAGAAATTGACACACGGCATTGATATATTTGTCAGTGTCCTTCACGGCCCTCAGCTTGTGTCATACGCTTTCAGTATTATATCTCCTGAGTTTGCTTTTGTTGGATTCTCTTAGAAGATTGAATGGGCAATATTTGTAACTGTCATTTCTTTTCGTTATAAAGTGTGATAATGCCACTGTGTGGTGCTAGAACTCAAGCAAATCAATACTTCAAGACTTCAAGACTTCAAGAAAATAATGGAAATACTTTGTAGCACTGTTCCACTGATATTGAGGTTCGTCCTGATATCTGGACATTATTGGAATTACAAGCGTATTAACAAAACTAATTATATAATTATTGGTTGTACAGGTATGTAGGTGTACGTGAATAGGGAGGGGGGCAGTGAAAATGCCTCAGCGACTCGCAGAATCATCGAAATTCAGTATTTGCACAGGTAATTTGCGAAATAATTTTGCTGCCAGTGCAAAGCTGTCTGCGCAAAACGTGAAATAACGATCGATGTCAAACACTACAGGAATGCCCTCGTCTTTAAACGAAAGTCATTTAAACAAGAACCATAACCCAGGACTCAAGCAGCGCATGATGTCTCATAACTGTACAATTTACGGGAGAAAATGATTCCAGGTTTCTCAATCTGCCGGTCTTTGAAAACAAAAAATTAAAAAAAATAAAATAAATATGGTAAGCAATATGTCTTTAGAAGCATTGTAAATGCGTCATAATTTGTTTGTCGGGGTCGTTTTGTTCCTTTAAAAATAGTCCTATCCGCACTCGATAGTGGCAAAAAACAAAACACGACACCAGAGGCAATAAATAAAATTTGGCATTAGCTTTTCATTCTCTGACTGATGAAGTGATAAAGTTACTGTCGTCTAAAGTGTTTTGTAGTTAACATAATGACAATCACTACATATGCCGTCGCCATTGTATACAGCCGGCCAGCCGTTTTTATGTCTACGACAAAGATAAGTTTTCTGGGTGTGGTTAGATGAAACAAGGGAACTTTATTTTACTTTTTCAAAGCAAGAACACAAGATAACAACAAAATATCAGCCCCCCCCCCCCCCCCCCCCCAGTGCTCCCGACCCAGTTCATAGATGTCTTAATGGTGTGAACATGTGCTCACGTTAATATGCATATAAGAATGCACATACATACACATAACATACACTCTTATTTGAATAGTGTGTGTGTGTGTGTGTGTGTGTGTGTGTGTGTGTGTGTGTGTGTGTGTGTGTGTGTGTGTGTGTGTGTGTGTGTGTGATCGTTCTTTGCCAAGATTTATGCGTCACAGCAAAACTTATCTATCCTAGTTGAATTCTGAGCCGTCGTTGTTTGTGTTAAAGGGAATTAACTGTGCACTCGTCTGTAGTGAAGAATTGTTTTTATAAATACTGTTGGTGACACACATTTCAAGCCTGGAGTTCTTCCTGGTCTTCCGGTCTGTGCATCTTGTCCCGCTCCGGTAAGGAATCGTTCCAGTCAACTGGCTGGCGGTAGTGGCAGAACACTAGACTGCGGAGTCTGCAACCTCTTCACTCCTGCGGCACATGTCGCTAGTTTGCACTCAGTCTTCCTGCGGAAATTCTCTTCCACTTTCAAACTGTCTCCACGGCGTTTGTCCGCTTCTTTGTCGACGATAAGTAAAAAAAAAAAAAATGATTGAAAGAATTAATGTGATAAAAGCTCCAAGCCTAATTATACTTTACATTTAGGGAGTGTTGATAATGATAGAAAGATATAATCTGATAAAAGCTCAAAACTCAATTGCGCTTTATATGCTGGATTTGGAGAGTATTGATAATGATTATCTGATTTGTTTGATCACCTATTAGTTGGTTTATTTCTTTTTGTTTTCTTCCCTGCAAAATATTAAACTGCTTCCTTCTCATTTTGTGTTGATTCTCAATTCTAACTTTATTCTATTTACTGTTTGTTGTTCTCTCTCTCTCTCTCTCTCTCTCTCTCTCTCTCTCTCTCTCTCTCTCTCTCTCTCTCTCTCTCTCTCTCTCACACACACACTCACTCTCCCTCTTTCCATCTCAGTGAGCACATCTATTTTTCTCACTCGTATTTCTCCGGTCTGTATTTTTCTATTCTCTCTTCCTTGTTATATTTATTTCCTCTTTCTTTCTCTCTGTGTGTTACTGTCTCTCTCTCTCTTTCTCTCTGCCTCTCTCTTTGTGTGTGTGTCTCTCTCTCTTTCTCTGTGTCTCTGTCTCTGTCTTTCTCTGTGTCTCTGTCTCTGTCTTTCTCTCTGTGTCTCTGTCTCTTTTTCTCTGTGTGTGTCTCTGTCTCTCTCTTTCCCTCTGTGTGTGTCTCTGTCTCTCTCTCTCTTTCCCTCTGTGTGTGTCTCTGTCTCTCTATCTTCTTTATAGAATAAATAAGAGCCATTACTAGTAATAGTATAGATAGATATTCTTACTCTGAAAGTCAATACGAAATCATATATATATTTTAAGCCAAGTTTATGTCCTTATGCAAATCTAAATATCTTATTATTTAAATTAATTACCTTTTCAGGAATTTTCGTAATTCAGCAAGACCTACTCTACTTGATAGGATTCACTGTGTAAATCTGTGACAGAGTGCAGTTTTTGCGAGTGTGAAATTTTCCAAATTTTCCAATCTTTCTGAACATCATTCCCTCTATATATCAACGGTTGTGAATCGGAGTTCCAGAGTGTCTGTGTGTGAAGCAAACAACCATTTGTCGTGGAAATAGAAGCAGGCAATTGGCCTGGAAATAAAAGCAGGCAATGGTCGTGGACATAGAAGCAGACAATGTGACTCAGCTGTAAGGCTGTCACGAAAGTAAACCGAATGCAGTTCACGAGCACTAAGGAAATGTGTCCTGTAAGTGAACCAACATGTCTGTGATCTTGCAAATCATTAACGTGAGTCGCTGTCTCAGCCTATTCAGCCAGTGTAGTCAGTCTCTCAGCCGTTTCAGTCAGTGAAGTCGGTCTGTCAGTCACTTCAGACGTCAAAGTTGGTGTCTCCGCCATTTCAGTCAATGAAAGTGGTGTCTCAAGCCATTTCAGTCAATGAAAGTGGTGTCTCAGCCATTTTAGTCATTGAAATTGGTGTCTCAGCCATCTCAGTCAATGAAATTGGTGTCTCAGCAGAGTGAACAGTGATTCTTGTGGCGCCTCGAAAGGCATCGGACCTGGCTACGTTCAAAGACCACCGCGCGGGAGAATGTTTGTACGACTCGCGAACTCTTTGGGAGCTACAGGATGTTTAGCGAACCTCTCATCGTCCTTTCATCACCAAATTGCGTTGTGCCTGCAGCAAGAATCCAGCCCGCTCCTGCTCCAAACAGCAATGCAACCCCTCCCCAACTCCCAAACTCACCTCCATTCCTTTCCTATCCCAGTCTTGAAAATCAGAAAGTACCGCCACCACTCTAAGACTTGGCTCTTGTTCTTTTTTAGCTGGTCGAAAAGCGATATGGACTTTTGTCCGGGAAATTGAGTTGCTCTTCAGTCTCGTCGCTGCTTTTCACTCCTCATGATGTGTCGTTGACCTTTCTTAGAAATGAAAGAATTTCTTTTTCACCGACACCGCTGCAGACTCATCGAAGAAAGCCCTATAGACTGTCCTGAGGACGGCTCTATAGACTGTCCTATAGACAACATTATAGAATGCCCGGCGATTTCGCTGTATAAGCTGGAACAACAATGCCGCATTTTACGTTGTGCAAACAAAGAGTGGTTGAATTTAATTCTTTACAATTAATCACTTTTTTTTTCTCATTGAGGAAATGCAAAGAAGGATCTGGGGGAGGAGAGGGGGGTGGGTATGGGGAGGGAGCAAGTTTTAAAAAAGTATTGAAATTTCTTTCCTCAGCTGGCCTAGTAGAAATTTTATGCAGTGACCTCGCTTGCTAGTGGATTGTCCCGGTCCGTGGAGTCGGGTGCTGTTTGAACATAATGACGTCATTTTCTGGAGTCCACTGAATACAGCAAGGAAGACAAGAGGTAAATAATGAACCAGCGACAAGAGAACCAATTAAATATAGAATCATATGTATACCAATTTCTTACCCATTCACCGGAGAGTAAAAAGTCGATGGTCGAATTATTCTACTCAGGAAAACATAAAGATTAATTAAATTTTAACTGCATAATAAAATAAAATAAAATAAAATGTTCTTACGCCAAGCAGCTAGTCAGTGAGTGCGACAGTTCATGCGTGCGTGAGTGCGTGTGGTGTATATATATGTGGGTGTTGTGTGTGTGTGTGTGTGTGTGTGTGTGTGTGTGTGTGTGTGTGTGTGTGTGTGTGTGTGTGAACTAAATCTTTGTGGGGTTTTATTTCATTTTTCTTGTTAACAATCGGAGGCAGTTTCCAAACTCAAACTAGTCTGAACACACTTTCCGGGAGTAATTCAGTGCAGTCATTAGATGTAATGTTAATGATCATTATCGTTAAGGTTTCGAGAGCGACAGCAAACGTTCTTTATATTTTGTGATAGAAGACCTAACTTCCATTATCATCTCATCAACAGTGCCTCCAGGATGGCCTGCCTAAGTTTTCAGGCTGCTCGCTTGTTCATGCCCAGATCATATGATGACTGATTAAACTAAGTGTTGGTTATCTAGACCATAGGTTGAATGAATAGATCCTTTGTTGACTGTCCAGACCAAATGTTAAATAAATAGATCATGTATTGTCTTATAAACCATGACTTGACTAACTGGAGCAAGTGCTAACTGACTAGACCATGTCTTGACTGACTAGATCTTGTGCTACCTAGGCTGCGCTGGCTTTGTAAACTGTGCCTTGATCAAGCCATGTCTTGACTCACTAGATATTATGCTGACTATACCATGTACTGGCTGACTAGACTAAACATGATTTCGCTGAATACACTTGATGAGACTACTGATTCACAGTATTTGCGGAAGGGAGGGGGATCCGTTTACGCTGACGTCAGGACGTTGAAGGGGTAGAATTCTGGTCTTTTGCCAGATGATGGACAACTCTGGATCACTTGAGGGCAAAGTAATTCATTTTTACTTGCTTTCACTCAAAGCTGCTCCACACTCCCAACTTTGTGAAAATAGGCCACCTGTATGTCTCCATCTCTGACTTTATCATTATATAACACTTTGTGTTATATAATCTTTTTCTTTGTGTGTCTGTTTCTTCTTGTATGTGTGTAATCTCCTTCTTTGTCTCTCTCTCTGTCTCTCTCTCTTTCTTCCCTCTCACCCCTCTACCTACCTATGTTCATACATATCCATTTTTTATCTATCTATCTATCTATCTATCTATCTATCTATTATGATTTTTAAAAACATGCAAAGTACGTTTTCAATGACAACGTGAACTTAAAGTGTACAAGAGAGATTTACAATTCCACTATGAAGTAATAATGGATGAATTCCTCTAAAGCTGTATTTACTGTGTGCCATACATGCGTTTCACTGAAATGCCAGAATCTTAAGACAATTACCAAGCAGCGAATCGCATAAATGGTCGTATACCAGACAGACACGGTTAAAAGATCGACCTTCAGTCACGCCGGAACAGACATACATTGACTAGAAGTTCATAAATGAACTCGGCATTTTAATCAATTATGAAAGGTGGACAAGTGTGACGCACGGCGTTAGAGAATTTATAGATTAAATAGTTGGAGACTGGATCTAATACTTATGTTGAAAGTAATGATAAGACTTGATACAATAAATTTACAATCTATCTAATGCTAAAACATAAGACTTGATACAATACTTTTACAATCTATCTAATGCTAAACTTAAAACATAAGACTTGATACAATAAATTTACAATCTATCTAATGCTAAACTTTAAAACATAAGAGTTGATACAATAGATTTAGACTGTGTCGAAAAGTTGAAATCTGTGATACTATTTGATACAATAGATTTACACTGTACCTAATACTAAACTTGAAAACAATGCAAGTTTATACAATAGATATACACTTCCATAGGATGAATGAAAGGTTTACTATTTTCCATAGGATGAATGAAAGGTTTACTATTTTCCATATGATGAATGAAAGGTTTACTATTTTCCATAGGACGAATGAAAGGTTTACTATTTTCCATAGGATGAATGAAAGGTTTACCATTTTCCATATGATGAATGAAAGGTTTATTATTTTCCATATGATGAATGAAGGGTTTACTATTTCCTAGACCTAGAGGATGAATGAAAGGTTTACTATTTTCCATAAGATAAATAGCGGGTTTACTGTTTTCCATAGGATGTAAAATTTATTGGAGTTACCTTGAAGCAATATTGCTTCTCTGCTTAGATCCTAACATTGTGGAATCAAATAAATTGTTAACGATGTTTCATGAGATATAACTGTTTTCTGCAGGTCTTGCACTGTTCTTGTGGCTGAAGGTCAGAAATAAATGTAGTGCTTGTAGAGGTCGCACGAATTACTGGGAATTCCAAGAAGGGTTGTTTACATTCTGGGATTTTCCCTCCTCAAGGCAGCAGAAAGGTTAGTTGATGTTTCAAACGATTTTTTAAAACTAGTTGATGCCATGATTGATAATATTGTTGTTCTTGTTGTTTTTTTTTGGTGATTTTTCAAACTTTTATCTTTAATTTTATTTTATACCAAACTTTAAAACAAACTCTTTACGTGCTTTCACCGTCCTACCCTAACATACACACATACACACACACACACATACACACACACACACACACACACACACACACACACACACACACACACACACTAAATCGTAAATCCGTTTTTCCTTCTGTGCGTTGTTTTTTCATTGACATTTAAACATTTTCTAAGCAGTAAATTCTAGTGTTTTCGTAAATGTGTTCTTATCCCACCATTCCGCGTATTTTATAATAATGCGTGTCTCTTCTATTTCTTTAAAAGGAAAGTTTTGCTTACGAATTTCTCTGATGTCCAGTCTCCATCTTTTGACACCCGGATGTTGTGTGACTTCAAGTCCAACATCGAGGTAAAAGAAAGTCAAGCAACCGTTTTCTGCATTTTCCTCAACTCGTTATTTAAACAGTTGTCATTTCAACAGTAAGCCATGTTAGCGTAACAAAAGAGAGAAGAGGTTGGGAGAGGGATTGGGGCGGGAAGGGTGCATGTTTTGTTTTTGCTCCAATCACCTCTGCTCGCGTTGAAATCTTTTTTTCTTCAAAGATCACTTCCTAGTCCTGTCTGTCCTTTGATGGTACTGCCCGTTAATCGGAAATGAAGTGGTGCCCCCTAGTAGGAGCTGGAAAATAAGCAGGAAACCTACATTTTATCGAAATTCTAAATCCTGCATGCTGTTAATTTGTTTTGGGTTTTTTTGTTTTTGTTTCGTTTTTTTTTGGGGGGTGGGGGAGTTATTTTTCTTAAAATACGGCAAAAATTTTAAGTCCACCTGGTGCGTGGAATGACAGGGACATTAATACGTCTGTTGTCGGTGGAATTGCGAGTGTGAACATCTGAAATAGGAACGAGTCTTCAGCCAACGGCCGCAAACTGTAATCAGCGGCTGATTAATTAATCAGGAACTTTGTGCTTGCATGAAATCAAAGCAATAAAGACCAAGCCTTTCTATAAAGCAGGTTACCTAGAATACTCAATATTGTTTATTACTGAAATACACTCATAACGATCGCCTCGGTGTAGAGAAAAGTTAAGTTCATTTATTATGGAAAAGTAGGCCAGACTCTAAATGCTACTAGCGTACTGCTCTGAAATGAGAGCGCCAAAGGGGGCGTTAGGCGTTAGATGGTGAAGCTCCCCCGGAATCTTATTAGTCCCCATGTAGCGACCTGGTTTAAATTTTGTTTGTCCGTTGCCATGGCAAATGTTGAGACTAAACTGCCAAATTTTACTGCATAACGACGAAATCGAACATTGAGAAACAGTTTTCATGTCACGTGACACACTAATATAATGGTAATGTTTCTCTCCGATTGTGTATAATTCTAATGTGCATGTAATGCTGTGACCAGATTGTGTATAATTCTAATGTGCATGTAACGCTGTGACCAGATTGTGTATAATTCTAATGTGCATGTAACGCTGTGACCAGATTGTGTATAATTCTAATGTGCATGTAATGCTATGACCAGATTGTGTATAATTGTGACGTGGATGTAATGGTATGATAATATTGTTTTTTTTTAATAATTGCGACTTGCATGTAAAGCTAGGACCACATCGTTTATAATTATGATTTGCACATACAGCTTTGGTTGTATTGTGCGTAATATGATTTGCACATACAATTTGGTCACATTTAGAGGTGTCCTCATTTAGAAGTGTCCACATTTAGAAGTGTCTACATTTAGAGGTGTCCTCATTTAGAAGTGTCCACATTTAGAGGTGTCCTCATTTAGAAGTGTCCACACTTAGAGGTGTCCACATTTAGAGGTGTCCACATTTAAAGGTTTCTACATGTATTAAGTGTTTCATCAAACCGAAAGAGGGAGCAAAATATGGCTGGAAGTTGTATATTATGTTATTATTATTGATAATAGCAATAGAAGATTTCATAAAATATGGCTGGAAGTTGTATATTATGTTATTATTATTGATAATAGCAATAGAAGATTTCATAAAATATGGCTGGAAGTTGTATATTATGTTATTATTATTGATAATAGCAATAGAAGATTTCATAAAATATGGCTGGAAGTTGTATATTATGTTATTATTATTGATAATAGCAATAGAAGATTTCATAAAGAACAAACTCATGAACATCCTTCTCGCGCTTTACAATAATTACATTAAAATTAAAATATGCAATTAAATGTCTATTAATTACACTTCTAATTTAAATGTCTATTAATTACACGTCTAATTAATTGTCTATTAATTACACTTCTAATTAAATGTCTATTAATTGCATTTCTTATTATTTGACTATTAATTTTATTTCGTCTTCTTTAATCATAGAAAAGATTTACCAAGTCCATTTGATTGTAATTTTCCACAAAATATGTCGACACCAAATCCACTTGATTGTAATTTTCCACAAAAAATGTCGACATCAAGTCCACTTGATTGTAATTTTCCACAAAAACTGTCGACATCAAGTCCACTTGACTACAATTTACTTCTATCAGCCTACTTCGTCTCTTGTCTTGTGCATTTATACTTTTATTCTACTTCGTCTCTTGTCTTGTGTATTTATACTTTCATTCGTCATTTTCATTAGCAAATGGTCTTCGACATTACACGATCATACGCAAGATTTTTTTTAAAAAATATCTTTGGCAACATATTTTAATTTTCCTCATGCTTGCCTGCCCATGAAGTTAAAGTAACAATTCTGTTTAATGCCCATGAAGTTAAAGTAACAATTCTGTTTAATGCCCATGAAGTTAAAGTAACAATTCTGTTTAATGATTTTATGGCTGAGTAAGCTGAGCAGAGCAAGTAATTACATAAAATATTTAAACTGTTTTGAGGCTGAAAATGTAAAGATGCATTTGGTAAAACAAATTTATCCTATGTTTAATTATTTGTTGCTGCTTTTGGGCAAACCAATGGCGTACTGGGGGTGGGGGGAGAAGGTCTAAGATGGTAGGGAGCATCCCGTCCCGCATGATGACAAAAAAATATATTTTCTAATTGTTTCAATTTAAATGTTTCTCTTTTTTGCGTGCGGGTGTATGTGTGTGTGTGTGTGTGTGTGTGTGTGTGTGTATGTGTATATGTGTGTGTGTGTCTGTATGTGTATATGTGTATGCGTATGTGTGTGTGTCTGTATGTGTATATGTGTATGTGTATGTATGTGTGTGTGTGTGCGTATATGTTGTGTCTTAAGGAAGGATCCTCCCATGTGTCCCGACATTCTCCTCGAGTGTCCAGTACTCTTGGTATGCCCCTGAGTCCGTTTAATTTCTGTTGTTTGCTGTTCGTGGTCAAGCACTATACATTTATCTAATTGCCTATATCTATACTTTAAAAAATTAGTTCATTACTTAGCATACACGTGATAATTGATATATAGTCACCAGTGAAAGGATTACACGTGATAATTGATATATAGTCACCAGTGAAACGATTACACGTGATAATTGATATATAGTCACCAGTGAAAGGAATACACGTGATAATTGATATATAGTCACCAGTGAAACGATTACACGTGATAATTGATATATAGTCACCAGTGAAACGATTACACGTGATAATTGATATATAGTCACCAGTGAAACGGTTACACGTGATAATTGATATATAGTCACCAGTGAAACGATTACACGTGATAATTGATATATAGTCACCAGTGAAAGGATTACACATGATAATTGATATATAGTCATAAGTTACCACATTATATGCGATAATTGCATATTTAAAGTCACAAATTACAGCATTACACGCGATAATTGCTATTTAATGTCGCAAGTTACAGCATCACACGCGATAATTGAAAGTGATTCTGCCGAAACTTTAGTTAGTCTTGAACCTATCCGGTAACTCTTGCTGAATTTGAAATGGAGGGAAAACTGTCTGATAAATGTTACTCAACTTCAAAAGAAGGCAAACCTATCCGGTATCGGTTGCTAAACATCACTGGTGACTATATATCAATTATCAATTGTAATGCTGTAACTTGTGACTATATAGCAATTATCACGTGTAATCCTTTCACTGGTGACTATATATATATCAATTATCACCTGTAACGCTTCAACTAGCGACTTTATACAGCAATCATCACGTGTCATTTTGTAAGTTGCTGATTTCACATAATAATTCTCCAGCAATTGCAGCAAAGTTTACCGTTATAATTTATTACAAAAACAGGCGCAGTGTTGCTGTTAGTATATTTACACTGCTGCTGCTCGTAAATGTATACATAAATTCACTTTCACTTATAACGCTGTAGGTGGTGACTTGACAGTCTTTATTTCAATGTTGTAATTCATGATTCTTTTGATTCTATCTATCTATCTATCTATCTATCTATCTATCTATCTATCTATCTATCTATCTATCTATCTATCTATCTATCTATCTATCTATCTATCTATCTATCAACTATCTATCTATCTATCTATCATCTATCTATCTATCAACTATCTATCTATCAACTATCTATCTATCTATCTATCATCTATCTATCTATCATCTATCTATCTATCTATCTATCTATCTGTCTATCTATCTATCTATCTATCTGTCTATTTATAGTCTTGTCGACGTTGGGGCACCACTGTTGACCTGACAACCAGTTTCCTCCATTCCATTATGTTCTCTGCTAATCTTACTGTATTGCTCAGCAATTGATTTTTATAATGCATATAATTACGCTTGTCTACATTAAAAGCAATTACATGCACACACGTAGGTAAATTATATTAAGAGATGTGACTACACACATACACACACACACACACACACACACACACACACACACACACACACACACACACACACACACACTAAAGCTTACATATATGCATACACAAAGTGTGCGCTAACAATTTATTAGTATCATTTAAAAATAGATATTTGACCTATTTTATTTTCAAAGTTTTGGCTGTAAATATAAAAAGACGTATATACTCTTATTAACTTTACCTCCCCTTGAGGCTCTTTTCTCTGTATATGCATGCACAAACACACAAACGTGCAAACACAAAAATGAACACTCACACTTCGCATATACTTACCATTATTAGCACTCTAGTGTCGGAGACAGAATGTGTGTGCGTGCGTGTGTGATTGAGAGAGAGAAAGAGAGAATGTCTGTAATGTGTATGTTTGTGGTTCACTCCAGTTGGCGGTGTTATTTGTTGACAAATTACACTCTGCCCTAAGCTGACTTAATTTAAAATAATTGCTTAATAATCTTGCCATCACCAGAGTTACAACCACTCACCACCCATCCCAACCATCTTCATGACGATCAACTTTATTTTCATGACATTTATTATTATTATATTATTATTATTATTATTGCTGCTGCTTTATTTTGATGTTGTGTTGTTTCTTCTATTTCAGCTTTTGTCATCATCGATGTTTCTTCAGAAGTTAATTATTATAATTATGATAATCATGATAAAGATAATTATGATAAACATACTGGAAGACGTATGTGTTTATCACAATGTATTTTTTGTAGTATGTTTCATGACACAACGTGTAATTGTCAATCTACTCCTTACATGAATCGCGAGGTTGAAGTGTTATAATACTTTACACGAAACAAGATGTTATGATAAACCTACTCCTAAATTGTTTATACAATGATCGTGTTGTGAGTTTTCCAGTGTTGCAACAGTTTACTTGAAACAACATGTAACACTTATACTGAAACAAGACGTTATGATAAACCTACTCCTAAATTTTTTATACAATGATCGTGTCGTGTGTTTTCCAGTGTTGCAACAGTTTACTTGAAGCAACATGTAACACTTATACTGAATATACTCACTGACCGCACTCGATGTTTGAAAACCCATTTCATTTATTCTTATTAGGCGGTTGTGAGTTTGTCAGTAGTTCTCATGATGAATATTTCGTCGATTCGAAAAAGAAAAAGAACAATTTCTACGAATGTCCGTTACGAAGGTCCATGAACTGACAATGTTTTTTCATCAATATACGCATCGATATTACAGACTCCAAATTATTATAGTTGTTATGACTGTTAACGCCTCCTATAGAACCAATGCTCTATAATCAAGGTTACAAGCGCTCTTTTCGTATGAAGATTATGTCCCGCCAATTAAGCCAAGCAGATACTGTGTAATTAAGTTGCGCTTCGGTGCACGATGATCATCCGCCTGGATCGATGTTTGATCTCGCACCAACCGCCAAAGTCCCACTCAACGATTTCTCGTCGTTTTCAGACAGATGTGTATGCTCTTTATCTCCTCCATTCTTTCTTGCAAAGTCTGTCTCTCTTTTTCCTGTATCTCTATGATCTCTTTCAATCTTTCCCTATCTCTCTAAACGCTCTGTTTTTCTGTCTTAATCAGTCCCTGTCAGTCTCTCTCTCTCTCTCTCTCTCTCTCTCTCTCTCTCTCTCTCTCTCTCTCTCTCTGTGCGGTCTCCTTCGATCTTTCTGCGTCTGCGTCTGAGTCACTATCTATTTTTCTTTTTTATCACTCTCTCTCTCTGCGTCATTCTGTTTCTATTCATCTTACAATCTCAATCTGTCTGTCTCCTCTGCGTCACTCTTTCTCTCTCCCTCAATCTATCTATCTATCTATCTCTATCTCTTTCGCTTGATTCAGCTGGTCGCTACACGTGCATTTCTGTCTCTTTCTCTTCTTTCATATGGTCATATTAGTTCTCTCTTCCTCTTGTATCAAAGGTCATATTATTTCATTATTTCTCTCTATTCCTCTTGTATCAAAGGTCATATTATTTCTCTCTTCCTCTTGTATCAAAGGTCACATTGTTTCTCTCTTCCTCTTGTATCAAAAGGCCACGTTATTTCTCTCACTTCCTCTTGTATCAAAAGGTCACATTATTTCTCTCTTTTCCTCTTGTATCAAAAGGTCACGTCATTTCTCTCCCTCTTGTATGAAAAGGGTCACGTCATTTCTCTCCCTCTTATATCAAAAGGTCACGTCATTTCTCTCCCTCTTGTATCAAAAGGTCACGTCATTTCTCTCCCTCTTATATCAAAAGGTCACGTCATTTCTCTCTCTTCCACTTGCATCAAAAGGTCACAGTATTTCTCGCTCTTCCTCTTGTCTCAATTGGTCATGTTATGTCACTTTCTCTTCTCCTAGTGAGTCACTGCTATTTTTGTCTCTCACTTTTCTGTCACTCCGCGTGGCTCTTTTATACTGATCACTCTCTCTCTTTCTCTCTCTCTCTCTCTCTCTCTCTCTCTCTCTCTCTCTCTCACACACACACACACACACACACACACACACAGAGGCACTATTTTCTTCTAACGGAATGTTAAATGTGTGCATATTGATTGACCTGCATGCACTCATGGATACAGAATTAACCGTTTTCTAAAAGACTGCTTTTTCATACTGCCTCTATTGGGTTCTTCGGGCACAATTGTAGCATTGGCTGAAATAGAAGGGTATACTTAATTCTGTCCTTAATTAACGGAGGTTTGATATCTTATAAATCGAGAAGACATTCAGCACCCCCTTTTCTTTCTCCTTAACTTCTTTCAAAATTTCCTTCTCATTCATCCTTTCTAGTTTGTTCGGTAGAGGGGGTGGGGTGGGTCTTCATTTTTTGCTTCTCCCTTGTGTTGACCTCTGCGAGGCTCAAGCTTCCTTCGCTCATCTTCAATAACAAAGTGATTTGATGAAGATTACCGCCGGCACGCCAAACCTTGAGCGTCAGTTCGGCTTGTGATTAGCTGTTCAAGTCTGAAGATCAATAGACATCAGACGTGATTTTCCTAAGATATCAATTTTCCTCCATGCCTTAATAGGTAGTAGGCCTTCTGACGTTCCAAGAATAGGCATCTTCGTCCGGCCTCTCTTGCATGATTTTGTTTCCCAAGGTTGGACCGGCACGTGTCTGTTATCTGTTTAGGACTTGTAGTCGATTCGTGTGTTTTACATTGTGGGTAAAAAGTTGGACCGGCACGTGTCTTTTATCTATTTAGGACTTGTAGTCAATTCGTGCGTTTTACATGTGGGTAAAAGAGAGATAAACAGAAAAGGTATAATGTTTAAGTGTGCGAGTGTCTCTCTCTCTCTTCAATATATATATATGTGTGTGTGTGTGTGTGTGTGTGTGTGTGTGTGTGTGTGTGTGTGTGTGTGTGTGTGTGAGAGAGAGAGAGAGAGAGAGAGAGTGTATATATGTATGTGCGTGTGTGATAAGCGGAGAGCAACTAGGAGTGTGATTGTTACTGTGTATATACATGTGTGTATTTAAGAGAACATGTTTGTTATGTGGCCACAAATGTTGATTTGAGAAGAAATGACTACAATGTGAGAGAAAAACTGTGAATGCATGTGCGCGTGTGTGCATGCGTGTTTGTGTGTAGAGAGACGTATCTATCTCTGCTTACAAAGAAAGAGGTGTATAATGTATGTGCGTTTGCTAAAGAATGATGCGAGACCGTGCAAGGTGTACGTGTGTTTATGTATGTAGGTATGTATAGATAGATAGACAGATAGACAGATAGATAGATAGCTAGATAGAATTTTAAAAAAAAAACAGACGACAATAATGAATGTCAATTTGAGGGTGCGTGTATGTGAGAGAAAGTGTTGCGTGCGTGAAAGAGTGCGAGAGATAAAAAGAAAAACGGAGAGAAAGAGAGTTTGTTTTATGTATGTGTGTGTGTTGAAACAGAAAACAGTTTCGGGTTGTGTTCTTGAGAGTGTTGAGATAGAATAGATCTGGTTACATACAAACGCATGTGTACGTGAGTGTGAATATAAATAAAATGTGAGTGCGAGAATGAGATATGTATGTCAGTGTTTGTGTGTGAGGGACACAGAGAATACATGTGTGTAGTAGAAGTAGATGTTGTTATTTGTATACGTTTATGAGAGGCGCATGTATGTATATTGGTTAAGTATATATAAGTGAGTTAATGTGTTTGTGTGTGTATGTGTGTATATGTATGTATGTGTGTGTTTGTTTGAGGATGTTAAAGTAATTATATATATATATATGCAAATGAGAAGGTGGATCTGTTGGCGAGAAAGAGTACATAGGTGCATATATGATATATCTGCATGTGTGTGTGTGTATGTCTATGTGTGCGTGTGTATGTGTGTTTGTATATGTGTGTGTGTTATGGATGGATGGGTGGGTGTTTTGTGGGTGTGTGCGTGTCTATGTATGTGTGTGTAGGTGTGTCTGTTATGGATGGATGGGTGGGTGTTTTTGTGTGTCACCTAACATGTTTATGTCTAAGTGTGAGCAGTATAATTTGTCCAAGAAAACATATAACGTCAAAACTATTTTTTTAAAATTTGAATTAAACCAAAAACAAAATCATGAACAAGTACAAAGATATGATTTCAGTGCCTTTACTGAACAAAGCGCAATGGACAAGCGCCCCTAAAATAAACAACGCATAATGCACATCAAACAACGCGCAATGGACAAGCGCCCCTAAAATAAACAACGCATAATGCACATCAAACAACGCTTAACGCTCGAATCTGCAAAGTGAAAGTCAGTCACTCACAAATCACAACAAATGCGCGAAATAAACAAAGTAAGCAAATGAAGTGTATATTTATAAAAATCAACGCAGCTCTAGACAGTTCTAGAATAATTGTTAAAGTTCTAGTTCTTTTGATAAAATTATGAAAATCGTGTCTTGATTAGTATTACTGATGACAAATGACCCAATCAAATACGGCTCAAGAACGACAACTGTGAGATCGAGTCGAATGCACTCACAATATTACAAGTACGAGACGTTATTCAAGAATCGTTTGGGGTCTAATGGGGGGTGGGGGTGGGGGTGGATGTTACTGGCGACAAAGTAGGCAGCCGGCGTGTGTTTGGCTCTAGTGATATGTCAAGCGACAGAGCACTAGATGTGACGTCAGTGCTAGAGAACACTAAGACTAAGTAGTCGATTAAGCCAGAGAAACGAAATAATAAGACGAAATTGACCTCAAAAGAAAATAAACGGACACCCTGTCAGCTGTAAGGACCCGACCGTAAAGATACACTGACCTTGATGATCTAGTCATTCTAGTGTCAAAAGAACTTTTAGACTGCACAGAAACTAAACGTCAAAAACAAAACTCAGCGAATGACGTAAAATAGAGGCGCGTGCACACATTTGCGACATAAAAACAGGACTCAGAAAATTAACAACAATCTCGATAGTAAGTGTGGAGATTGAACAACCAACGGTTGAAAGAACGACGCGATATCGGTTGTGTCGAGTATACAAACGCACAAGAAAAATACTTTATGGCTAGTAGTTGAATAAAACTTTTATTTTTCTTGGGGGGGGGGGGAGAATAAATTTACGTTTGTGTTAAGAAAACGTATGCAAGAAATAACATCGTTTGAGCAGACGTGTGTAGTGCAAACGTAATTCGGAGTTTTGTATAATTATATTTATTTATTTTGTTTTGTGTAACTGACAACATGGAAAAGGCGGGAGGGCTGGACATTAAACTGTGCTAACAACATAACGGAATGAAAAGCGGAGAAGGACAAAAATGATCAATGCTGTCTAACTAATGCATTATTATTCTGTACAAATTCCAAGGAATTGGCTGTGGGGGAAAAAACTGTCACACTAATGACAGAAATGTAAAGACTGATTGTTAATATTTCAAAAACTCTCACTTTCTTTCTCTCTCTCTTTGTTAGTTCGTATGATTTGTCTGGTTATAGTTGTATACGTTTACACATACATACATATATACATATTTTATATTTATACACTCTGTACTTTCATGAAACTATGAATAATGATTGATTGAAATATGCATTCGATCACACACTCTCTCTCTCCAAGTTCCTTAAGCATTAAGTCTTAAGAATTCCTAATAATTAAAACCCTCTGAATGTGGAGAATTCCGGTTAATTAAAACCCTCTGAATGTGGAGAATTCCGGTTAATTAAAACCCTCTGAATGTGGAGAATTCCGGTAGAATTGGATATGTACTGAATTGCGTATATTTTCTTACTAGAACGTATGAAAATATTTTGTTAGGTCCACGGTAAGAAAATTTAGATTTGAAATTTCAAGTGTATCGCGTCCTATTTCCATCATAACGAATAGTGTCATCACAAGCTGCCCTGAGATGTGCACTCATTCAATAGTTCTTCAAGTGTTTTCTAAACATAGCCAATGTGTGTTTCGGGGAGGTTGAGGGGGGGACGGGGTGATAGTGCTCTGATTCTCATGTTTTGTTTAAGTGTGAATTAATTCTATCTCTTTACTGTAGAGAACTGGTTTCGTTTTGTGTTATGAACCAGTCTCATGATATGTATACGACTGGTTTTATGTCGTACTGTGAACCGCTTTCATGTTTATTGATCATATTGGTTTTATTTAGTTATAAACCGGCTTCACGTTTTCTTATTGAACTGGTTTATGATTGGCTGTGAACCAATTTACTTAAAGAACGGGTTTATGATTGGCTGTGAAACAGTTTTACAATTGCTTAAAGAACTGGTTTATGATTGGCTGTGAACCAGTTTCATCTTTTCTTACTAAAGAGTATTTTTTTATTGTTGGTTGTGATGTGACTAAAGGGGGTGGGTGGGGGGTGGAAATGCTGGACGCACGGAAAGGG
Source organism: Sinotaia quadrata (assembly GCA_028829895.1). NCBI lineage: Eukaryota > Metazoa > Mollusca > Gastropoda > Architaenioglossa > Viviparidae > Sinotaia > Sinotaia quadrata. The sequence continues at coordinate 131,085,450 of CM054181.1, forward strand.
AATCAAATTAAAAAACCTTGACACTTTCGAATTAGACGTCAAGCTTGATGAATCTGTAATTGACTTCGAGGTAGATAAATTTGATTATTAGGTAAGGTTTGGAAATTATCTACGGGCGTCTCGAAAACAGGTTGAGACGCTAGCATTTAGTTCACGTGACCTGAAGAACTCTCTGCTGTCTAATCACCAAACCTAGCACTCTTTAAAACTGACTCTCTTTGTCCGACGATTCAACCTGCAAATGTGGAACTTGGAAAAGAAAGAAATAATAATACTAGAGATGACTAGGGATTTTTTTTAAATGTAAAAAAAAAAGTAAAAAGAACAGAAAGAAAAGAAAACGTACTGGATCTACTTCTTGTACAGATGCTAAACGACAATTACGTCGATTTGTGTTTTTTAACTGTAAAGAGCTCACTTTCGATTACTTGCCCACCATTCACGTCATCCAGACACACATATGTACACAGAACTCTGTTGTATTTGTCTATTCGTTGTGGCTGGGTTTTCATTGACAGGTTGATTTTATCATCCCTATCTCTTTACTACTTTCATGCGAAATTAGGCCAACCAGTCACGTGATCTCTCTCCTTGGCACGCAAAATGAGGTCAACCTGTCATGTGATCTCCTAATCACGTGATCACAACTTACAGAACATGATGTTGTACTATATTGTGAGCAAGGTATACGTACAGTACAAAATATAAGGATCAATATTGTTTTAACGTAAGCATAGGGTGACTCTTTCAATGTTTCAAATTGTTGCTCACTTTGCTCACTGTTTCAAATGGTTACTCACTTTGCTCACTGTTTCAAAGGGTTACTCACTTTTTACTGTTGATAAAGATTATATCCTCTTTGTCCATTGTTTCGATTTGTTACAAACATTTTTCTCACAGGTTCTAATGATTACATAAATATATACATTGTTTCACGGTTGCAAAATAAGCTGTTTGCTTATAATAAATTTCTGCATTGTTTTGAGAGCTCACATGAATTTGTTCATGTTTTCAACAAAACAAAATGGTTGCACGAAGCTGTTCGTTGTTACAAGAATTTGACCCATTGGGGTTCATGAAATTAATCTGCGTATTTTTGCACGAATACACCACTTTGCATCATGGCTTCCAGAGAATGACATGCTTTCCAACGAAATGTTTTGTTTTAGGTGGAGAGTCGATCAGCTGGTTTCGCGTTCTTCACAGCCGATTTAGGGTGAGAGTCGATCAGCTGGTTTCGCGTTCCTCTCAGCCGATTTAGGAAAAATCCATCGTTGCAATCGCAAACAGTGAGAAACATTAAATTGTGTTTCCAATTATGCAAATCTTTCAGTGATTTGTAATATTTTAAACTGTTCAGTGACTTTGTTCCTTCGATCAGTTTGGTGCGCGGAAAATGCTCATTCAAAAATGTCTTTTGCTCTATTTTCCCAACCTGACCTAATTATCAAATGAAATAAAAGTTTTTGTTTTAGAAAGGACGAAAATAAGATGCAGTTTGTTTCCTATGCTGGGCATCGTTTCGCGAGTTGAACCAAACATTAGAACACACGCCACGTCTTGACGTGCACTCAAATTACAATTTTAGGTGTGCCTAGACAGTACTAGTACAAGTCACGTCTTTATATGAGTCAGACATTACTAACACAAGTTGTCTTTATATGAGTCAGACATTACTAACACAAGCTGTCTTTATACGGGTCAGACATTACTAACACAACTTTAGTGTTCGTGACGTGCTACTTCAATCACACTTAAGTTTTTTGTTTCTTTTTAAATGAAATAAAATCCCAGCCAGCTAAATATAGTAACAATACGTTTGAATAGAAACACATTTGAAATAATCGCAACTACACACTGCTGCATCTATCAAAGTGAAAACCCACACGTCACTTTGTAAACGAATGTAAACAAAATTTATAAGTGTAAACGTAAGCACTAAAAGAACAATGGAAGACGGAAGAATTTTTTTTTTAAATAAAAACCAATGGCTCTCAATGTAAAACGCTGATATAAGAAAATCAGACTGAAGCTACCAAAGGGAGACTACATAAAAGTCAAAAATGTGTTTGCTTCCCCCCCCAACCCCCGATTTCCAGTTCGAATGTTCATTAGCGACGACACTCGCTACATTCTATCATTCGCGTCCACACCCCATAATCTTTCTCCTCACACGGCAGCACGTGAAGCACGCCAAAGTGTACCGGAAGACGTATCAGCGAGGTCATTAAGTATATGACCTAGTTACAAAACACGTGCAAAGTACTGCTGGTTTTCAGGTCTTCCGTGAACTCTCTCAAATACTCGCTAATTCCTGTATTCATTGCCGATGTCGCCCAGACAAAAGTTTCGTGGAAGATGTTTCAGAAAATCGTGTAGCAGTTTTTTTGTTGTTGTTGTTGTTGCAAAGTTATTAAACCTGTTATTTTCACTGGTTAATATAAACTGTAGAGTGTTAAAGGCGCCTTCATGAGTCATATCACAGACTGACGAACGTCACTGAATCAAGACATAATTAGATTTTGTCATGTCTATGGTATTTAATGTTCAGCTTTCAAGTTTCGACTTAGTCTTTAAAAGAGCAAGTTTATTTGGGGAATGCAGGGAGAAATAATGAAACCGGATGTCTCCAACCATAATTACATGTACGTCTAGAAGCCGAACGGCCGCTACAAAACTTCACAGGTCGTAGCCAAAAGGGATGTAGGAAATCCTGCGCCATTTCCGCTGAAAATGATCCCAGTCTCATGTTACTGGACCTACTCCTCCCCTTCACAGATTCTCGGTAGTTTTCTTGGAAACGTGAAAGAGAGGAACTAGGTATTGGGGATTCGTTCTCTAGATTCACTTTAAAAATTAAATCCACATTGAAAATGTCCCTCCCCAGCCCCCACCTCGACAACATTCTTTAAATGTGCTCATGCAGGATTAAAAATAAAGAACGAGAAGAAAACTCCTGAAGTCCAGAAAAACCTTCCCACTTATTTATCTAGCTGACCACCAGCGTTTCGAGAAGTCTTGACTAGCGGAAGTGCAGGTCACGTGGACACCGCTTACACGACGGCATGATGGTCCACGCTATTGTGCGACATGCGACCGCGAGGCGGCACCGACTCCAAGTCCACTGCGTAACTCCCAGACGTCGTGGTACTGGTGTTGTCGTCGATCGTCTCCACACTTCCGTCAAGGTCCACTCGGGGGCTGAGGTTGTTGTAGTGCCGTTTCAGACTGCCATACGGGTTGTGGGAGGGGCTTTGGCGATGATGGTGGGTCGCGGGATGACTACCGTCGCCGTTCAAGCCTACCAAGAGGGTCGGAGACTGCCAGCGGTCGGTCGCAGGTACTCGCTGGAAGGTGGACAGCGTTGGACCGCGCGCCACGTCATCGTGGAAGGAAACTTTCTTGACGGGGTTGCCGTTGTCGGTCCAGGAAGACGCCGATGCGTTGGGCGAAGAGAGCAGCGCGGGGTTCTTGCTCTGGGGGTGGCGCGAGAGAGGGGGATTGCTGCGGAGGGTTCGGCTGACGCCAGCTGGGTGGAACGTCGAGTGTCGCGGGAGTTTGGATCCTGGGGCAAAGCGGAGATCTGAAACTGACGGAAGAAAGGCTTCGTCACGTAGGGTGGAGGAAGTTGGGTCTCACAATACGAAAATTTTGAACAGTTGCGGAGAATGAGAGAAAGAAAGATGTGTGGAAATAGGATCAGTTCGCCATCAATATGAACACATGGATGAGTCGACGTTATGATGACAAATTTTCCAGATAATAATAGATTACTTAATGGTATTCATAATGCACTTTCTTTTAATATTACAAGGTACAGACGTTGTTTTAATATTACAAGGTACACACGTTGTAATATATTAAAACTATCATTATTATTAATAATCAGAGTTTCATTTTGCATTATTATTAGCAGTATTAACTTGTTGGAAATATATCAACGTACGTTAAAAACAGACATTTAATCCCAATGTCACCTTCACCTTCAATAGTAGCAATAAGCGAAATACCAAACATCAAGAGCCCGCTTTGACAAAAATAAAATTTCAAAAATATTATCATCTTCGTTACTGGCCGCAAAATTCCGCTTAGGATGTGGTGTCACGTAAGGTGTCCATGATAATTACCTGCAGAAACCGGGGGTGAGGATCGTCCAAGACTATGGCTATCTTCTTCGCTACCGCCACGACCACTGTCGCATGCAGTCGACTCCCCACTGGCATCGCTGTTGCCGTCGTCTGGCTGTAGCAAGAACTGCACACACACACAAATGTTACCGTTGCAGCGGCTGATCTTTTCGTCACAGCAAGAAATTATTTTCTTGACGTTGTGATGTTGTGTCAACAATAATACCCTCATGTGTTGTAAATGTACACATTTTTATTTTGAATTTGAATTTTACCAAAAGCAATAGAAAAAATGTAGGTAATTAGATTGCTTTGTGGGGATTTTTGAGTTTGATTTTGTACATTTTTTGTGGGTTTCTTGTGTTTGATTTTGTATATTTTTATAATTTCTTATTTAAATCCTAAGGAAAAATATTACTTGTAAATTCATGCTTTACACTATTGATACTTTCAAATGCAGTTAAAGCACAAAACGGGCAACCGCGATAGTTCTACGGTAAGTACTCGCGCTGACACCGAGATGAATACAAAGCTCAAGTCATTGACAGTCGCTACTAAATAGCTTCCACAGCTGTATTTACGACGTAGATTAGCATTCCTCACACACACACACACACACACACACATGCTCTCCTCTACCACCACCGTGTCACCACTCTTATCTTTTTTCTCATTTACGCAAACCATCGCACGCACCTCAGTCTGAGTATCCACTGCCTCAAAAGAACGCCATTTAATACGAAACTTACGATCTAAAAGACAGACGAGTCTATCAGCCTACATTTACATTCTACGAGACGACATACAGAGATTTACATTGCAACAGACGACTAACAAAGATTTACATTATAACAGAAGACTATCAAAAATTTACATTATAACAGAAGACTATCAAAGATTTACATTATAGCAGAAGACTATCAAAGATTTACATTATAGCAGAAGACTATCAAAGATTTACATTATAGCAGAAGACTAACAGAGAATTACATTATAAGAGAAGACTAACAGAGAATTACATTATAAGAGAAGACTAACAGAGAATTACATTATAAGAGAAGACTAACAGAGAATTACATTATAAGAGAAGACTAACAGAGAATTACATTATAAGAGAAGACTAACAGAGAATTACATTATAAGAGAAGACTAACAGAGAATTACATTATAACAGACGACTAACAAAGAGTTATATTATAACAGACGACTAACAAAGAGTTACATTATAACAGACGACTAACAAAGAGTTACATTATAACAGACGACTAACAAAGAGTTATATTATAACAGACGACTAAAAAAGAGTTACATTATAAAAGACGACATAATATAGCTTATCAACATAAATAATCTACGAATCAACTAGCATAATACATCGATCTATATATTCTAAAAGACGACTTACGTGTAATAGTCTGCCTATATTGACGACTTACATGTAATAGTCTGCCTATATTCTAAAAGACGACTTACATGTAATAGTCTGTCTATATTGACGACTTACATGTAATAGTCTGCCTATATTCTAAAAGACGACTTACATGTCTGCCTATATTCAAGACGACTTACATGTAATAGTCTGCCTATATTCTAAAGGACGACTTACATGTACTAGTCTGCCTATATTCTAAATCTAAAGGACGACTTACATGTAATAGCCTGCCTATATTCTAAAGGACGACTTACATGTAATAGTCTATCTCAGATATATATTCTTAAACACACCAAACGAAGCTTATCAGTCTACCCAGATATCTATTTTAAAATACGACCTAACGAGATTTTCACTCTACCTCAGATTTACTTCCCCCAAAGATAGATAATCTATCGTCCTATACTTTGTAAAAGATGGCCAACAGAATCTATCAACTTATACACTCTTAAAGGATGCTAAAAGCCGATCAACTTATACATTCCAGTTGGCTATCTTTTAGAATGTATAAATAGATAGATTCAGTTAGCCATCTTTTTAGAATGTATAAGTTTATAGATTCAGTTATACATTCTAAAAATAGACGATGAAATTAGTCTATCTACTTATACATTCTAAAAATAGACGATGAAATTAGTCTATCTACTTATACATTCTAAAAGACAATTAACCAAGTCTATCAACTTATACATTCTAAAAGACAGTTAACCAAGTCTATCAACTTATACATTCTAAAAGACAATTAACCAAGTCTATCAACTTATACATTCTAAAAGACAATTAACCAAGTCTATCAACTTATACATTCTCAAAGACAGTTAACCAAGTCTATCAAGTTACCCCAGGATCAACGCCGTGCAGTTTGAGCAGGTCTTGGTGCAGCCGTAAGGCTTTGCTCCAGTGGCCGTCCTCGGCGCCGCCATTTTGGTGAGACTCTTGTGACACTGACCCAGCACTGAACTGCAACGAAACAACGGAGAAGAAAAATTATAGACTGCGTCGTCGCGAAACAAATGAACATTGACGTGTGAGTTAAACAGAATGTAATCAATCTTCAGCATAAGCTGCTAACGGAGATTAACAATGGCTTTTTCCACTACACAGAGACAGATAAAAACTTAATGAAGTAATCAAGATTAGATAAAGTAGAATGGGCTCCTGATATGGAGTGGAAACTGCATGCATCCAGAGAAGTAAAACAAAAAAAAAAGCATGCAAGCAGCAATTTCGTCGTGTTTATTTTTTTCGACAAAAATAGAGTATGTCACTATGCTCTCGTGACGTGTTGGGAGCGACACTTTACCTACAGATAAGATACACTTTTCAAGCATAGTATACTAATACTACAAAGACAGAAACACAGAAGTTATGACTTCAAGCATAGTATACTAATACTACAAAGACAGAAACACAGAAGTTATGACTTCAAGCATAGTATACTAATACTACAAAGACAGAAACAGAAGTTATGACTTCAAGCATAGTATACTAATACTACAAAGACAGAAACAAACAAGTTGTGTATACTACAAAGACAGAAACAAACAAGTTGTGTATACTACAAAGACAGAAACAAACAAGTTGTGTATACTACAAAGACAGAAACAAACAAGTTGTGTATACTACAAAGACAGAAACAAACAAGTTGTGTATACTACAAAGACAGAAACAAACAAGTTTTGTATACTACAAAAACCGAGAAATACACTGTAGAGGAGTAAATGTCTATGTCCCCATTTTAAACTTAATTACTTAATTAATGACCTTCAGGTACTGTGTATGATGATATTTTTTGTAAATACCAGAGTTAAAATAACAACTCAGATAAAGAATGTGCTAGAACTTGCTGATGTAATCCAAACAGTCCAAAGTGGATGAGTAATTTTTGCTATCCAGTAGTTTAAGGTGTACAAATAATGAAGTAGCCAATGGACAGAGATCAAAACTTATCAAGTGAAGAAAGTTCTATATTATAATCACTCTGTTTCTGACGTAACTCAAGTCTAGTCATGAAGGGCGATCATTAGATTAGGGTGAGTTAACTAACTGATTGAGAGAGAATGGACTTAGAAGTAGTTCATACACTTTGGGACTGATATATTATATTTGTAATTTAATGTAAACATGTATTATGTGAAAAGACAAATATTTCTACAGTTGTGAATTATGACAATTTTAAATAATATGTTAAAGATATGACATTGTTTCTAGCAGAAACACGTTTGTAATTCATTATGTTGTATTTATTATGTTGCAGGAATTGTAAGTTGAGAATGATTGTAAGGAAGAATGGAGAATAGAAATGATTAAACTTGAAAATTAGCATTGGTCTCTTAAACGATGTTTCAGAAAGGAGCCTTTCTTTCTTTCTTTCTTTTTCTTCTTGCATTCTTGTGGTGGATTCAAGAAGTTTCCATCCTAGAGTGTGGCAGTGTGATGATTCACTGTACCCTGTTTGTGTGTGTCAGCAGGTGTGTCTGACTCTACTGTGGAGCTTTCTAGCAAAATGAGTGTTAGAAATATGTTTACTCTAATTACCTACTCAAGAAACTAAACTGGTGAACATATACCTAGATTAGTCTTGAGGGCTCTACAGTGATGGAACATTCTACAATGTGCCATTCTTGATTTAATAATTTTTTTAAAAATTAAATTCGTTAACCTTCTTGCACATATTATTAAACTATATGCTAGAGTAATAGCTGGTGAATGGGGTCTTGTTAAATATAAACAAAGATGGGTTTTTATTATTCCTTTAGTAAGAAGTTTCCATCTATGAAAGTATTGTGTGACAGTAAAATGTCTGTCTTATTAGTGTGGAAGAGAGAAGACTTTTACTACATTCATATAATCCACCGAGTGAGACGAGTCGTGTCTCCTGAGAGAATTATTAATAAACATAAATTAAGATTTCTCCATTACTTTTAATTAGTTATGGATGATTAATAATAATAATAATAATAATAAGCAGTTCTTTTCGGAAGTGCCCACATCCTCCATAAAACCTTGGATCTCCCAGAATCTTGGTAAGATTTCGAGACCTTGGATCACAACCGACAGTCAAAGTCATGGAAGGAGGCTGAATAATAATAATAATAATAATAACCAGTAAAAAAGGTGTGCATGTCACACTCACAAAGTGCACATGCATAAACACACACACACACACACACACACACACACACACAAATACACTTTATTAAGACACATTTATACAAACACACACACACACACACACACACACACATACACACACCACACACACACTCAAATACACTTACCAAGACACATTTATACAATCGCATACACGAACATACACACACCACATACACACTCAAATATATATACGTGTACTCTTTAACCAGTAGTCTGTAAGTGTTTGGGGCTGGGAAGGGAGAGAATGGGTCTCTGGAGAACGAAGGCTCTTGGTGCGCATGATATTCACGAAGATTTGATGACGCGGTAACTAATGCAGCGGGCTGCGACCGTCACGCTATAGTTATCAAGTTGTAATACAACTGAGACCAGTCACTAAATGCCACTCGAAACGACATCATCAAGGGGTTTGGGGGCCGCGTTTTTTTTCTAAATTTACTCCGATTATTGAAGGAAATCAACAAAACAGACGAGTGGACTCCACTCGTCATGTGTTGCGGGATGTGTGTGTGGGAATCTTCAGATATTTCGTTCCCTCTTTTATCCCAAAGCTGACATTCTCTGGCCTTTGCCATTTCGGTTCTTTGGAATTGGTAGCGACAGGAATTATTGCTTTTATGAGCTTACAGCACAACATAGACAGCATTGTTGATTACACTGGAGAAAACGAGCTAAAGTTGCCTCCACTCTGGGCCGGTGCCCTCCGGCTTGGGGCCGGCATGATGTCAGACTGAAAACGCAAGTGTGGATCCCAGGAGAAATTTCGATAGTGCTGCCAGTGAGCTACTGTTTCTCTGCTTCTTTTTGTCAAAGAGATGATCACTGCTGGGACAATGGTGCTATGTCGACTATGGCTGCCGTGTGTCTGTACGTGACCCGTGGCGAGGTGCTAGTGTTAGGTAGACTGGTTGCTGTACATATCGAGTCAATGATGAGACCTTCCACACACATATATATACGATTGTTGTAGTAGTAGTAGTAGAAGTAGTAAGAGTGGGTGTATATATATATATATATATATACCATTACCACACCATACCTGATCTACCACAACACCTGGTTACCGTACCATATGAAATACCACACCCCCAAACAACATCAAGCAGAACTGCCACGATATTTTGAAGAGGCCGTAAAAAAAGTATCACGTGATTATTGCATGCATCAGATGAACGACACGCCACAGAAGTCGGAAATTTCCATCAAATCGGTCCACGATGTGGTGATCTAGGCTCATACGTATTCACAAAATTTAGATAACAAACCTGCAGATATGATGGCAAATAAATGCCAGACATTTTTTAAAAATTGATTAATCCCCAGACATTTGGTAATTAATCTCAAGACATTTGGTAATTAATCTCAAGACATCGCCTAGCATACGAGTTAGTCTGGAGAGTGGTTAATGCATTTGAAATCAAGTAATAATTTAACGAACGAACAAACAAACGAAAGAAAGAAAGAAAGAAAGAAAGAAAGAAAGAAAGAAAGAAAGAAAGAAAGAAAGAAAGAAAGAAAGAAAGAAAGAAAGAAAGAAAGAAAGAAAGAAAGAAAGAAAGAAAGAAAGAAAGAAAGAAAGGTTTACAAAATGTAATTGATTCGCCTTCGTTTGTAATAAATAGTTATTTCCCTTGTTACGTTTTTATTTCCTCTAAATCGACAGCGTCGTGATTTATGTCTCTTTACCCCAATCGTCACAAGGGGTGACGGTTTTACAGGCAGAGGAGGCCATCATCATATCACTCTGAGCGAAGCGATACAAATCTAGCGAGACCACAACAAGCTATCTGCCTAACCGAGCGACACAAATCTAGGGAGGCCACTACAAGCTATCTGCCTAACCGAGCGACACAAATCTAGTGAGGCCACAACAAGCTATCTGCCTAACCGAGCGATACAAATCTAGCGAGACCACAACAAGCTATCTGCCTAACCGAGCGATAGACACTAGCCCTACTCCCAATCATTGCAACAGCAAATTCGACTGTACCCTCTTTTAATAGAATTCGCGAAAGTGCCACACACCTGCTAAACAAAAGCCAAAACTAAAACTAATAATTTTTAAAAATATAAATATGTATTTCTTGCTTTTTTGTTGTTGTTTGGTTTTGTGTTTTATTACTATTATTTTTCTTTTGTCTTTGTGAGCCTCGACGGACACACCCCCGGACAAAGAAAATACACAGGTGCTAACTAAAAACTTTCCGGCAAGATGACAAGTGAAGTGTCGAGAAAGTGAATTGAAAGTTAAATCTCATCAGAGATCACAACTAGAGAGAGGACGAAAAGTGAAACCGAGAAGTAATGGGACCAGACAGCGGCAAAACACAACGACGTCAAGTGATGGATCAGACAGGGAGAGAGAGCAGACGATTCCAGAGAAATCCTCGACAATCAGAGAGCATAGCCACTCACTCTCTCTCTCTCTCGATTTCGCGTTCTCTCTCTCGGTCTCTCACTCTCTCGATTTCGCGTTCTCTCTCTCGGTCTCTCACTCTCTCGACTGCACGCTCTCTCACTCTTTCTCATGCTAGAGTAATGAATCAAGAAGCTGCCAGAGCTATTTCCTACAGTGCAAACCGAGACTTTTAGCTATTTCCTTCACGGTAAACCCAGACTAAACTATCACTGTCCGCATCTAAAAGCAATCTTCCAGTGTTTTGCGATTGCAAAAACGCGGTTTCTATCTTTACTCTAATTAAGATTATCTTCTTTTTAAAAAAATCGAAGTGGCAAATACACAGCTGCACAGTTAGCTAGTTATTTAATGGATTCATTTTATATATTTATAAAGACACGAATAGGACAGATTAACTGATTCGATCCATATAAGTAGAGATTATTTTACTTATACATAACAGAAAGATTGATTTACTGGCAACGGAAAGATTATTTACTGACACAATAGACAGACTATTTTACTGACACACAATCCCCCTGAAAGATTATTTCCTGATACACAGAAGAAAGAGGAAATATTTTGCAAGACAAATAAATATTTTTTTAATTACCCACTGGGAAGATATTTCCCGGCACACACCAGAAAGATCATTTTGTTGCATCTTTGCAATATTTTTTGTAAAATTTTCCTTTCGCCACCCGCTAATATGAAATACGATGGAAACAAAAACATCTTTCAAAATGCAGCAGAGAAAACCTCTGTATACATCTTGTTTATTTGTGACAATGTTAAGTGATGAAATTATTAGTATTAATTTTTTTAATAATGAATTTAGTGTAAAATTATTGCGCTGTTTGTTTATACGAGTAATGATTGGAAAGGTGGACAATGTAAGAGTAAATGGTGTAAATGAAAAGGCGGTCACGTGATGCTTGACTATCTATAATAATAATTATGTGCGTAAATGACGTCACTGAAAAGTGATCATGTTGTGAAACTTGACTATCTTTAACAGTATAAGCGTAAATGACGTAACTGAAGGGTGGTTATGTTGTGAAACTTGATGTCTGTAATAGTATAAGCGTAAATGACGTAACTGAAAGGTGTTCACTGTGTGAGAATTAAGCTTTGTCAGGGGCGATAACTAACAGACAGTCCAGCTCTACTAAGGGAAGCTGATTTTAGCACAGATGAATGTGTATGGGTAGTTTTTCTTTTCTCTTTTTTTTGGTGGGTGGGGAATCGTTACTGTTACTTTCTACTTCGTTTGTATTAGTGAACGTTTTCCGTTAATATTATAATCTCACATAATTGTATTATGAACCTGTTATGGCCTTACACTCCGATATCAGGACTTTGGGGGAATTAGTCATGCATGGAAAAAGGTTTAGCAAACCGTTAAAAGAACAGGCATCACTCAGGCTTGGCATGAGTGGCTAACATCATGGGAAGCTGTATGATGTGAGAACATCAAATAACATCAAGCCACGGCCGGTCCACAGATGACAACAGACCCTTTAGCAATAACAAAACAGCAGAGACATAGAAACAAGCAGAGGGTGGGAGGTGAGCTTGTCAGGTGATGGGACAGGACCAATTACCTATGCCGGCGTTTTGACTGACGGTAACTTTGTGGAGTGGATCTCAAAATACAATACTAATTTACCAACCAATATACAAAATAGTATAATGGATACTAATTTACCAACCAATATACAAAATAGTATAATCGATACTAATTTACCAACCAATATACAAAATAGTATAATCGATACTAATTTACCAACCAATATACAAAATAGTATAATCGATACTAATTTACCAACCAATATACAAAATAGTATAATCGATACTAATTTACCAACCAATATACAAAATAGTATAATCGATACTAATTTACCAACCAATATACAAAATAGTATAATCGATACTAATTTACCAACCAATATACAAAATAGTATAATCGATACTAATTTACCAACCAATATACAAAATAGTATAATCGATACTAATTTACCAACCAATATACAGATTATGTACACAACTATCCTATTCTAGCAATTTCTGAAATGCTTAAATCTGTTTAAATAGCCTTGCAGTGTCGATGTACACACACTAAAGTTATGTTACAGTCTGTGTATTAAAGTACAATGTAATTACACACACACTAAAGTTATGTTACAGTCTGTGTATTAAAGTACAATGTAATTACACACACACTAAAGTTATGTTACAGTCTGTGTATTAAAGTACAATGTAATTACACACACACTAAAGTTATGTTACAGTCTGTGTATTAAAGTACAATGTAATTACACACACACTAAAGTTATGTTACAGTCTGTGTATTAAAGTACAATGTAATTACACACACACTAAAGTTATGTTACAGTCTGTGTATTAAAGTACAATGTAAATCCGAACCTTGGTAAGTTTGTTTGGCATCGTAAGAGTAAGAAATGTATTTAAGATAATTTATGATTTATGGTGAGATTTGATTTGAAGTTAAACTTTGTTCCTAATTATACTTACTTCTTGGTGTGTTTTGATTTGAAGTTAAACTTTGTTCCTAATTATATTTACTTCTTGGTGTGTTTTTATTGCGTTGATGCGTATGAATAAAGCCTAAAAAATTATTCGTATCCAGGATCCACGTAAGCTGAGAATGAGAGTGGTGATTATAATCGTCCGCCATTGTTCATACGTTTTTTTCGGGAGTTGCATGCTTCCCCCACCCCTTCCCTGATTCCTGTTTGCCGCTTAAATCAATGTCTGTATGTCCTTTAAAGAGTAACTAATTGTCTGTATTCTGCTAGTAAAAAAAACTAACTCTCAGTAAGCTGCTTGTAAGATTAACTAACTGTCTGAATGCTGCTTGCTATTTTGCTATTGAAACCAAGACGATAGCTGCTTAATAAAGCCAAATGATATCTCACAATTCTCAAACTGCTTGATTTTAAACTGGAGAGAAACACCAATTAGTGAGTACAGCACACAACACATCCTAATGAGATTGTAAGAATAAAATAAAATTACAAGAATTACCCCATCCCTCCTACACCACAGTTATAAAGACCAGACGGTATTAGTAATTAACCATCGATGTATAAAGATAGGACGTACGAGTAACCACAGTTATAAACAGAGATATTAGTAACCACAGTTATAAACAGAGATATTAGTAACCACAGTTATAAACAGAGATATTAGTAACCACAGTAATAAATATCATATATATCAATTACCAAAGTTATAAACATCAGACGTATTAGTAAACAGAGTTATAAACATTAGCCGTATTAGTAAGCAAAGTTATAAACATCTGACGTATCAATTACCCCAGATATAAAGATCAGACGCGTGAGTAACCAAAGATAAGCACCAGACGTATCAGTTACCAAAGTTATAAAGATCAGACTATCAATTACTACAAATATAAAAATCAGACGTATTAGTAACCAAAGTTATAACCATGAGACGTGAAACTCGTCAGTAACAAATCAAACCAAAATTATACAGATCAGATTTCTCGGTAATCAAAGTAATACAGATCAGACTTCTTGGTAACCAAAGTTAAACAGATCAGACTTCTAGGTAACCAAAGTTTTACAGATCAAATTTCTCGGTAACCAAAGTTATACAAATTAGACTTCTAGGTAACCAAAGTTATACAGATCAGACTTCTCGGTAACCAAAGTTATACAGATCAGACTTCTCGGTAACCAAAGTTATAAAGGCCATTGCGTGTGTGTGTGTTTATCCTTAAACCTGGACAATATTAGGAATCTTTATCTCAGAGACTGAGAGTGTGCGAGCAGCACCAAATTAGTTGAAAATTATTCTTACTTTAATTTTTTTTAACTTGCACTGGAAGTCACACATAGAGTTTTAAGATAACAGAAATTTGAATTTAAATATTTGTTTATACGTATAGGTCTAAGGAATGGTTTCAAAATCTGTCTCCCTATCACTCTCCCTTCTCCTCCTTCCAACTCCTTACGTTCATTCATACTAAAACGCCTCAATGTGTTTCGTTTTTCTATGCTTCATCTCTTTCCGTAACTAGCTAGCCGGAAAGCCGATACCTGTCCTTTTACCGAGACTTAGGGAAAGTGGCGACTGCACTCAGCGGAACAAATTGCCTGCCAAGATCTGAGTGAACATGCATCACGGGAAAAGCGTAAACGCTTTCTTACACTGTAAGCTTCAAGACTGTGGAGAAAGAAACAGTGCAATTAAAAACTCTTCTCGAAAGAGTTTTATTAGTTCGGGATTTTTTTATTTTTATTTTTTGGGGGTAGTTTTGTTCTTTTCCATTTCTTTCCATTCAGTTTAGTTGGTTGGTGTGTGTTTTAAATAGTGATGGTATTTTTCTTTTTCCATCGTGGTTGATAAGGGGCTTAATTGTGACGAAGTAAAGCATTTAAATAGGTTTCAGTTATGTGTGACGAAGTAAAGCATTTAAATAGGTTTCAGTTATGTGTAAATGTTTTAAGATAACAAATCATAGTAAATGCCAACTTGTGGAGATGTTGGTTTATTATTAACACGCGTGTGAATCCGTAAAGCCCAGCATCACTCTAAAAAGAAAGAAAAAAACTGAAGATTTGAATTTTTTGTTGGTCAGAATTTTCTTTTTAAAATGTCATTTTATCCAGTTGAACAATTTTTCAATCAACTGACTGAGACAATTTTTAGAAACACTAATAATAGCTCGTTCAGAAATCTTCTGCCTTAAGTAGAAAGATGACAAAGGCTGGCTGTTCTTGAAGACATTTAAACAATCGGTCACAGGCCCATTTTCAAAGTTACCGATTTCTTTTAACTGACATAATAAAATTACTTGGGGTTAAAATGGAAATGTCTGTTTAGACGAACTGGACTGCTTGTCAAACCAATACGGAGGATGGCTTACTTAAAGTAGTATAGCCAGCCTAGCTTACTGAAAGTAGTATAGCCAGTATGACTTAAAGTGGTATTTTAAGTTAGCTAGATTGACTATACTACTTTAAGTCAAACAGTCTTGGTAAGTTAAAATCCAATAATAACTAGCCTATCTGTTTAAATTGAATTGCCACCAAGACAGTCTAACTGATTTAAATCTGACTAGATTGTCTAGCTGACTTGAAACTGAATAGCCAATCTAGCTAACTTAAAATTGAAAAGCCATTCTATTTTATTTAAAATTGAAGAACCAGATCAGTTGACTTAAAACTGAACAGTCTAGTTAAGAATGGTTACTCAGTGTAGCTGCGTTAAAAATAAGTAATAAGTCTAGCAGAGGTGAAACTGAATAAGCAAACTAGTTTGAGTTTAAAAGGTGAATAAACATGTCATTTGCAGAGTACTACACCGTTTCCAGTTTAAACAACAAAAAAAACATGTGTCTGTTAGTTGTGGTTAATCATAAATCTGTATTTTATCTTTACCCAGTTGTGTCCATTTAGTTGTGCTTTTCTTTTTCCCTATTATCTGCCTCCTCTCCCCCATCCCCAGCGCCATTGTTGATTTGTAGTGAGAAAGGGTCTTTAGGTGTTTTAATAAAATATGGAGTCCAAAATAGGGGTATTAGCCCATTTACAAAGTGTGGTTAACTCTAGTCGGTACTGTAATTTAAATTGTCTGCTCCTTTATTCGGATTGATCTTATCTGAGAGCATTATACAATTTTTTTGAGAGTGAGTACCGTATGTTTTCTAAAATTAGTGTGCGCAATCAAATATCACCAGTGACTGTGAAGAGAAACATTTACAGTGAAACAAGAAACATTCACAGTGAAACAAGGAACATGCACAGTGAAACAAATAGCATTCACAGTGAAACAAGGAACATTTACAGTGAAACAAGGAACATTCACAGTGAAACAAATAGCATTCACAGTGAAACAAGGAACATTCGCAGTGAAACAAACATTCTCTGGGAAACAAGGAATATTCACAGTGAAACAAGGAACATTCTCAGGGAAACAAGGAATCAAGTATAGTAGCTTCCAATCTGACACTCGGAATAGAAATCCAGAAACCACTTAGCAACCATGACAACTCAATTATTCCCGTGGATCTTCGTTTTATAAATTTAAATTAAAAAAGTCAAATGCTTCGACAAATGTAAATACTTCGGAACACAGCATATGCCAAAAGACGGATCGAGACTTCTCAGACTAACACTACCACCACCACCCACCCGAGAAGGTCTAGAGAGTAACCCTCCTCTGGGACAGCGCATGCTGTACGTCGCCCGAAGTGGCTTCGTGTCACGCTGATAGCCCGTGAGAGAATCGCCTGTCTGATTCCCAGACTCGGAGTTTGTGAAAGTCAAGCAGAACCAGTTCGGTGCCAGGCTGACGGTACAACAAAGATGTTAAGCCCCAGCGTGCCAGTAATCCTGCAGGTTTCTTGTCAAACATATTTTACGTGCTCAGCTGTTGCAGAATCACGTGATGTTTGTTTCGATAAGAAGGTTGTGCACGCACGCACACACACACACACACACACACACACACACACAAATGAAACAAAATCTCTTAGGATTTACCTATAGAGGTATATTACGCACAAACACATGGATAAATACACAAAAACATGTTATACAGATGGTTCATCATCAAGGTTATACATACAGTTCATGACATTATCAATACTATACAAATATCAGTTTGTTATCAAAGTTATACAAATAGTTTGATATCAAGATTATACAAATAAACAGTTCATCACCAAGTTTATATAGGCAGACACTTCATTATCAAGGTTATACAGAAAGACACTTTATCAAGTTTATGAAAACGTTAAGATTTGTTACTTTTGCTGTGATAATTTCAATTTAACGAGAGATGAGGGGGCAGAGAGATTTGGGGGGGGGGGGGCAGAGAGATGGGAAGGAAGTGAGAAAGAGGAAGTTGATATACTGAAACATGATTACTTATTGCACACTATATCTCTCAATCACTCTCTCTCTCTCTCTCTCTCTCTCTCTCTCTCTTCTGCTCTAAACTTTCTTTCTCACCGCCTCTTCTCATTTATAATTTTATGTATTTGCCTGTATATCTTATTATTAATAATTTGCATATTAAGATTACGAACTGAGAAAAATGGAACTTACACTCCTTAAGGTCACTTGCGTCATCTGAGTTAAAATACATAAGCTCTCAATTCACATGTATCAAGGAAATACTTAATAATAAAATAAATACCCTTACATGTTGTCACAGTCTGATAAAATTGTCCGACTTCGTGACCCACTTGCCTTATTTACTTCAAATTCGAATATTTGAAACCCTTGGCCCTTTGTTCAAAGCTTCCTTTTTCTAGGTGCTTCTAGAACAGGTCAAGATGTTATGTAACTTTAGGACCATTGTCCAGTTCTCGAACCAACCACATGCTTTGCGAACAGTCACGTGATACGCAATATACCTTTCTATATATGTACCCACACGCTTCCGCTCCCTCACTTCGAGCACATTTTAGCTAATTCCATCAGCTTACTCGGGTCGTGAGAGGCAGCCGGCGCCATAGAGAATCAAGGTACCCTTCGACTTCTCTCAAAGGTATCATTTTATTTAATAGTATTTGCCTATGTATTGTTTAAGTATGTATTTGTGCTATGTATTATATGATTTCCATATACACTTGAGCATGGTTCAGAGAAATAGCTGAAAACCTATATGTTACGGAATATAAATTTATTGTAACCATTTTTCCATTTCTGTACTTTAATTTATATTGTTTTAATTCACTAAGAGCCAGAATGCTGCGCTCGATATGAATTCTTCATGTAATTCAATCATTGCGTGTAATTTAAATTGTAAATTGTGAAGCGCTCTGTCGGCTTGAATTACCTCTTGTATGAACATTAATTTAACGTTGTATCTATTTTATTGCTTCATACGTCATGACTGTTAAATGGAACACATGTGAGACGATTATATTTTTTCTAAAATTTAATTGTAAGCGACGCGAGGTCGAAACTCTTTGTTCAGCGCATTTAATTGAGCCATGCCTAGGTAGGACCTGTTAGGTTGAGAATTATATCCAAACACGTTGCATCCACAGGTCGGCTCATGGTTCATGTTTCACCATGCCTCACCTGCATTAGCTTATTGGTGTAAGCGTGTCGAAATCCACTCTGAGGGCCATGCTGCAAAAATTCCAGTTCCTAGCCACTAACAAAGGGACATCATTCCTTATGCACCACGTGTGTCGTTAAAGGGGGACTGAGGGAACGAATCAGCATGACTGAGTGTTGAGACCAAGGATACAAGAATAGAGCTAAGTGCAAAATCAAGTGTACAGATCTCAAAGGAACACTTTTCTGGCAATTTAGATTGACAAAAATCAGGCATAGGCGCGTAAAGACAGAGTGAAGACTATTCGCGTTGCATTCGATTTATTGTTAATTTGTTAAACTTTATTAAATCTTATTTTCTTTGTTAATACCTCTTAGTAGTTGATTTCTATGCACAATAGACCAATTAGATTAATTCTTAGATTTGAATGGGGGCGGATGAGCAGAAAGATTGATGACGAGTGCATATTAATTTAGAGGGACTTAACTGTTTTCAAATCTAGCTAAAAGTTCGCAGTTTATTAGTCTGTAAATTTGTCGTCTGAACTACAAGACGCACTTTTAATTAGTCAGATAATAAATTGAGCAACCAGTCTGCGTAGAATATGAGAGGAAGAATTAATTATATTTAAAGTCTTTTAATTATTCTAAGCAGGGTCTTTAAATAAATACTGGAAACGTAACAAGTGTGGGTCGTCGCGGGATTGATATGTATTAAATTGTAAATTGTAACATTTTTATACATAGGGCGCATCATAACCTAGAAACGAACGAACGAACAGAATTGCCAATTGTTCTTTTGATTTTTGTATCACTGATTTTCTTTGCTTTTGTTGTGACATGTGCATGTATTCTTTTGCAGAGTAGCGTGCATGTTTAGTTAATGTTGATATATTTAAGCGTAGTTAAATATGTCATGTTAGCTATTGAATGATTTATTTAGTATTGTGTTACTGAGTACTTCATTGTGAGGAGTCGAAGGTTATACCGCCAGCTAGGAGAGTTATCGGTAGTAACAGACTTCGGACTATTATATTTAGGGTGCTAGATATAATGTGTAATGTTGTATGGTAGGAGCCGTGACATTACGAAAGTCTTGGAACAGCGGACACTGTGACAAGCAGGTGAAACGTGTAAAGAGTTAACGCGTAATTTATTTCGGAAGGTGTTCTGAGTAAATTAAATAATTTTTGTAAGGTTGTAGCCTAAAAGTTATTTTCGGGATAAGCGGAGTTATCGCCGACGGTTAAAACACACAATTCACGAGATACATTGTTATTGTAGCCAGCGCGCTAAGACAGTAAAATGGATCTAGAGCAGATTATTGAAAATCTGAAAAGGAAAGGTTCCTTAATAGGATACCAGGGTGACGAACTGACTAGCTACCTTAAAACTGAGCTAGAGAAAGCGGAAAAGGAGAGACAAGAGATAGAAAGGGAAGAACGCGTAGCTATCCGCGAGCTGAAAAAGTTAGAAGCTGAGAAACTAGCCGAAACTGAAGCTAAACGCATAGAAGCGGACACGGAGGCTAAACGCATCGCCGCAAACGCGGAAATAAAACGGTTAGAATGGGAAGTAAAGAAACTAGAAGTTACTAATCCAAACCGTGACCGCAGAAGCAGTGGTGATTCGCGTTCTAGCGATGGAAATAATCACAGTAGAATTGAAAACATCATTCCAAAGATAAATATGGTCCCATTTGATGAGAACAAAGATCAAATAGACGCGTATTTAAAAACGTTTGAAAAGTTAGCCAGAGCAACGAACATTCCAGCGGAACATTGGGCGATAAATTTATCGGGATTATTGCAGGGCAGTGCGAAAAACGAGTTCAATAAGCTTAGCGATTCTGAGTCAGATAATTACGACACAGTCAAGGCCGCATTATTGAAACGTTACAAACTCACAGCAGATACATACCGACGTAAGTTTAAACAGGCCACGAAAGCCAGTTCAGAGACGCACGCACAGTACATACGACGCGTAGCTGACTTGTTCCAAAGATGGATAGATCTAGCTGAAACTCCACAGACGTACGCAGGTCTTAGGGATGAAATGATAAAAGACCATATTCTCGGGTCATACAAATCAGATCTACTGATTCACTTAGCAATAAGGGAAAAATCTACGCTAGAGGAGATAGGCAACGCCGCCGATCGCTTTGATGACGCACATTCTCAATTCTCGAACGCACACGCGAACAACAAGTCTCGACCGAACGAACCGCAGACTCGAAAGGATAAGAAAAATGACGGGAAGGCACCTAATGAGCGTGATGATAAAACATCTAAACCCGACACTAAAAACAAGTCCGACAAACAGAAAGATAAAAAGAATCTTGCATGTTACACTTGTGGTGATAGTGGCCATTTTTCACGAACATGTCCTGAAAAGAAAACAGCTAAAGTTTATGCAGTAGAAAGTCATACACCTAAAACAGAAAAGTCGAATCGAACACCAGTACAGGCAAACGGTCACGATACAATCGCTTTGCTTGATACAGGGTGTGAGCTGGACGCTATAGTAAATGCATCATTAGTTAACCGTACCGACTACACAGGGGAGACAATCTCTGTCACCTTTGCAAACGGCGAACAAGACATTTTACCAGTAGCTGAAGTCTCGATTGTTTCAGACTTTGTAGAAGGAACAGTCAAAGCGGCAGTTATGGAAAACTCACCGCATGACGTGATCCTTGGTTGCAAGTATGTTTTGCCGTGCAAAAAACAAACTTCAACCGAACCACCACTGGTTAACGCTGTAACCAGAGCAGCGAGTAGTAAAGACAAATCTGTAACTGCACCGATGTCTGCCGCACCAGCCGTAGATAAAGCAACAGTTAGCGAGATTAAAATATTACAAGCTGAGGACGAAACACTATACAAGTTACGCAAGCAAGCTGTACTTGTTAGTGACGTCAACACTGACGATTCGAATAAGAAAGCGTGCATTATTCTGAAAAAGGGTTTATTGTACCGCTATTCGAAAGTGGGAGACGAATTTCGGAAACAATTAGTCGTTCCACAAACCAAACGAAATGACGTATTACGATTAGGTCATGAGAGTCTTTTTGGTGCACACATGGGTGTACAAAAAACAACTAGTCGTATTACAAGTGAGTTTTATTGGCCGGACATCACTGCCGATATCCGTAGATTCGTGTTAAGTTGCGACACATGCCAGAGAACACAGTCTAAAAATTCAATCAGACCCGCACCGTTAGGAGAGCCTGAACTGATCAGTGAACCCTACAAGCGCGTAGCATTGGATTTGATTGGGCCTATAATACCCACATCAACGAGAGGTAATCGATACGTGCTGACCACTATTGATTACGCAACAAGATTCGCCGACGCAGTACCATTGAAAAATATTGATACTGAAACTGTCGCCGAAGCCCTTTTCGGTCTTTGGAGTCGTGTTGGAATTCCTACTGAAATTTTGACGGATCAGGGGAGTCAATTCATAGGCAACGTAATGAAGGAAGTAAATCGTTTACTTCCCATCAAACATCTTACTTGCACACCATACCACCCCCAGGCAAATGGTCTGATTGAAAAATACAATGGGACATTAAAAACAGCACTTAAAAAGCTCGCCACAGATAAACCGAAAGACTGGGACAGATACATCCCTGCCCTACTATTTGCATATAGGGAGGTGCCACAATCTTCCACCGGGTTTTCACCATTTGAGCTACTTTACGGACG
Organism: Sinotaia quadrata; assembly: GCA_028829895.1. NCBI lineage: Eukaryota > Metazoa > Mollusca > Gastropoda > Architaenioglossa > Viviparidae > Sinotaia > Sinotaia quadrata. The sequence goes on from CM054181.1 coordinate 131,108,339, forward strand.
TACTGTACGCGGACCGATGATGATTTTGAAGGCACTTTGGACTGATGAAAAGACAGATGACGAAGTTAAAACAACTTACACATATGTCACTGACTTAAGAAACCGTCTTGAGACTATAGGCAAGATAGCACGGGAAAACTTGACGATAGCTCAGTCTAGACAGGCAGAATATTACAATAAGCACACCAAACCTAGAGAATTTGAAGTTAATGACAAAGTGTTACTGTTGCTTCCTGAAGCACATAACAAACTTCAGATGAAATGGAAGGGGCCCTTTGTAGTTACCGCCAAGCTAGGGGGACTGAACTATAAGGTGCAGACAGGAAAGAGAGAGAAAATCTTTCATGTTAACCTACTCAAAAAGTACATAAGCCGTGAGGATCAAACCACTCAAGCTGATTTTGTCGTAGCGACGATAGTTACAGAAGACGAGGGGGATACTGATTGCGTCACTGGTACTTTACCAAACTGTCCTCTACAGACGGACGAAACTGTCAAAGACGTTAGGGTAAATGAAGCCTTGACAGAAAGACAGAAAAAAGAAGTGAATGAATTGCTTAATGAGTTCTCATCTACTCTGACAGACAAACCAGGGTTGACAGACTTAATAGAATTTTCACTGAAGCTGACTGACAACAAACCGATACGTTTGAAGCCGTATCCGTTGCCACACGCCAAGATAGATGACGTTAGACGTGAGATTAAGACTATGCTAGATCTAGGGGTCATAGAGAAGACTGACAGTGCCTACGGATCACCCATCGTGTTGATTAAAAAACGTGATAACTCGTTCCGTTTTTGCGTAGACTACCGCAAACTCAATCAAGTGACAGAGTTTTGTGCCGAACCTCTTCCTGATCCGGATCTCATCTTCACTAAGCTAGCTAACGCTCATTACTATACCAAAATAGATTTGTCACGCGGTTTTTGGCAAATCAAGGTCAAGGACACTGATCGACACATACTAGCTTTCACTACACCAGTAGGAAACTACACATGGAAAGTTATGCCTTTCGGAGTTTCAAACGCTCCAAGCATTTTTTTCTAAAATGATGCGGTCATTGTTAGAACCACTGTACGGACGTGGAGTTGAGAACTTCATGGATGATTTAATTCTAGGCACCCAGACATGGGAGGAGCACTTAACACTCTTACGAGATGTGCTAGCCAGATTAAAGCAAGCCAACCTCACTGCCCGCCCTACGAAGTGTGAAATAGCACAATTCTCCTTAGACTTCTTGGGACACAAGTTGAGTCATGGAACTATGTCGCCAAGTGAAGCTAAGATAGCACAACTTAAGGACACTTCACAACCGCTAACAAAAACACAAGTTAGAAGTTTTCTTGGTCTTGCTAACTACTACAGAAAATTCGTACCAGATTTTAGTGCCATTGCATGTCCTCTGACTGACTTGACACGTAAGAATATGCCTACAAAAGTAGTGTGGACTGATGCATGCCAAAACGCTTTTGACACACTGAAATCTAGACTGACTTCAGATTTAGTTGTTAAACTGCCAGATCTGACAAAACCATTCTTGTTAAGGACTGATGCTAGCAACACAGGATTAGGAGCAGTGTTATTACAAGAACACAATGACACCAAACACCCAGTTGCATATGCAAGCCGTAAACTCACAACTACTGAACAGAAATATTCCACCAGTGAAAAGGAATGTCTTGCAATAGTTTGGGCCATAAAAAAGTTCGAAAACTATTTGTACGGAAAAACCTTTGTCATTGAGTGCGATCACCAGCCGTTGGCCTTTCTCGGACAGGCGCAATTTACGAACAGCCGTTTAATGCGTTGGTCTTTGTTTCTGACACAGTATGACGCAAATATTCATTACATCAAAGGGTCTTTGAATGTTGGCGCAGATTACATGAGTCGTGCTTGATGCCATCAAGTGCCGGTACTGATAGAATGTTGTTTAATCAATTAACTGAACCCTACGGATTCCTTCCTGTAAATATGAAATATAGTTGCACACTTTATTTCTAGGAATGTCGAAATTTTTTTTGTGTAAATTTTTCTTCATTGTGGACTTCTACATTTTATCATACATAATTTGTAGGAGGCATTTTATCTTTGGCAAGATAAACGCCTCAAAAGCAAGGGGGTGTCACAGTCTGATAAAATTGTCCGACTTCGTGACCCACTTGCCTTATTTACTTCAAATTCGAATATTTGAAACCCTTGGCCCTTTGTTCAAAGCTTCCTTTTTCTAGGTGCTTCTAGAACAGGTCAAGATGTTATGTAACTTTAGGACCATTGTCCAGTTCTCGAACCAACCACATGCTTTGCGAACAGTCACGTGATACGCAATATACCTTTCTATATATGTACCCACACGCTTCCGCTCCCTCACTTCGAGCACATTTTAGCTAATTCCATCAGCTTACTCGGGTCGTGAGAGGCAGCCGGCGCCATAGAGAATCAAGGTACCCTTCGACTTCTCTCAAAGGTATCATTTTATTTAATAGTATTTGCCTATGTATTGTTTAAGTATGTATTTGTGCTATGTATTATATGATTTCCATATACACTTGAGCATGGTTCAGAGAAATAGCTGAAAACCTATATGTTACGGAATATAAATTTATTGTAACCATTTTTCCATTTCTGTACTTTAATTTATATTGTTTTAATTCACTAAGAGCCAGAATGCTGCGCTCGATATGAATTCTTCATGTAATTCAATCATTGCGTGTAATTTAAATTGTAAATTGTGAAGCGCTCTGTCGGCTTGAATTACCTCTTGTATGAACATTAATTTAACGTTGTATCTATTTTATTGCTTCATACGTCATGACTGTTAAATGGAACACATGTGAGACGATTATATTTTTTCTAAAATTTAATTGTAAGCGACGCGAGGTCGAAACTCTTTGTTCAGCGCATTTAATTGAGCCATGCCTAGGTAGGACCTGTTAGGTTGAGAATTATATCCAAACACGTTGCATCCACAGGTCGGCTCATGGTTCATGTTTCACCATGCCTCACCTGCATTAGCTTATTGGTGTAAGCGTGTCGAAATCCACTCTGAGGGCCATGCTGCAAAAATTCCAGTTCCTAGCCACTAACAAAGGGACATCATTCCTTATGCACCACGTGTGTCGTTAAAGGGGGACTGAGGGAACGAATCAGCATGACTGAGTGTTGAGACCAAGGATACAAGAATAGAGCTAAGTGCAAAATCAAGTGTACAGATCTCAAAGGAACACTTTTCTGGCAATTTAGATTGACAAAAATCAGGCATAGGCGCGTAAAGACAGAGTGAAGACTATTCGCGTTGCATTCGATTTATTGTTAATTTGTTAAACTTTATTAAATCTTATTTTCTTTGTTAATACCTCTTAGTAGTTGATTTCTATGCACAATAGACCAATTAGATTAATTCTTAGATTTGAATGGGGGCGGATGAGCAGAAAGATTGATGACGAGTGCATATTAATTTAGAGGGACTTAACTGTTTTCAAATCTAGCTAAAAGTTCGCAGTTTATTAGTCTGTAAATTTGTCGTCTGAACTACAAGACGCACTTTTAATTAGTCAGATAATAAATTGAGCAACCAGTCTGCGTAGAATATGAGAGGAAGAATTAATTATATTTAAAGTCTTTTAATTATTCTAAGCAGGGTCTTTAAATAAATACTGGAAACGTAACACATGTATCAAGGAAAAACTTAATAATAAAATAAATACCCTTACATGTATCAAGGAAAAACTTAATAATAAAACAAATACTCTTACATCCAGGAAAAACTTAATAATAAAAACAAATACTATGTATCAAGGAAATACTTAATAATAAAACAAATACTCTTACTACCTACATGTATTATATTTATGTTTGGCATGTTGGTGCTGTTGTTTGTTTTGATTGTTTTGGGTTTTTTTTTCGTTCGGGTGTTCTCGATTGTAGAGACACGTAATGAAAATCACGGTGTCAATGTCAAAGATTTAGATCTATACTCGTACGGGTCAGTATACAATTCAACTTGTTATCCCCTAATTTCTCTCTCTCTCACACACACACACACACACACACACACACACACACACACACACACACACACACACACGAGATGCCCGTTTAGTTGTAAGCTGCCTTCAGTCTGCTACTTTAAATGCATTAACCAGCTGACAAAACGAACAGCGCTAGTTTTCAACGCATGGTGGACCTCGCAAACATTATTCTAACCGCACTCTCGTTTTCTCTGGCAAAGTTATTATTTTTACCCCATCCCCCACCCCGATCCATCCATCTCGCTCACTTTGGGATATTATTTTTTTCTAATTCCGTACACATGTGTGAAAATTCCCGCCATGTTTCCATGGTGGGTGCTGTTTCTTAGCGTTGCGGGGAGTGAGTTCCCCTGTTAGTTTTGATTACCTTCGTTTGTCAACGTAAAACAAGCTGCGATACTGCAAGAAAAACTGTTTCTATGACGTTAGTCAGAAAGAAAATGTGTGTAGAGGGAGGAGAGAGGGAGAGAGAAGTAAACTTATTCTTTAAATAAACGGAACCCTACCTTTACGAATGTTTTTGAAAGGAAAAGAAGTTTTATTTACATTACAAACTGTGACAAACTAAAAAAATATTTTAGATTCGACTTTCGTCATGACTGATTCTAGGTGCAGAAATAAATACGAAAAAGATTTCGATCTTTTGACATAGAACGGTACTTTTGTCTCACTGAATTTCGAACAAACTCAGTTTTGTTCTATTCAAGTACAACTCCAAACAGTAATGAACCTAAAAACGCAAAATAACAATGCAAGAACCCAAGAACACACAATCAAAAATAATCAACCCAAGAATGCACAATAAAATAAATCTGAACCCAAGAACGCACTTCCAAAATACTGAACCAGTGAATGGAAAATCAAATTACTGAACCCAAGAATTGTCATCAAAATACTGAACTAAAAGAGCAATACCAAGTAATGAACACGGTAAACTATAATCAAAATACTGAACCCAAGAACATGTCATCAAAATACTGAACCCAAGAACATATCATGAAAATATTGAACCCCAAAATGCACTATCAAAATACTGAATCCAACAACACGTAATGGAAATACTGAACTCAAGAAAATATCATGAAAATACTGGGCCCAAGAACATATAATCAAAATACTGGACCCAAGAGCATATCATGAAAATTCTTAATCCAAGAACAAAATACTAAACCCAGGAATGCTCTATCCGTTTACTGAAGCCAGAAACCGACTTATCAGACTCCTGGACGCACTAAGAACGCACTACCGAAATACTAAACAAAAGAATACGCTATGAAAATCAGGTATCAAGAACATCTTTACATTGTTTCCTTCCTGCCCAAGACGCTCTGTTTCTCCTTATCGAACCTGAACCTAAACCCCAGGATGCAAGACTCTAACCTTCCTTAGGGGCTTACGCCCAACTGCAGTCTGAGGAAACTTCGTTAGGAGAATGAAGCTCCTTACCCAACAAATGCTTCGACCTGTAATTCAGAAAATGACGTCACTTCTGCCCATATAGCTCACGTCCACTTAAGATAAACAATGGGTAATATTTGTAACATGATACTTCCCTTTTTTTTCTGCGCTGCACAGTGGATTTATCTCTCTTACAAAAGCGCCGCGGCAAAACAATGAGTGTCCAATTTCTAAACAAAATTAGTGACGTCATTTTTTAAAACAGCACCCATTGGCTCACTATTGTAAATTTAGCATGAAAGACCGGTTCCAAGGCGACACCACACATGCTCCGTTTTATAGATCTGTAGACTTGTTAATGATTATATTGGGGGAAAGGGAGGGGGCGAATTTGTGGGGTCTTTCAAACTTCCAAATAATATTATGGGATATTTTCTCATGATGTCGATGGGTTTTGTTTTATTTAAATAATTACTCACGAGGCCCAAGCAACATTATTTAAATTTCTCCTCTATTGAAAGAAAGAAAGTAGAATAAACTGTTAAAGTTTTAAATGGTACGCGCTCTATAAAATACAATACGTTAAAGCGCGCGTCAGATCTGTGCAACATTCAGTAATGAGTGTAACATCCAGTAATGAGTGCAACATTCAGTAATGAGTGCAACATTCAGTAATGAGAACATCTAGTAATGAGTGTAAAAAATAGAATTTCATTATGTCCAGTACTGAGTGTAAAAATAGAATTTCACTATGTTCAATAATGACTCTCTACAAATAAAATTTTATATATTCAATATTAATTCTCCAAATGATTGATACAAAAATTTACAACATTCAGTGTTAACACTCCAGTAAAGTAGAATTTTTCAGCATTCAGTAAATACGCCTCGAATGAAATCAAAAATATTATCTATTGTTAGTAAAGCTCGCATTAAATAAACACTATTGTCTGCTGTTAGTAAAGTTCGCATTAAATAAACACTATTGTCTGCAGTTAGTAAAGCTCGCATTAAATAAACACTATTGTCTGCTGTTAGTAAAGTTCGCATTAAATAAACACTATTGTCTGTTGTTAGTAAAGCTCGCGTTAAATAAACACTATTGTCTGCTGTTAGTAAAGTTCGCATTAAATAAACACTATTGTCTGCTGTTAGTAAAACTCGCATTAAATAAACACTATTGTCTGCTGTTAGTAAAGTTCGCATTAAATAAACACTATTGTCTGTTGTTAGTAAAGCTCGCGTTAAATAAACACTATTGTCTGCTGTTAGTAAATAAACACTATTGTCTGCTGTTAGTAAAACTCGCATTAAATAAACACTGTTGTCTGCTGTTAGTAAAACTCGCGTTAAATAAACAATGTTGTCTGTTGTTAGTAAAACTCGCATTAAATAAACACTGTTGTCTGTTGTTAGTAAAACTCGCATTAAATAAACACTGTTGTCTGTTGTTAGTAAAACTCGCATTAAATAAACACTGTTGTCTGCTGTTAGTAAAACTCGTACGGAACTATACACTTTAATAAAATTAAATATATACACAGTTCCAAAACTATTCTTCGTCAATGCCAGTTCACCCAAAATGAACGTACTTCCCTCATCATTACCCACAATCCCATTTTGTTTTCTAAAACTATTTTCCTGTTATGTCAACTGCGTGACTGCTTGCCACGATTTTGTTAAAACATTACGTCGGACAGAGACAAATCGGACCCCCACCGTGTCAAATCTGGAACAAGCAGCGAAATCACCAGACAAACCAAGAGCCCTCTGAAAGCAATCAATACCAGAAAGGGCTGCTTAAGACATTACCAATATTTGAAGGAAAGGAAAGGGTTGCTTATGACATTACCAATATTTGAAGGAAAGGAAAGGGTTGCTTATGACATTACCAATATTTGAAGGAAAGGGTTGCTTATGACATTACCAATATTTGAAGGAAAGGAAAGGGTTGCTTATGACATTACCAATATTTGAAGGAAAGGGTTGCTTATGACATTACCAATATTTGAAGGAAAGGAAAGGGTTGCTTAAGACACTACCAACATTTGAACGGAAATGGTTACTTAAGACATTACCAATATTTGAAAGGAAGGAATTGCTTAAGACACTACCAACATTTGAACGGAAAGGGTTGCTTAAGACATTACCAACATTTGAAAGGAAATTGTTGCTTAAGAGAGACTGAAATAAGTACAATCTTCAAACTCATAACTGAAATAATTGAATTGTAGATAAAATCAACGTTTCATGTAAAGGCGAGCGGGGATTTCGGGCGAGGAGGTGTGGGGGGGGCAGAAGATAAATGTCAGCAAACACTAGGCTAATGGAAATGATGAAATACGCAAAGAGATGCACAACAAAAATTTGAAAAGAAATGTATTTATAAGATAGAAAATAAAAGAAAACGCTAGAGGAAACGACAATGTGTTATCGTCAACTGAAACATCAAGCACCAACACGAACCCCGGAAGACAGGACAGTTTATTGCCCGCCTCTCTCTCTCTCTCTCTCTCTCTCTCTCTCTCTCTCTCTCTCTCTCTCTCTCTCTCTCTCTCTGTATTCTTTCGGACATCAAGAGTGATGTATCCTTTCTCTAGAGCGGGAAAATCCACAGTTGGCGTGCATGACTTGAAAACTCCAAATGACTGAGTGCATTCGGGCCGTGACACCGGAACGGTATCTCAATGGTATCGATTCCATTCTGCAAGTCTGCATCTGTCGAATCTCTTTCTTTCTTTCTTTGTTTCTGTCTGTCTCTCTCTCTCTTTCTAAATTTCATTCATTCTTTCTGTCTGTCTGTCTTTCTGTCTTTCTTTCTTTCTTTCTTTCTTTCTTTCTTTCTTTCTAATTTCTTTCTTAATTTCTAAATTTCTTTCTCTTCCTTTTTGCACTTTTGATTGCTGTGTGTGAGTGTGCATGTGTTTAGTGTAATTTTAAAAGAATTTATGATGTTGTTCTACTGAAGCTATGGCGAGATTTGTGTCGATTTAAGTCTGTTTTACGATATTCTTTTCTTCTTACCTAAGTCCGGATGCAGTCATCGAAAGACACACTTCTGCACTCGACACGATTGGAATGATTCGACACGATTGTAAAACAGTACCTACTCATACCGATAGAATTGCAAACCCGGCCGGAACTTACCGATAAACGACAGACCCGGCCGGAACTTACCGATACACGACAGACCTGGCCGGAACGTGCCGATACACGACAGACCTGGCCGGAACGTACCAATAAATGACAGTTCCGGACGGAGTAATTTGGTGCTTGTTAATTCTGCTTCGTTCTGTTGACGAAAAAGTTTATTTCTGTGTTTTTTCATTTTCATTTTCATTTTCATTTTCTTTATAGGGATCAGTGCTATGCAAGTGAAAGAAGCAAATGGTGTGGGTCAACTTTGGTGACTCGTTATGTGAAAAGAGCGATGAATGTCCAGTGTGGGTCTCTTAGGGTAATGGTTGAGTAAGCTACTTGTAACAAACAAAGATAGACCAGTGGTAATGACAAAATAAGAAACAAGTTTTCTTTCCCCTAAGTTAACCAGGGGCCTAAGAGAAGAGGGGATAGGATATTTTGTACATGCTATGAGAATTACACCCTAGTTCTACTCTTTAAGACTCCATCTTTTTCAGTAATATAACTGCATAATAGTACAAGAAAACACTTGCGATTAAAAGCATCAAGAACTAAAAGAAAAGCTGAGACTTGAGATCGGTTTGTCTTACGGTCACCGTCGTACACGCACGTCCTTTAAACAGTGTGTTGTGTAGCTCTCTACTACTTTAAATGATCAGTGACGTTTTTCATTTTTAAACTAAACAGTATGTTGTGTAGCTCTCTACTACTTTAAATGATCAGTGAAGTTTTTCATTTTTAAACTAAAGACCTGCCAAGATTGTCGGGAATTACTTTTCCTGTAACGATAAGCAAACATAAAACGCATAGTGTATATTTTTTTTATTTTTTTTTGGGGGGATGGGGGAGTAAGATGAAGTGGATGGGTAGGTTGGACTCAAGTCACTGATGACGGCGTTCGGATAATGCACTCGACAGACTACCATAACCAGCCATGTTTCTTTCCTCACGTTTGTCGATAGGGTAAAAACTCTATCTGTTAACCAAACGTGTCAGTCTGGGATCGTTCATCAACAGCTAGTCTTAGGATCACAATCGACAGTTCTCCCACAAATGCTTTTAAATTTCAGTTACAAGTCTCCCACAAAGAGAGACTTCAAATGTAAGTCTCAAGTTCAACAAAAGTTCTCCCCCAAAGCAATTGTTTAAATGATAAATCTCAAGATACAATGACAGCTCTCCCCAAAGCATTTGTTCAAATGTAAGTGGCACTTTATAGGGATAGCTCTCCCACAAAGCAATTATTTAAATACAAGTAACAATAAAATAACAGCTCTCTCCCAAAGAAAGTATTAAATGTAAGTATCAAGTCGCAATGACAGGTTTCCCACAAAACAATCATTTAAATACAAGTTACAAGTTAGAATGACAGTTCTCCCACAAAGTAATTATTCAAATACAAGTTAGAATGACAGTTCTCCCACAAAGTAATTATTCAAATACACGTTACAAGTTAGAATGACAGTTCTCCCACAAAGTAATTATTCAAATACACGTTACAAGTTATAATGACAGTTCTTCCATAAACAAATGCAAGTCTCTAACAATGCTGTAATTTAAATTCAACACTTACGCCATAATTATCGGTTTCACCATAAAGCGACTTTTTGGAATACAAGTAGTAAGTTAAAATAAAATGTACCACAACCATTACATGTATTCAAAAGCATACCTTAAAGGCACTGTCTTTCGAATACAATGAAAAATGAAATCTACCACAACCATTACATGTATTCCAACGCATACCTTAAAGGCACTGTCTTTCGAATACAATGAAAAAAAATGAAATCTACCACAACCATTACATGTATTCCAAAGCAAACCTTAAAGGCACTGTCTTTCGAATACAATGAAAAATGAAATCTACCACAACCATTACATGTATTCCAAAGCAAATCTTAAAGGCACTGTCTCCGCTGAGCCAACATGTCAAAGCAGAACAATGAACTAGAAAGAAAATTCGCTTGTGACAATTACTGTCAACTTAGTCTTTCATTTTAAAACTCTTACGCCATTCTGTCGTAGTTCAAAATTTTTACCCTCTACGTCGATCGTCTTTGAATGACCTGACGCAGACATGTACGTCATCTTGTCCATGGAATTATGGAACCCGTATCCCTCCTGTACTATTTTAAGTCGTCTGCTAATGGAAAGGTGTCCATGGAATTATGGAACCCGTATCCCTCCTGTACTATTTTAAGTCGTCTGCTAATAGAAAGGTGTCCATGGAATTATGGAACCCGTACCCCTCCTGGACTATTTTAAGTCGTCTGCTAATGGAAAGGTGTCCATGGAATTATGGAACTCGTACCCCTCCTGGACTATTTTAAGTCGTCTGCTAATGGAAAGGTGTCCATGGAATTATGGAACTCGTACCCCTCCTGGACTATTTTAAGTCGTCTGCTAATGAACAGAAATGGCACTGACGGTTTAAGATACTACTAACCCAGACACGAAATGCAACTTGACCTTTAACTTAACCTTTACTTTTATCCGTAACCGCAATCTTAACCCGCTGTGGGTATAATTTTAAATGCTTTCCTTCTTCCAGAAGATCACTAAACTCTTATACAGAGTCAATTAGAGTTCATTGCAGAAGACATTTAGCCTTTGATCTGTGACCTTTAACCGTCTCACATTTCACGTATGTGTATTTATGCAGAGTTCACACATCCGCAAGAGGGAGGAGTTCCGTATTACACCTTATATTTTATAGGTTAATGATGAATATAATCTATGCTACTGAACTTTGACCTGCACCACGTACGGTAATATCTCTTCAACAATCTGTTAACGCTTATCTACTTTTGAGGGAAGAGGGAGAAGAGCGGGTAGAAAACGTTTCCTAAAATGACATATGACGTATAACTCTAGACACTTTCTATCCTTTTGGAAACATTAGGCAACGGGGAAAGAGGGGGGGGGGTGCTTGTATTATTTTCTTTAACCAACTAAAATAGTCTTTCATATGACAAAATGTATTGTTGGGACTATTTCAGAGAATTCTCAATTATTCTAATATTTTGTTTTCTTGGGAAAAAAAATCCCGGTTTAATCAAAGCTGTTATGTAGAAATATAATTAAAACATTTATAAAGTGTGGCGTAAAGAATACGACAATTCAAATATGGCTATAGTTCATAAAGACGTGACAAGTTGTGACAAAGGTGTGTGTGGTAGATGCGCATACCTGTACTTGTGTGTGCGCGGGTACTTGCGTAGTGTGTATGTAGTGTGTGGGGGGGAGGGGGGATGGAGAAAGGAGTCAAATGACGTCGTGTGCAAAATTCATAAATCATTCTCGCTTGGGGGAGAAGAAAAAGCACCCAAGAAATTTTTTAAAATGCAACTAAAAACGCTTACAAATGTAAACAATTAAGGTTATTTTAAAAACAATATGTATACCCAATAATTAAAAACCATCAATTAGTAAATCTGAGCAGTAAAAGAAAGACGTGTCAGATGTGCAAAAGTGACGTTGTTCACACGATTGACCTTGGTCCGATATCGGCACGAAGATGTCGGAAACCCGATCACACTAATGCTGTTTGCCCATTTAAAAAAAAAAATCTACTTATTTTTTTCCCCTTTGACTATGATTAGGAGATTTGCGCCCCCTTATTCAACTTCCGGTTGTCTTGGAGATAGGTGTCAAGTTTGTGGTAAGTGCGGGTGTGCAGCGTATTATTGAATAAAACGGCATGCTGCCTGCTGGCGTCGAGTCCACTCTGACAACCTCATCCAATATGATGAAAGAGATTAGTTTACTTTGGGGGAGTCCTCGCCGTCAAGTAGGGGTGGGGTTGGGTTGAGAGCGAGTGGGGGGGGGAGTATGAGAGAAAATCAAATAGCAACCGATGGATACCGGTCTTCCTACTGCGCGGCACGTGACCCAAGGCCCTGTACTCGGACTTCTCAACTCAGTTTTCTTTCACGCCAAGCATTCCCCGTTGCCTGCTTTCGCCTGGCGGAGGAGCCAAGGCTTTGGGGGTATTAATGGGATTTGAGTTTCCTGCTTACAAGCACCGGAAGAAAGCCAATTCCTGTCATGAATGAATATCTGACACCCAACTGCAGCACTCGAAAATGCTCGAAATATTATATGTCAGTAACATGTATAAATTGCATCTACGACTCCACCCACCACCTTCCCACCTTACTCCCCTATATATACCAGCTCGAAATCGAAGACATTTATGTTTTTATCCGCAAAAGAAATTCGGAAACTCCCGCTGCTGATGACATTTCTTTTTCATAATCAACCAAATGTCGAAACTCTTTAAGGAAGCAGTTTTTAATGAAGATAAACGAAAGTAGGAAAAGAGAACTCTCGCTTACAAGGCATAAAAGACGTTTCGTCTCAATTTTCTTTTCCACTTGGACATGGAATCCAATTAACGCATTTTTATGTCAACAGGCGACTTAATGACGTTCTGCCTGGTAATATCTGAACGCATGGCATTAAGAGCGGAAAGCCATCACTGCGACCACTAATAAGCTTATTGTTTTGCTGTTGTTATATATACTTTTTTTTTTAAATATCAGCCAGCAAGGATTTTGCAATGTTCTATTTTTCTGAATGCCGTGATTTTACAGTGAATCGATTTTAACTGAACCGATAATGATGTGGCGTTTCTTCCTTAATATTTGGAATGGATTTGTGTTGTGTGTTGTTAGCGGTGTGCATGTGTGATTATGTTTGCGTGTGCATTTGTGGCTTTGTGTGCGTGTATGTGTATCTGTGAGTGCGTGTGTGTGTGTGTGTGTATGTTTGTGTGCGTACATGTATCTGTGTGTATGTCTGTATGTGTGTATGTCTGTGTGTGTATATATATATATCTCTGTGTGCATGCGCAAGTGTGTATATGTGTGTGTATATGAGTGCGCAAGTGTGTATCTGTGTGTGGGTGTGTGGATGGGTGGGGAGTTCGTTATCATGATATCTAGTTGCCAAAACGTACACGCAAAGAAAAATACACGCAGTGCCCACTTTTCTTTATCTCTAGGTTTAAAGTCCATTTACCTGGCTATTCTTTATCTCTAGGTTTACAAGTCCACTTACCTGGCTATTCTTTATCTTTAGGTTTACAAGTCCACTTACTTACCTGGCTATTCTTTATCTCTATGTTTACAAGTCCACTTACCTGGCTATTCTTTATCTTTAGGTTTACAAGTCCACTTACTTACCTGGCTATTCTTTATCTCTATGTTTACAAGTCCACTTACCTGGCTATTCTTTATCTCTATGTTTACAAGTCCACTTACCTGGCTATTCTTTATCTCTAGGTTTACAAGTCCACTTACCTGGCTATGGTCGAATGCATGAGCAACATTAATAACAGTAGAGTTGTCAATTTAGACACAAAAACCCCTCATTTTAATGGTTACGATGGGGGGGGGGGGTCAGCATGTATGAGCCTCAATGACAAAGTGTTGTTGTTTTTTAATAATTGCTAGGTCAATGTTTATCAACCTAACAAGAAAGAATTCTTGCTTTGATCACTGGATCAGTGTATCAGACTTATTCACAATAGCTATCGCTTTAATAGCTGCTAGGTCAGTCTTTATCAGCTTCATTGACTAACCCTGTCATTTTAACGGTTACTGAATAAGTGTTTATTGACATCATCGTCAGTGTTTGTAACTTTACTGGTTGCGGATTAGTGTTTCTCCGCCGAATCAACAAGTGCTTGCTACTTGCGTTCTGGTTAATGAGGAGGAGAGTAATATTTATCAATCTCAACAACAGAAACTCATACTACTTTCCTAGTTAAGAAATGTTTTTCCTTATCGAAAGAAACTGGTACTTTTTACTGTTCAGAGAAATGTTTATCAGGCGTAATAGCCATATATATTTATGAACCGAATTAGCAATAAAATATTGCCAATAATTTTTTTTTTCTACCAGAAGGAAGCAACACGTAGCAGCTTCGTCGATTGTTGATATTTCTCTTAGTGCATGATTACTCCCAACGACATAAACTGCTTAGGATTCAAGATCAGCCGGATTCCAAAATTTGTCAGATTTAAATTTAAAATTAGTTACAAGGTCAATATGTATTAACCTCATGGTCAAAATTATTTGACCCTTTTAAATTAATGGTTTGACATCAACGTGTATCAACTTCTTCCCACACGAAATGTTTCCTGTCAATAGCGTTACTTTGTGCCATTAACTTTGACAGTGCATAAATACGTTCAATTAAAAATATAATTATTTGGATACTATGAGAGAGCACTGTTTCCTGTTAAGCTGATCAATTTATGGTAGACATTTGAGCAAGATAATATCTATGTAACTGTCACCTGAAAGAAACAATAAACGTGATAATAGCTAAGGTGAGTGACAGAGAACTGAGAATGACCTCTTGCAACAGATGTGGAGTAAAAGTTTTCAGTGTTTTAGGAGTGAAAAACGTCAGGTTTTCGGTCCTTTTGTTTCCTTTCTAAGAAATTTTTTTTTCTTTTTATTTATTTATTTTTTTTTTTTTTTTTGGGGGGGGGGGTTTGCGCGGACACATGTAAGTGGTGACAGTTTTTCTTGGTGTTGTCTTACGGTAGGTCAAGGAGACCACCTAGCCTTTTGCATCCTCGATGTACAGGACGGTTATCATCTTTCGTCATTTTTTTTCCGTCCCTTCAGGTTAAATCACTTTCATTTTGTTTTAACTTTAGCTTGGTTCTTAATCACTTCTGGCTATGAGATTTTGGATTCGTGGGCCTTTGTTGATTTTGCCGTTATTCGTGTTATTTTAACTCAGTAAATTTGGATCGCTTGGGATTAAGGGGACGCTGTTGCTTTTTGTCGCTTACAACAAAGATTGTTGATCTTGCATCATGGGGAATGGTTTGGGAGTTGCCGGTACCCCACCCCCAATGTTGCCAAGGGCATTCCTTTAAAGAAAAGAGAGTCGCGCCTCATTATTGCTGAAGGAAAAAAACACAAAACAAGATCAAAGCCAGCTATTATACACGCACAAATTTAAAAGCTGCACTCTCGTCCCATCTGCAAAAGAGTCTGCACAATGACGAATCATCTATTTCCTTTCGCCACTGCCCATGCTCTCCTCAGCATCGGCGCAACATCAGCACAACACTCGGAGTCGCTCAAGCGTACAGCCGACCAGGACGTCAGCCGGATTTTCAAGGCGGAGGGATGAGGTTGAACGACTTTCACGCGCTTGGCGAACCTGCTTCCAGTGATTGGTGTTAAAAAAGGCGACCTGTGCTAAACGGCATACTGATTTCATTTGGGAGTCGTACAAACCTACTTGTGTTCGTCTACGTCAACAGGGGCTGCCGTGCTGCCTCGCGTAAAGTCAATAGTCGCGCATTCCAATGCTGACCATTCAAACGGAAAGACAACCGTGTTCACCCAAGAGGAAGTAATTCCAGTTGTGTGTTTCCGTGCGAGTTTGTCGTCTGAGCGACTTAATCGCGGGAACGCGGGCACTATTTTCTTTGGCGGTGCCAACTTTGAAGTCGACCAAGCTGTGAGCCTCCTTTCTGTTCGCTTGTCTTTGAGTGTCAGCTTTTGCGGGTACGTGTCGTAACGACTGTCTGTATTTCCACAACGAAAAGTGAATTTGCAC
Source organism: Sinotaia quadrata (assembly GCA_028829895.1). Lineage (NCBI taxonomy): Eukaryota > Metazoa > Mollusca > Gastropoda > Architaenioglossa > Viviparidae > Sinotaia > Sinotaia quadrata. The sequence continues at coordinate 131,124,498 of CM054181.1, forward strand.
TTTAAATTCCATTGTGTTTCTCGCTACTCTAAACAAAACTAGTCAAGCGTGAAACGATTTTGCCCCACGGTACATGAATTCACGCTAAAATAACATCTTCCATGCATCGATTCAAAAGATTTGTTTTTATTTTAAAAATAAAAAGATTAAAGTAAGAAGAAACGTTATGATATTATTTGTGTTTGTTTGCCTATGCTTAACTCTGTCCACCACAAAATTTAACCAGAGACAAAAGAATATATCCCAGGAAAAAAGGAAACACACGTCTCTCTGTTTCTCGTGCACCCTCTCTAGCTAGCCAGCTTTCGTTTCTCCTCCCTTCCCCATCTACGTGTGTAATTAATTAATTTTTAGTAATATTCTAAAAATAGCTATAAAGCTTCTTACATTTGAACACTACAGAAACAAAATGTGCAGGAAAGAGAATCAAGAGATAATGGGACGGAGGATGGGTGGGGGAGGAAACATGGCTCAACTAAAGTGAAGGTCATGAAAAATATTCCTGTCTACTTTTAAAGAACGCTTCAGTGTCGCTGTACGGTACTAGGAAACTCTAGGCACTAGTTTGTCGAATTATCTGACAAGTAAAAATACAAACAACACACCCAAATGTTATTTTTCTTTTCTGCGGACGAATTTACTCTCAATGAAGGTTACAATGTGGACTTTTCTTTTACTTTGGACACTTATTTTCTTTAGTCCATCTTGATGTGTGTGTGTGTGTGTGTGTGTGTGTGTGTGTGTGTGTGTGTGTGTGTTGTGTGTGTGTGTTGTGTGTGCGTACTTCTGTATGTGTATTTTGCAACAATATTCTTAATTATTAATAATATTCTTAAAGTAATATGCATTAATGACAATACCGTTTAAAATTAATAAAGTCAGGAAGCCACATTCAGTAGTGATGTATTACAAACGAATCCCAAATATAACACAAACCAGAAATAACTGCTAGAAACAAAGTCAAGGACAAATATTGCAAAGATGTAGGGTTGTGTGATGCAGCAAATCTACCCATGCCCTTAAGGGAACACAATTACATATGACAAAAGAAGGAACAGATATACCAGCAATATGTTGTTATTTTTTTGTTTTGTTTTGTTTTGTTTTTAGTTGGGGGTGGGTGGGTATAGGAGCATAACTAATTTTGAAAGGGGTTAAGGAGAGAAAAATTACGCTTCAAAGACTGAACAGAAAGTCGGAGACGAGAGAAAACGCTACAACGTCGGAGCTCACCGATTTGTCGGGCATGAAGTCGTCCTCTCCCATGCCTTCTCTGCTCGATGCGTGGCTGTGGGATTTCTTGATCGTGATTTCCGGCGAGGAGTTGGTGACGATCAAAGCACTCCCCAACTCCACTGCCACTTTCTCACTGGCTGGCTTCATTTCGTCTCTCTCTGAGTACTTTCTTCTCTGCAGGTCCGCTCGCCTGATGACGATAATCGTCACGATGACGGCAACCGTGATGATGCCAGTGACGCAACCGAGAATGATGACGATGAGCAGGTGCTCCGAGCGTTCCCCCGATGACGGACCTTCTGTGGCGTTGGCGACAAACACCATGAGGTCGAAAGACGCGTTGCTGGTCTTTGATGGTATTCCAGAGTCGGTTACCGCCACAGTCACTCGATGCTTCCCAATGTCTTTCATGGTGAGTTTTCGAGAAAGGGCAAGCACTCCGTTCTCGCCATTAACGCGAACGAAAGGTGTCGCTTTTACCAAGTGGAAGTGCAGCTGGGATATTTCTGGATCGTCGATGTCTCTGGCGACCACCACGAGTAGTGTTGATCCGGGCTTGGTGTCGGTGGCCACCGCCAAAGCAGAGATGTTGTTCGGATCAGGAACGATTATCTGTGGTGGATTGTCGTTGACGTCTTCCACGATGATGATGATTCTGGCAGATCCGGTGCGCGCTGGTTTGCCCCCGTCCACAGCTCTGACGAGCAATGAGTATTCCGGAGTTGCTTCCCTGTCAAGGGACATCTCTAATGTCAGAGTGCCGTCGTCCAAGACAGCCAATGGCAGCTGTCGATTTATTGAACTGAAGAAGTTTCGTTCCTGAGGGCTTTCCCAATCCAGTGAGTATTTGAGCCGGCCATTGTCCCCACTGTCTCTGTCATCAGCGCTGACCCTTCCAACCGTCATCCCTAACGGACTGTTTTCAGCCACCCTGACTTCGTAGTAATCCTGTATGAACCTCGGCGTGACGTCGTTAATGTCCTGAATGCTCAAAATGACTGTAGCAGACGATCGTCTCTTAGGTTCTCCTCCATCAGTCGCGATGACGTCAAAGGTTATTTGGTGATTACGTTCGTGATCAAAAGACCGTGTGGCGATGATATAACCACTGTCATCGATGATGACACCTGCATCACCGCTGGTGGATGAAATGTCATATTCGATTTCAGCATTCTTCCCAATGTCCAAGTCGGCTGCAAAGACACGAGCTATCTGCATACCAATCTCATTATTTTCCGAAACAATAGCATAGTAGACGTCATCAAGAAAACGCGGTGGGTTGTCATTTTCGTCTACAACCTGAACTGCAAAATTCACGCTTGTTTCCAAGGGAGGTGACCCTGCGTCCCTGCAATTAATGCTGACGTTGTGGGTCCCCTGCTTCTCACGGTCCAGGGCCTTGACCACAATGACCTTGTACTGGTCCACATCCAGGGCTTGGAGCTCCAGAGCTTCGCTGACTACGGAACATGTCACTACTCCCTGCAGCCCTTTGTCAGGGTCGACAACTCGCACATGAGCGACAACCGTGCCTGGCTGAGCATATTCAGACACGCGGCCATCGAACAAGAGGTTCAGAATCGCCCTGGGTCGCGTGTTCCCGCTGTCGGTCACTGACACCTCCACGATCGCCTCGCCAACTAACGGTGGTTGTCCCCCGTCCGAACACTCCACGGTGATCTGAATGGTCTGCCCCTGGATTTCCGCGAGGGAATCTGCTACTCTTAGTTCGCCGGTACTTGAATTGAGCGCAAAATACTTCGTGATTTCCGGTGGTATGACGGGACTGAACCTGTATCTTCTCTCGCCATTCGCTTCTTTGTCTGCGTCGGTTGTATTGAATCTGTCGTGGAATATAAGAGAATAAAACATTTAGGTACAGTTTGGGTCTGCCGTGCATCACAGCAGATTTAAAATGTCTCAACGGCGTTGGAACAGAAAAAAACAACAGACATGTTTAGATAGTGACTGGGGCACTACACAGTTTGGGGCGATATGCATTTTGAGTGACAATGTTTTTAGTAAGAATGATGGAAGGAGAAAGTAGATAGTAAGAATGATGGAAGTTAAAGGAGAAAGTAGAATGAAGGAGATTAAGTTAAATTAAGTTTATAACAATCTATCGATCTAGCTATCAAGCTGCTTATCAGGAGAATCTATTTCTCTAGGCTACCTACTGGTAAGATGACCCTAGAAACTATGGTTAAAGTTTTTAAATCGTTTCTCGGAAGAAAACTGTCCATATTAAATTTGTCATTTGGAGTGTTGTTTTGAGTCATTTTTATTTTTTATTTTTTTAATTTTCAATGGCAACCTGGAGCCAAAGGTCAAATAGTTTTTAGTGCATGCATTCTCGATGATTTCATTGACGTCAGCAAACAGCTCGCCGAAAGTTCGTTATTTAATTATGAATATTATTAGCATTAATGAATATTTGCATTTATTCATTCATGTAAGCAAATGTTCCAGTATATCACTACACACTGATACAGGTCTAAAACTGCACATGTTCATAAGAACGAAATATATCTAGTTTGCCTGCAACCAGTGTTAGAAAATGATTGCATCCAGTGTTAGAAAAAGTATACAGCCAGTGTTGGAAAAAGCATACAGCCAGTGTTGGAAAAAGCATACACTTAAAATCATGTAGCCAAGTATACTCAATACTTATCTAGTATGTTGTATGTTTATAATTGCACGTGTTCATGTAGTTAAATGCATCTGCCTGATATTTGTCACCAGCTACTGGCAGGTCTACAACTTGATGTATAATCATGAAGTCACTTGTATATCTAAATACTGCTTTAGCATGACACCAAATACAATACATTCTTGCTCTACTGACAGGTCTACGACTTGATTTATATTCATGAAGTCACTTGTATATCTAAATACTGCTTTAGCATGACGGCGAATACAATGCATTCTTGTTCTACCGGCATTCCTGTACCTCCGGAATAGATCTGTCACCATTTTATCTATCGGCCTATTTCAAACTTATCCTACCGCGAGCATGGCATCCACACCCACTAATGGTCTTTAGATAACTAATTACCAATTAATTACTAATTAGCAATGTACCCAGTTATAATACCTTTATCATATCCATGCCTAACTGTTTATTTTATATTTCTAGCGCATATTAAAATTGCCTTCAAAGTAACCTCTGTATCTAATGGCATATTCGATCTACTGGAGCACTCTTATACTATTGTTATCCCGATAAACGAGAGTTTACTGTAACTCAGATACAGCCATTCTATCCGGATAAACGAGAGTTTACTGTAACTCGGATACTGCCATTCTATCCGAATAAATGAGAGTTTACTGTATTTTGACATAACTGTGTTATGCGGATAAACAAGAGTTTACTGTAACTGTATATATTTCCATGCTTTCGAGATAAACAAGAGTTTACTGTAGCTCTAATATTTCCATGCAGACATCCAGTCATTTTCACCTAATTTTAGTAGATCATCTTTGTCACAAACCTGGATCTATATAATCAATAATTCACATGGTTTTTAAAAAAATCGATCATTCTTCTTAATACTTTTTTACGTTCTTGTAAATAAATTATCTCACCGGACAACAAAAGTGTTGAGGGGCGTGGTCTCGTCCAGTGAGACGTTGTATGATGCTGGATGAAAGACAGGAGGATTGTCGTTGACGTCTATGACGTTGATGTCCACTGTCATTGTACCCGTCTTGGGAGGATCGCCTCCATCTTGCGCAACCACAGTCACCCGGTAGATTGACGTCACTTCTCTATCTAAAGGAGATTTCACCAAGAGGTTCACCTACAATAACAATAATCGTAATGATAACAATGATAACCAGCAGAAGTGAGACCAGAAGGTTCACTTACAATAACAATAATCGTAATGATAACCAGCAGAAGTGAGACAGAAGGTTTATCTACAATAACAACAATCGTAATGATAACAATAATGATAACCAGCATAAGTGGGACCAGAAGCGCTGAGAGAAAAGAGCATCTGAAATAAAATTGTGAACACATCTCTTAACAAACGTCTTTGTGAACCACAGAACTGCCCAACTGCTTAAAACATCACTTCTAAGAGGTGCTTCTCCGTAAAATATTGGTTCTCCCAGAATCGTGGTAAATTTCTGGGACAAACAACAAAATCGTGAGCAGAGGTAATAATAATAATAAATAAAAAACTAAAATCATGAAAATATCAAATGATTCCAAATACTGACTATGCAAATCTATGGATAAAACAACAGAGCATATACTATCTGGATGTCAGGTTCTGGCTGGAACAGAATACACCAAAAGACACAACGAAGTGGGAAAACTCATACATAGAAATCTATGTTATACCTATGGTGTAAAAACTGCAGAAAGAGCATGGATGCACCAACCAGAAGCAGCCACCGAAACAGAAGAAGTCAAAATACAGTGGGACTTCGAGATAAGAACGGGTCGAGTGATTCCTGCACGAAGACCAGACGTTGTAATTCTCAATAAGTCCAACAGAACAACAACAATCCAAGTGAAAGAATCATAAAAACAAAAGAAAAAGAAAAAATAGAAAAATCAAAAGACCTCATATTAAAAATCCAGAGATTGTGGAAATTAAAAACAGAAGTGGTACTTGTAGTGATAGGAGCCATGGGGAACATAACATCTGAGTTGGAAGGTTATCTGAAACCAGACTCGCCCCACTACTCAAAGCAGCGCTCCTCGGAAGTGCCCACATCCTCCGTAAAACTTTGGATCTGGTAGAATCTTGGTAAGAATGATTCCGAGACCTTGGTTCATAACCGACAGTCAACCAGAAGTCGTGGAAAGAGGCAGGATGATGATGATGATGATGATGATGATGATGATGATGATTACTGGTGGTGGGACGATGAAGGGGTCGAGGTGAGGAAAATAGATCTAAGCCGGAGTGTCATTAAGTCAATGTGTCATTAAGTCAATGGGTCGGTAAGTCACAGTAAATGTATCTGAAGACATTTACTAGGAAAACCTCTGAATAACAGTCTTAAGATGCGGCTGTTATCACTAACTGACCTGTGAAGATAAGAACTGGTAAATGAAAATGATGAACTGATAGGTGAAGATGGAATTGATTATATTTGAAAATAATGAAATGATAGATGAATATAACGAACTGATGAATGAAAATAATTAAGTGAAAGGTGACCATGGCGAAAATTGGATGAGGATGACCAAAGAGATCGTATTGTAATGTTTCGAGTTCACTAAGGCATCTTACTTTTTTTGGGTGTGTGTGTGTGTGTGTGTGAGAGAGAGAGAGAGAGAGAGAGAGAGAGAGAGAGAGAGAGAGAGAGCGAGAGAGAGAGTGTGTGTGTGTGTGCGCGCGCGCACAAAAGAAAAAATGCAAGAACAGATCTAAAATATTTTGAAGTGGTCCACAAGTATTCATTCAGTTCACTACGGCATCTTATTTTTTCTGCATTCAATTTTGTGTTTGTGTGTGTCTGTTTGTGCTTACGTGCGTGCGTGTATGTATGTGAACATGCGTTCACGAGTGTGAAAAAAACTCGAGAATAGATTTGAAATAGGATGAAGTTGTCCACAAGCATTCATTCAGCAAGTCGTTGATTCCGTCTGAAGTCTAGAAAAAATGCAAACGAGATAAGGGGCTAGGTTAGACGTCCGTGCGTATTGATCACATAAATACATTGAATAAGATGTTGCTTTCTTAATCCGTTTCTTTTAGCCTGTAGTGGAGGTAGCAGTGGTAAGGAGGTGGGGTGAGGATAGGTTGGAGGGGGGTCTTATATTTCAGAGAAGGGTGTTGATTATTTGTTTAAGTTCCTCTTTCAACACGCGTTAATTTCGCGGCACGCATTCCAGCTGTCTTGCTACACCTCTGGCAAAGACAATTCTTACTTCGCGCCGGACTACTTTACTCTTTCCTGTTCACTTTTACACCAGCCTCCCTTATCTAGGATCTGGATTATAAATGGTCTGATTGAAATGATTCTATGCCAGCAGACACAATTTCATCTCGCACTGCTAAGTGAGAGGCAGGGACATGTTTAAAAAAGAAAAAAAAAACTTTCTTCCATGAAAAACAGAACTATGGTTTCTTACAAACACAAAGCAATTCACATAACGTTTATATGAGGGATAGAAACAGAGATAGTATGTTTTACAAAGACTTACCTTTATCACCACACAGATAAACAGAAGACTTACTTCGCCTATCACCACACAGATAAACAGAAGACTTACCTTTATCACCGCACAGATAAACAGAAGACTTACTTCGCCTATCACCACACAGATAAACAGAAAAATTACCTTTATCACCACACAGATAAACAGAAAACTTACCTTTATCACCACACAGATAAACAGAAGACTTACTTCGCCTATCACCGCACAGATAAACAGAAAACTTACCTTTATCACCACACAGATAAACAGAAGACTTACTTTTATCATTGCACAGATAAACAGAAGACTTACCTTTATCACCACACAGATAAACAGAAAACTTACCTTTATCGCCACACAGATAAACAGAAGACTTATCTTTATTACCACACAGATAAACAGAGCTACGATGTTTTACAAACAATAATTGCATATACCAAAGATCGCACTTTACCTATCTCAATATAGTCAGTTATGTGATATTTTACGAACAGATCTAATCAGAGTTATGTTATATTTTATGAACAGATCCAATCAAAGTTATGTGATATTTTACGAGCAGATCCAGTTTCACATCGAAAAAAAAACAATTTTGATATTATACATCAAAACACACGAACATCATACAGTAAAGGATAGTAATTTTATATACCATAAACCCATCAAACTTTCAAACCTTAAAGAACAGTAATTTCATACCAACACACACACACACACACACACACACACACACACACACTTCATATTTAAGGAACAGTAATTTGATATACAAAAAACAGACTAACTTCATATTTAAAGGAACAGTAATTTGATATACTACAGACTAACTTCATATTTAAAGGAACAGTAATTTGACAAAAAAACAGACTAACTTCATCTGACACCAAACAATAAAGGACAGAACTATTTGCAGCCAGCTCACTCTCAGATTTCCAGCCAGAGATTCCACTACACACTCATTACACGCGCGGACAAAGACCAGAACCCAAGACCCATATTATTTCAGCTCCACAAACGGTCAAACCAAAATTGCTCAAGACGGCGCAGTTCAGCAGAAGAGCGCGAAAGAGCATACCCTCAAGAGAGCAGGCGCGCTATTCCGACAGCACCAAAAAACATCTAGCGCGAAGTTCCTTTAGCTGCTGCGCGTCAAGAAAACTCAAGTCTCAGATACAACAGAGGGTGGCACCGGTATCCCAAGCGGGCAAGCATCGCGCGCTTGGCATCCGGGTATGCGTCTCATCAGCAGAAGAATGCGCTGACAAGGTGCATGTGAGGGTAGAGTTTGCTGTTTCATTTACACACGAAGACGCTTGACTGGGAAAGATGGAGTAATGTTTTTGTTTTTTTTAATAGAAACAGTATGAATATTGTTACAACTCCCAGAGTTAATACGAGGTGTTTCATTTTATGTTGTTGTTTGTCTTGTTTCGTCGCTTTGGGTTTTCTTGAGTTTTGTTTTGTGATGACACTCTTTACCATGTAAAAATTAAAATTATATCTGTATTGTGGGCTCCTTAATAAATAATTATAATAGAAGATTCAGGTGTTGGGAGAGGTTGTTGTTGTTTGTTTTAGTATTTTTAGTGCTTAATTTATTTAAATTGGTTTTAACAACATTGAATGGTGCTCTACCATTATACCAGCTATGTAACAACAAAAACATCGTCTAGGAGTCCCATTATCAGAAATTACTCAACAAAACACACACACACACACACACACACACACACACGCACACACACACACACACACACACACGCACGCACACACACACACACACACACACACAACACGCGCGCACTATCATGCGCACACATTACAGATTTGTATCTAATTCCAAAGTCCATAAACAAGGTTGATATCTAAATCCAAAGTCTCTCTGAAGTAACACGGAAACTAATCTCTGAGGTCAATCTTCTGTTGCACAATGTGTTGCGGTTTTTCTAGGAGTTGGGTGACCGTAAGGTCTAGAATTCGATCTCTTTTATACAGGATGGCATCATCTAGATTCTAGAGTCTAGATACTATCCTGTGTCACATGTCCGGTTTCATTTTACGACCCTGTCCAATTTAGACACGAATTATCAATGTTAATTTATGGATAATCCCTAGCATTAGCGACAGCCGGACTTGCCTAACTTATCTCCCTTTCAAATGCCACAATCTCAGCTTAATTGTTCACGACAACTAGTCGGATAAGTTAGTTGACTTCTTGCCAACAATGTTATCTCCCCTTTATTTATAGATTAATAAATATAATTCTTTATTCTTCTATTCACGGCTCGGCCCCCAGTGGCAATCATGGTCATTTAAATGCACTTATGTAATATCATAGAGAGATAACAGTTAAGAGAAAATTAACAATAAAATTTAATAACAATAAAATTAAATTTGAAATAAAGAAAATGAACAATTTGATTTCTGCGAATCAGAGCGATATCAAGTGACCCAGTAAGTCACTTTACTGTCCACACCATGAAAATCTATTTCGACTGTCTTTTAGACTTAAGCTTTTGATTGAACACCGTATTGTTGTTGTCCACTGACATACACTGACATCATGTGACCTTTGGCAACCCCTGGCAGTTCAACAGGCTGTGATAAGGATTCAGCATGATGCTCGCTCGTTCAGTGTTGTTCTGGACTCCACCATGCTTTAGCAAGATTGGATTTCCACATCGAGTAGCATTCAGCAGTCAAGGTCAGGGTTATGAGGTGAACTCAGGACCTGACCTCAGGACCGGCTGGAATATACAGTTATTTATATTACAGCTTCATGTGTGATGATGACTTTTATGGGCTTTATGGCAGCATTGATAATCACTCTTTACAATCTTCACTAATTCACAATTTACATTACATGAAAATTCAAATATATAAAATCTTTATAGGATATAGTTCATTCACTATTCTATAGTTGCTCATAATACAATTTAGCTAGTGACCATGCAGCGTGTGTTAACTCTCCCATGATAACAATTAATCAACAGTAACACAATTACATACACTTGGTGATTCTATCAACTATTGCAAATGTAATATCACTATGCCACTTAGCTCCTGTAGGAAAATGTATTAACATTAGCGGCATTAAATTCACAAGAATATTCTACACATTTACAATACAAAATACATAGAATTAATTCAACAAGAAAGAATTTCGATTTAGAGAAATCAAGATATTACCACTAGGTTTTTTCATAGGCTCAGTCATAAATGGACGCAGTTTATCATCCCTGGCCTGTGGGCACTATCTCTGTTTGCACGTCTGATGTGGTCAACCCATTCAAGTGGTTTTATCAATGAAATAAAGGTCAACTAACATCTTAGTGCTACTTTATTGCCCGGTATGCAAATAACCATACATGGGTAGTTAGTATCCGGTTTTTGGTGTGACTTCACCTGTAATCCATGCGTTTACTTATTTTAGTGCCTCTTATGTAATATTTGGTGGCCCGACAGGTGGGCGGGCGACAAGAGGTTTGCGACAACTGGCTTACACATAACTTACATCTGTAGAATAAATTAGATAATTACTTAGCTTTTTTTCTGTTGCTTAGCAAAATGTCGTATATCGTATTATGCACAAGTCACTTGCCGTTCGCCAGTTATTGCTAGGCATGTGGTGCGTTAGCCACTTGTCACACGCTAAGTGACGTTAGCCACTTGTCGCCCGCCCAGATGTCATAGAACCGTAATATTTGTTGACATGAAAATTCAGTGTTAATAGTCCATAGCGCTAAATATTAGAAATAAATAAGATATTTTTCACAAATGATAAAATAAAAAATATTTTAATCTAGAGTGCTGTCAATTGAAACAAGTGAAGGAAATGAGGGAATTCAAGGGGGCAGGGTGGGGGAGAAGAATTGAGTCAACCATCTGCTTAAAAGCGCCATATGTTGACGAGCACACATGATGTAGACGTCCACGTATCTGGTGCACTATAATAATCCTTGCAAACAAAGTCTAGATTAAGAAAACTTTTTTTCTAAAAGAACCAATTTGTTGCATTTACAGCCTCAAGCCAAACGTTCATTTCAAAGAGTGTCGGGGCAAAAAAGAGCGTGCTACTGCATAAATATAGGGTACAAAAGCGTAAATAGATAGATAGACAGACAGATAGATAGATAGATAGATGGATGAACGGACGGACGGACGGACGGACGGACGGACGGACAGACAGACAGACAGATAGATAGATAGATAGATAGATAGATAGATAGATAGATAGATAGATAGATAGATAGATAGATAGATAGATAGATAGATAGATAGATAGATAGATAGATAGATAGATAGATAGATAGATAGATAGATAGATAGATAGATAGATAGATAGATAGATAGAAAACAGACGACAATAATGAATGTCAATTTGAGAAAATGATCAAAACTGTTTAGGTATCAGTTACAAAATAATAAAATATTTGGTCCATATTTCTAATTGTAGCTCGCAATATAACTGTGTGGACTATAAGGTGTCATGTGGCCTGTGTTTAATTTCTTTCTTGGCCTTCCCAGACAGGTGCTAGTAAATGAAATCTACCAGTTGTCTTTGTTCCAGAGTTCTGATATTAGCGCTAAATGAGATTTCCACCGTTACATTGAAACTTTCTGATATTAGCGCTAAATGAGATTTCCACCGTTACATTGAAACTTTCGTTCTCTGAACTTTATTAGTTTCCCACTTTCCAGTCTGCTGATATTCGAGTTTGTATTTGCAAGTGTTTTTTACCTCTGGTTCTAAAGTCTGCTGATATTCGAGTTTGTATTTGCAAGTGTTTTTTACCTCTGGTTCTAAAGTCTGCTGATATTCGAGTTTGTATTTGCAAGTGTTTTTTACCTCTGGTTCTAAAGTCTGCTGATATTCGAGTTTGTATTTGCAAGTGTTTTTTACCTCTGGTTCTAAAGTCTGCTGATACTCGAGTTTGTATTTGCAAGTGTTTTTTACCTCTGGTTCTAAAGTCTGCTGATATTCGAGTTTGTATTTGCAAGTGTTTTTTACCTCTGGTTCTAAAGTCTGCTGATATTCGAGTTTGTATTTGCAAGTGTTTTTTACCTCTGGTTCTAAAGTCTGCTGATATTCGAGTTTGTATTTGCAAGTGTTTTTTACCTCTGGTTCTAAAGTCTGCTGATATTCGAGTTTGTATTTGCAAGTGTTTTTTACCTCTGGTTCTAAAGTCTGCTGATATTCGAGTTTGTATTTGCAAGTGTTTTTTACCTCTGGTTCTAAAGTCTGCTGATATTCGAGTTTGTATTTGCAAGTGTTTTTTACCTCTGGTTCTAAAGTCTGCTGATATTCGAGTTTGTATTTGCAAGTGTTTTTTACCTCTGGTTCTAAAGTCTGCTGATATTCGAGTTTGTATTTGCAAGTGTTTTTTACCTCTGGTTCTAAAGTCTGCTGATATTCGAGTTTGTATTTGCAAGTGTTTTTTACCTCTGGTTCTAAAGTCTGCTGATATTCGAGTTTGTATTTGCAAGTGTTTTTTACCTCTGGTTCTAAAGTCTGCTGATATTCGAGTTTGTATTTGCAAGTGTTTTTTACCTCTGGTTCTAAAGTCTGCTGATATTCGAGTTTGTATTTGCAAGTGTTTTTTACCTCTGGTTCTAAAGTCTGCTGATATTCGAGTTTGTATTTGCAAGTGTTTTTTACCTCTGGTTCTAAAGTCTGCTGATATTCGAGTTTGTATTTGCAAGTGTTTTTTACCTCTGGTTCTAAAGTCTGCTGATATTCGAGTTTGTATTTGCAAGTGTTTTTTACCTCTGGTTCTAAAGTCTGCTGATATTCGAGTTTGTATTTGCAAGTGTTTTTTACCTCTGGTTCTAAAGTCTGCTGATATTCGAGTTTGTATTTGCAAGTGTTTTTTATCTCTGGTTCTAAAGTCTTCCATGATTCTTGAATTGTTGCCTCTATCTCCTGCCGCTGCCCGTAGTCGTTTGGATATTCTCCAACATAATGATGCCCAAGATAGACAGACAGACAGACAGAAAAAAACAGATAGATAGATAGATAGATAGATAGATAGATAGATAGATAGATAGATAGATAGATAGATAGATAGATAGATAGATAGATAGATAGATAGATAGATAGATAGATATGCACGCAAGCGTGAATTGCATGATGAATTTATAAGTGGAAAAATAACAAACTTACCAGATATATTATCACTCTATATTATCAATAACCAGTTGTGTCGCTAGTTCGGCAAGACAATAAGTATACCTCTACCACTCTCTCTCTCTCTCTCTCTCTCTCTCTCTCTCTCTCTCTCTCTCTCTCTCTCTCTCTCTCTCTCTCTCTCACACACACACACACACACACACACACACACACAGGCCGGAGATCGCTAACAGCCCCCCTCTCCTGTCTGCTTGTACTTTAGCACGATAATGAAGAACACGATTTCTAACACTAAAACGTGCGGAATCACGACAATTTCCTAATAATCTTTTCTGAGGAAAAGCACATGTGCTCGCACCCCCCACTTTCTCGATCCGATCCCCTTCCCCACATAGCTCATTTTCTGTTTAAAGTTGCTACAACTGCTACTTCACTGCATCCTTACTGTGCATCACGATCTGCAAACTACACGCGAGGCGTGACGTGCAGAGTGAACTAGACTAAACGACAGAGAAGCTTGCAGTCACACGAAATTATACACTCCACCCCACCCCACCCCAACAGGGGACCTAGTGAAAGGAAGGGAGGAGGAGAGTAAAAGCTCGTAAGGAGAGAAGATGTAATGACATTGCGAACAATGTTAGTTATGTGACTAATTAACAACACCTGACGTTGGATTGGAGGAAAGAATTTCACAGCGGGGTGGAAATGATATCCAGCGCTACAAACCAGTCTATAAAGACCGTAAGAAATCACCCCACCCATCCACCCTTCTCCTCCTTCCCTTGAAATTTGTTTCTGTGTTAAAATCCTTTCAAGCTGAGGAGTTTCTGATCGCTTCATCTTAACCCCAATTTTTACATTCAAAAACATCAGCAGCATGTTAAGGCTGTAGTTATCTTGCAGGATTCGACTTAACAAAGTGGCGGAAAATGCTGGGGAAAGATACAGATTTTACTTAGTCCTTATACTTTTTCTTTTTAGTGTGAATACATACACTTCATTGTATGGCTGAAGAGATACAGTTATTTTAATTCTGAATTGATGTATTTCAACGTATTTATAAATGGATACATTTCTCTGCATTTCTGAATATGAATATAATGCATTTCTGAAGAAATACATCTCACTATACAGTGTAAGTTTCATTTAAATTTCTGATAGATATATGTAATTTATTCCTGAACAGATCTATTTCACTAATATTTCTGAAAGCCCATATTTCGTTTGTATTGAGGAATAAATCCATTTCACCGTATTTCGGATCAGATACATTTCATTGTCTTTCTACTGTTACATTTCTCCTGCCAAGCCAACAGACTTTTCTTTCACGCTTTTGGTTTCAATTTTACAACCTGAGCTCGTGGTAGTGGATAGCTAATTAGGGAGCGCTAGGTGAAAACACAACACGGGTTGACCGTATCGTGTTGCACAGTGCTAAACTGAGCAGATTTGACTTGGAGATGAGTGAGCGAGTGAATTAATTATTAAACTCTACTACTACTGAATTCCTCACCTTTTCTCCCGTGCTGTCAATTAAATTCATCAAATTGCAAACAGCATTTGGGCAGACAGGCCAGCGAACAACAATAAAAGTATTTACATGTTTACATGGATTGAGTTATAACCAAGAGGCAATATTGCCTTGGCTGGTCTCGCAGCTAAAGTCCTAAGACGTAACAGGAAAAAGTAACTCGAGACAACGATCCCAATATTGCCAGCAGCTATGAAAGAATAAAACAATCAACAGAAACAAAGGGCCGTAAGCCATGATTTAAGTCGTGGTCTTGAGAATAAAAAATATATGTGCGTGCGTGCGTGCGTGCGTGCAGTGTAGTGATAGGCAAGGTTGGGGAGAAGGGATAGATTTATAAGGGAAGGGCCGAATAAGTACGGTGTGAAAGGGGGAGGTGACTGCGGAGGATAGGATAGGTGGAGTAGAAATACCATTTCTTAGAAGAAACAAAGTTGTTGTTTCGAGTCCGAAGAAGATGTTAACGGGATTAGCTGTGGATGGTTAGAGAGGTTATCGAGAGAAACAGGGAAAGCAGATGCAGAGTGGGGATGGGCACATCCTCAAGGAAAGTTCGTGAACTCAAAGAGTTGGGAAACAAGTTCATCAAAATCATCAAGAAAAGTGCTTCACATCACCTTTATGGGTAAAATTTTTTTTAACCTATCGTCACCATCGTAGATGTCGTCATAAATAACGTGAGTGAGAATCAGTTGAAGGTTTGGAACTATTGGCCTTAAATTAGACTCTGGTTTGGTGCCAGCCTTTCTTTGTTCAGAGAGTACGTCGAAATAGATTCTGGTCACTATTAACTTTCCGTGATCAGTCAGCGTTGGGGTGGACGGTGCCGATAAAAAGGGGTCCCGTGTGATAGCCAGTACTGCAGGCTATCCAAGATCCAATGACACTTGAAATTGACCGATGACTCCTTACCCAGGAAACAAAAATAATGGCAGACTTTTAATGCACCGGTAAACATTCCTCGTATTCCCCATCCGACAAATATTCAAACCAATATTTTCCATAACATTTCATGGCAAAAATCTTTCTTTAGATATGTATTGTGTACCTATTTGCAATTCAGCTAAAGGTGAAACTACATGAGAAATCCGAAATCATACAAAAAAGACAAAAAGGAAGGAAGAGGGGAACAAAATATAGAAACGGTACTTTAGAAATGTCTTTGTAAAATATTTTTGTCGTTGCTGCTGTCAAAGTTGTAATAAAATAAACTGACCTTTTAATCCAATATCTTAAGCCTGTCACTGAGACGCCAATGTGTCTGAACAAAACATTTTATGAATTCTGACCAGCAATGCGCTGCTCAAAACGTGCTTTTGCACTTCAACTGTACTTCGAAACTAGAAGTCGGCCGTTAACAGTAATTGTATTTCGGTCTGTGACACTAGGCCTCCCGACTAAGTCCAGACGAAACTACTCATTTAAGGCGCGAGATCATGATTAATATATATGATGTACGCTCCTTTCCCCACCCCTAGGGAGTCAGCAGGATTCACTTCCCAGGGGCGACAAGCACGCGTAATCTCATTTGTAAATATGGCTACTTCGTGTGATGTGACGGTTTGCTAAATGCCATTGCCTTTTCGTTCTTCCATTTTTCTCTCTCCAGCTAAAGCAATTAGGGAGAGACGACATAAGATCGACTAGATTAAAGGTTACAGCAAAATAAATAAATACGAGCTGGGGAATATCGAGCGCTGTTGTCGGGGGGAAGTTTGAAATAAAAGGAAAGAAAGTCTGACAGATACAGGTTCTTGTAAACTAACAAACTTGCATTTTACAATGACATACCTCTGATATCATTGCTGGCATAAACTTGGTCCCGGAAAATGTAAGTAAACTGCCCAAGGTCAAGGAGATACTGTAATGCAAGCAGCCGTGTGTTTGACAGGGAGAGATACAAGAGCTGTCCTGCGCGTCTGTAGTATGTGTGTATGTAATGCATGAGAGACAAATAGAAGAACTGTCATACGCGTGTGTGTGTGTGTGTGTGTGTGTGTGTGTGTGTGTGTGTGTGTGTGTGTGTGTGTGTGTGTGTGTTTTGTTAAACAAAAAGTATCATTTATCAAACTTGAATAACTGACCGAATAAGGAGAGAAAAAGGAAGGGGGAAGAAAAACATGAGTTTGAGACAACGTACAAATATTATTTTGTTGTTTAACCGCGGTTTAAATTTACAGACAGATAAATCTAACTAGACAATGGTTGAAAGGAGTTGTGGAATTGTAAAACAATTAAATACTGTAATAAACAAATCATTCAATCATAGCATGAATTACCCTATCAGGAACGTTAAACACACACACACACACACACACACACACACACACACACACACACACACACACACACACACACACTGTGAGAATTCTCATTTGCTTCTGAATGAAGTGAGCAACTGAAGATCGATTTTTGTTTTTACAATACCCCTGACCCCAACTGACCTTTTGCCTTCCATCCTGCGCCTCAGCTACACTGATGGCCAAAGTGCCCACTGCTCCACCAATTAGAGAGTAGCCCTGCACGCCAAACTCCCCTGTGTCTTGGTCTACAGCCGCTGTCAAGGCCAAGGTAGTGTTCACGGCAACATCCTCGGGAACATCCAAACGGACTTGCCTCTTGGGAAATTCCGGGGCGTTGTCGTTCACATCTTCCACCTCCACTATGAGTTGGGTCATGCGGAAGAACTGCGACAATGCCGACTGGGCTGCCACCGCCAAAGTAAGCTCACAGGTTAGGGAGTACAGTCCACACAGCAGCTCGCGGTCCAGGGCTTGCGATGTTCGAACCACACCTGTGGTGGAGTTGATAGTGAACAGCTCGCTGTGGGACATGCCGGAAGAGAGGAACGCATATCGGAGAGACGGTTTGGCTTCATCCGAAATTGCCGATTGTAACCAGTCGCTGGCAGCCAGCGACCCCACGAAAGTCCCGGGTGGCTGCTCCTCTTTAACCCGGAAGCGAATGGGCTGTGCACATGCGCAGAAGAAACAAGCAATGTTTAGCACGGTGAAGTACAGCGCATGAGAAACCATTTTCCTTCTTCGGACCAGACCGGAAGTTGCGACGTGATCAGCGTAAAGATATGATTCAATGGTTCTTGGCCTGATGGAAAAAGAAGGGTGAAAATGTGCAAGTTGTTTATCAATTCCATTCTAAAATAAATCTGTATCACTTCTTTAATGCATGTATGTACGTCTGTATTGTATGTGCCTGTTTTTTGTGTCTATGTATGTGTGGTGTGCATTTATGCGCCTGTATGTTTGCATGTATGTAATG
The DNA here is from genome assembly GCA_028829895.1 of Sinotaia quadrata. Lineage (NCBI taxonomy): Eukaryota > Metazoa > Mollusca > Gastropoda > Architaenioglossa > Viviparidae > Sinotaia > Sinotaia quadrata. Next base: position 131,142,837 of record CM054181.1, read on the forward strand.
CATTTACTTTTTCAATTTTGTTTTCACTGCCGTGAAGCTATTCTGACAGATCAATGAATTTTGTCTACAAGGTCATCTGTATCAGGTGTTGTATTAAACTTTAATATTTTAACATTTCTTTGAATTTTTAAAATCTTTTATATGAACTTCTCATAGTATGTACAGGTGTTGTATACCATCAGTGAGCAATGAATCTTATTTTTGTTACATAATCTCACTACCAACAATGTGTCAATATACTCGGATTCACTCTAGTCTCATCATACACAAGTTTGTCAATATACTCGGATTCACTCTAGTCTCATCATACACAAGTTTGTCAATATACTCGGATTCACTCTAGTCTCATCATACACAAGTTTGTCAATATACTCGGATTCATACTAGTCTCATCATACACAAGTTTGTCAATATACTCGGATTCACTCTAGTCTCATCATACACAAGTTTGTCAATATACTCGGATTCACACTAGTCTCGTCACATACAAGTTTGTCAATATACTCGGATTCACACTAGTCTCGTCACATACAAGTTTGTCAATATACTCGGATTCACACTAGTCTCATCATACACAAGTTTGTCAATATACTCGGATTCACACTAGTTTCATCATACACAGTTTGTCAATATACTCAGAATCACCACGATGTGCTAAGGCACTCAGTATACATAAGTCTGACTACAAACCAGTGTATCAATGTACTCAGTCTCACGTGAGCCTCACTATAAACCAGTGTATCAATGTACTCAATCTCACGTGAGCCTCACTACAAACCAGTGTGCCAGTACACTCAATCTTACGTTAGTCTCACTATAGTGTGCCAGTATCACAGCTATACCGAGTAGCTACAGCGGTCAACATTTTCAGTGTCACATTATCCTCACTACAGTTTGCCAATATAATCAGTGTCACACTAGCCTCAATACAGTGTGAATGTATATTCAGCATCCCTGTTTAATGACTGTCATAATAGTCATTTGAAGCTTTCAATTGCTGCACTACATAATCTCAAAAGCCCTTCTACTAAATTCGAAAGAAGGGAAGAAAAAGTTTAATATATAAGTAAAAACACTTGACAGACTAGTGCTTCATGCTTGGGTAGCAGTTCCCAAGAACCGCGAATACTTGAATAGGTTTCCAACTAAAACCACCTGCCACTGACTCCATCACATAACTTAGATCCAACCAAGGGCAGAGCACTCTGCATGAGAAACTTCTTGAACGGATCCTTCCCATCAGGCCTCTCCCTCTCTTCCGACTGCCACAGTCTGCTTCCAAGGAAGATTGTTCATTACAGATACGTGAGAAAATTATGGTTTTCAAGAATTGCCAGTGTATTGGGAAGAGTAAGTTTGTGCCAAGACTTTCTATTTATGACCCCCTAGTGGCAATGAGTCAAGGAAATAAGACTTTCTTCTACATCAAACTTCCAAAGAAAAACGAGACACGATAATTGCTAGAAGTGTATTTGATAAGACAACGGATATGAGAGAGGGACAGATAGACTGTTAGAAGTGTTGGATGGACTGGGACAATATACAGACCCGCACTTATATCATAAGTTTAAAAAAAAATTATAAAGTAAACAAAAAAGATTTACAATTAAATAATTAAAGTATATGTCGGGTCAGTGTCGGGATTAAGGCTTCCAGGATCCCTAAGCACTGAGAGTATTACGGTGTCCCATTTTCTACAAAAATGTGAAACAAAAAAATATCAGTATGAAGTCAGAAAGTATGCTTTATTACTTGAAATAAATGAATTAATGTTTGATTTAAAATAGCTAGTTTCTCAGTTCTCTGATTGCGAAATTCATAATTAGGTCAACAAAAGGTATTCGATTTTCATTCATGTCTATTTCAATACAAAGTGGAAGAAGTTAATGAAGAGTGACCTTTAACAATGTTTTCTCCCAGTGTTTTTCATTCTTTCTAGCAGACTATGAGGCAGCGCACATTTAGTAATCGTTAGTTCTTTTTACAAAATAGTCACGGCAGTCTGGAAATGTTTGGAAATGCACATTGCTTTTCTACTTTCAGTATTAAGTCATGACGTTCCGTGTGACTTAATTTCCTTTGTTCTGTATTGATTACACTTTACACGTGTATACTTTTACTGTTAAGTTTTTACGTTCCGTGTGACTGAATTACCTTTGTTCTGTATTGGTTACACTTTACACGTGTATACTTTTACTATTATAGTATTAAGTTTTGACGTTCCGTGTGACTGAATTTCCTTTGTTCTGGACTGGTTACACTTTACACGTGTATACTTTCATGACGAGTCGTGTGACTGAATTTCCTTGTGTAAATTGCCACAGCTCTCCAGAAAGACTTGCGTTCCTTTCTTAAACCAGATTTGAGGAATCTTCTGATTATTGTTCACAATATGTGTTCATATCATGTAAGTTGTTCACAAATGTTCCTATCATGAATGCTGTTCACATGTTCATATTATACATACTGTCCACATGTTCAATATCTGTTAAACAGGAAAATTTACTGGACACTCATTTATGCACTTCACCTCTTCTTTTCCTGTATGTGCTTTAAGTGTAGCATTTTAACACTGAAAGTCAATGTGTGCTTTAAGTGTAGCATTTTAACACTACAAGTCAATGTGTGCTTTAAGTGTAGCATTTTAACACTACAAGTCAATGTGTGCTTTAAGTGTAGCATTTTAACACTGAAAGTTGATGTGTGTTTTAAGTGTATCATTATAACACTGTGACGCCATCATCACCTAGTTAATGGTTATGATTATTATTAATTAATTAATTAGTTAATCGTCCATAAGTAATTACAAATGATGTGAATCTTAATTTATGTTCTTAATAATTCTCCAGCAGACACCACTCGACTCTCTCACATGGCGGATATGTGGACACTATAAATGTTTTCTCTCTTCCACAGCGTTAAAGACAAACATTTACCGTCACACAGTATCTCCGTAGGTGGAAAACTTCTTACCAAAGGAGAAAATAAATCCGTCCTTAATCTATATTTAGCTAGCCATTATCCACCTAGCTTCTTCTCTAACATAAGATTACCAATATATGTAAGAGGGTCAATAAATTTAACAATAAATGTATTAAATCAACAATCAAATATATGAATATACGTATAACAAATACAATGAAAGGTTACTTGACATCAATTTTCCACAAAACCACTTTCAAATAATTTTAATAATCTGCTGTCTTACATCCTAAAACACAATTCAACAGACTAGTGTCAATACAAATCACAGGATAGTTCTTATCAGAAACACAAATAGAGTTATTAGAGATAAGCAATAATAATGTTTATGTGACTATGGTGGAGAGTAAATTTGCCTATTCCTATTTTTAAATTTAGTACCACAACCTTTGGCACTCCTTACAATGGTATTTTTGTAAGTGTATGAGTTGAAGTAAACACCTGAGTTAAGAATATGCTAGAAATTGCTGATATAATGCAAACTAATTCCAACTGGGTGAGCATTTTTATTTATTCAATGGTTATGATTTACGCAAACAAGACCAGCCAATGGGGTTAGATTTAAAATTTTACATGAAGTAGAGAAATCAATTGTCTGATCTCTTGAATTTAAAGTGGCAAAGAAGTCCGGTCTTAAAAGGTGATTGTTAACTTAATGCAGAGTTAATGACTGGTTGAGAGAGAATGGACTTAGAAATAGTTCATGCATTTTGCTATTATGTTGTATTTTAAGTAGAGATGTACTATGTGAGTAGACTATTATTTCTACAAATGTTTGAATTGTGATGCTTATATGTAGTGTGCTAACACATGACATTGTTGCAGTGAAGTCATTCATTCAACTATAATGCGGTATTTATTATGCTCTACATGTGTGTATCTGGCTAATAAATACCATTGCAGGAAACTGAAGTAGTGACTGTAATGTAAGAAAGAAAGGAGTTATAAAGTGATAAACTGGAAATTTATCATCTGTTCCCTGATTATATTTTTACAGGGACAAACAGCCTCTCTTTGTGTATGATTTGAACCTCCTGGTTTACTGGTTATAAACACTATGACCGTGTTTGCTGCAGGGAGCCTCTACTGCATTCTGTAAGTGTAAAAATACACTTGCTTCCATTTATGTATGGCAGCAAGATATGCTGAGTAAATGAGCAATTTGTGATGAAGAGAAGTTGGTCAAAATTGCTACAATTATTGTTCTGCTTGAAGGAGTTGACAGGCAAAAAGAGGCGCCCAGGTTAGCTCCAGAGAATAAGTAGTGGAACAGTGTTTTCAACAAGTGAATGAAACAAAACCTTTGTGTTTTTGTTGCAAAAGCATTATGGCAGCACTTAATTCAGGTTATGTTAAAAAAACTATTATTGCTTATCTCTATAACTCATTTCTGTTCTCTGATAAGAACTATCCTGTGATTCATATGAATCTAATGCTGAATTATATTTAGGATATAAGACCATATAAAATATAGAAATTATTAAAATGTGGTTTTGTGGAAATATTTATGTCAATTTGTGGAAATATTTATGTCAATTAATCCTTTTCATTGCATTTGTTATATATATATATAATAATATTTATTTATTTAATAAATTTATTGTTGAATTTATTGAGCTTCTTACACATATTGATAACCGTATGTTGGAGAAGAAATTGGGTGGATGGGGACTCACTAAATATAGATTAAAGATGGATTTGTCTTCTCCTCTAGTAAGAAGTTTTCCACCTATGGAACATTGTGTGATGATAAATATTGTGGAAGAGAGAAAACATTTACAGTGCCCACAAATCTGCCAAGTGAGAGTTTCCAGTGGTGTCTGCTTGAGAATTATTAATAATATAAATTAAGATTCTCATCACTTGTAATTAGTTATGAATGACTATTTAATTAATAATAATCCTAATCATTAACTGAGTGGCATTGACTCACAGTAACCTAGCATTGGTGAAGTATGTGAAGTATGCTTTTCATAATAAAGTCACAAGTTTATTGTTTACTGTTCAATTCTACGTGTTTCCTTTCTCACATTGTAGAACACTGACTAGCCGTTATTCTCCCAAGGCCATCTGAAGATTTTGCTGTATTAGCTCTCTCAAGCAGAACAACAATTGTAGCAATTTCCAGTAACTTCCTTGATCCAGAAATTTTGCTATGTAGTCAGCATACTTTGCCACCATACATCAATGGAGTGCGGTGTATTCCTTACACTTGCACACTGTGGTAGGTACTGGCACGTCTACCATGGTCGTAGCAGTTTATAATCAGTAAGCCAGGAGATTCAGGTAAAACAAGGAAAGGATGGTTATTCCCTGTAAGATATAATCAGGGAACAAATGCTATGTTTCCAGTTTATTCACCTTTAACCCCATTCTCTCTTACATTCAAGTCTCAACTTACACTGAAATGGTATTTATTAACGTGATACACACGCACAGCATAATAAATAAAGCATATCAATTTTACGAGTGCATTCACTAGAAACATTGTCATGGGTTTAGGATACTATATACGAGCATCTTAGTTCAAACATTTGTAGAAATAATAGTCTACTCACATCGTACATCTCTATGTAAAACACAAGTATAACATATCAATAGCAAAAACCATGAAATATTTCTAAATCCATTCTCTCTGATCAGTCAGTTAACTCATCATTAAGCTAACGTCCACTTTCATAACCAGACTTCTTCCCACACTAAATTCAAAGTGATTAGACAATAGAATTCTCTACAGCATGTAAACTTTGATCTCAGCCCATTGGCTGGTCTTTTTCTCATAAATATTAACCATTGGATAATAAAAACTACTCGTCTAGTTAGAACTGGTTCGGATTGCATCAGCAATTTCTAGCATATTCTCGAGTTGTTTACTCCAACTCTGACACTTACAAAACTGCCATCAAAGGTAGTGCCCAAGGTCATGTCACTTCGACAAATTTAACAATTTTATAACAATTAAGTCTAGAAATAGGGATAGGCAAATTTACTCCATCTCACACTGAAAGTAGTTGTGTTTAGTGTTTATAATATTAAAAGGTGATATATGTTTTAATTGTAGTGTTATAACACTGAAAGTTGATGTGTGCTTTAAGCATTTATAACACTGAAAATAGACATTTGCTTTAAGTTTGTTAATTATAATATATAAAATGTAGATATGTGTTTTATATGTGTAATTGTAAATACATAAAGTAGGTATGCTCTAAGTGTGTCATTCTAATAGGTAAAGTCGGTATGTGTTATAAGTGTGTCACTATAATATGTAAATTAGATTTGTGCTATAAGTGTGTCGTTATAATATGTAAATTAGATTTGTGCTATAAGTGTGTCACTATAATATGTAAATTAGATTTGTGCTATAAGTGTGTCACTATAATATGTAAATTAGATTTGTGCTATAAGTGTGTCACTATAATATGTAAATTAGATTTGTGCTATAAGTGTGTCATTATAATATGTAAATTAGATTTGTGCTATAAGTGTGTCATTATAATATGTAAATTAGATTTGTGCTATAAGTGTGTCATTATAATATGTAAATTAGATTTGTGCTATAAGTGTGTCACTATAATATGTAAATTAGATTTGTGCTATAAGTGTGTCACTATAATATGTAAATTAGATTTGTGCTATAAGTGTGTCACTATAATATGTAAATTAGATTTGTGCTATAAGTGTGTCATTATAATATGTAAATTAGATTTGTGCTATAAGTGTGTCACTATAATATGTAAATTAGATTTGTGCTATAAGTGTGTCACTATAATATGTAAATTAGATTTGTGCTATAAGTGTGTCATTATAATATGTAAATTAGATTTGTGCTATAAGTGTGTCACTATAATATGTAAATTAGATTTGTGCTATAAGTGTGTCACTATAATATGTAAATTAGATTTGTGCTATAAGTGTGTCATTATAATATGTAAATTAGATTTGTGCTATAAGTGTGTCATTATAATATGTAAATTAGATTTGTGCTATAAGTGTGTCAATTATAGCATTGAAAGTAGATGTGCGAAACCTGTCTAGGATTTAAATCTGTTACTGGTTTTGTTTCCATCATTGTCTTATTTGTTGGGTTTTTTTCTGATTTCCTATTGGTATTTGGCTTCTTTAAAGTCGGTATTATGCAAGATATTTTGTATTTTTCTTCTTTAAAGTCTCTATCTGACAAAATAGCTTTTATTTGTCCTTAGATCTTTGGAACTCATTCCTCGGTGTAAACAGGCAATTGGCTACTGATTGGCGGACATTTGGACATCTTTAAATCCAATTCGTCATTTTGGAAAGCTTCACTTCGGAGTTTTGTTAAATTTAATTCCATAAAATCAACATCAATACAGACCGGTCGTCATCTTGGAAAGCTTCATTTGAGAGTTTCGTTAAATTTCATTCCATAAAATCAACATTAATACAGATTCTATGTTTTGCAGCTTGTTTGCATTATCTTCTACTTCTTGTTTGGTTTCATCTGTCCTTTGTGCGACTGGTGTTCAGGTGTGAGCTATCTCATTGTAAGGCGTCGACAGTCTTTTGAATATGATTCCATCACTGCGCTTGTTGCCATGGCACGTGCTTCCTAGCAGACATATTCGAAAATAATCTTACTCAGAACTACTGTCCTGCAATTCCAAACACCCCTGGTCTAGTCAATGAACAGTACAAAAGGCGGGGAAATACCTGTGTTGCCATTCTTCCAAATCAGACTGCTTACATATATAATTCATATCATCAACAATTGATTAAAATATTTTCGGGTTCCCTGTTGCGTTGGTGTTCTAAGTACATACTTTGTCTCCTTGCTCGATAATCCGACATCGAGTCGGTTTACAAAATAAACTATAATGATAACCGTTAACTATTTTTTTTTACCCGTTACCTATTTTTTTTAAAGTAACAAGCTGGTTTAAGATTTATGAGATAAACATTAAAATGAAATTGATTACATGGTTTACTTCCGCTGTACAGTGTAAGTGTAACACTGTTCTGAATATTACAGATGTAAATGTACAGTGTTCGTGTAACACTGTTCTGAATGCTACAGGTGTAAATGTACAGTGTACGTGTAACACTGTTCTGAATGTTACAGGTGTAAATGTACAGTGTAAGTGTAACACTGTTCTGAATGTTACAGATGTAAATGTACAGTGTAAGTGTAACACTGTTCTGAATGTTACAGGTGTAAATGTACAGTGTAAGTGTAACACTGTTCTGAATGTTACAGGTGCAAATGGTAACGTGTAAATTAAAATACAACAATAACATTAACATTTTACACTGATCTAAACATTGCAGGTGCAAATAGAAATATGTAAATTAACGTTTACATGTGGTAACGTGTAAATTAAAACCTCCAATTAGTAACGTGTAAAGCAAGCAAATGATAAGGTGTAAAGTATGCAAATTGTGACGTATAAATTAAAACACACAAATGGTAACACATAACTTGAAGCCTGCAAATGGTAACGTGGAAATTAAAGCACGCAAATGGTAGTATATATTTGGCATGGATGTTACAAGCACAAATGGTAGTACACGGATGTTACAAGCACAAATGGTATTAAATGTAAATATGCCAATGACAAGTTATATGTATGAGGTATAGTCAAACATCGACCTAAATGCTACAGCCTTAAATGGTAAAATACAAAATAAAGGAATCAGACTTTGATCATCTTTGAAATATGAATAACCTCTGGGACAATATAAACAGTGACTTCAGAGTTACAGCCCGACATGTGAAATATGAACTTTTACTTCAGAGTTACAGTCCGACAGGCAAAGTATGAACTTTTACTTCAGAGTTACAGTCCGATAGGCAAAGTATGAACTTTTACTTCAGAGTTACAGTCCCTCAGGTAAAATATGAACTTTTACTTCAGAGTTACAGCCCGACAGGTGAAATATGAACTTCGACTTCAGAGTTACAGACCGACAGGTAAAGCATTAACTTTGACTTCAGAGTTACAGCCCAACAGGTAAAGCATTAACTTTTACTTCAGAGCTACAAACCCAGGTACAGCATTAACTGTGACTTCAGAGTTACAGACCGACAGGTAAAGCATTAACTTTGACTTCAGAGTTACAGACCGACAGGTAAAGCATTAACTTTGACTTTAGAGTTACAGACCGACAGGTAGAGCATTAACTTTGACTTTAGAGTTACAGACCAACATGGAAAGTATAAATAAAAGCATACAAATGGAACAGCGACAGGCAAAGTATGAACTTTGATTTCAGTGTTGCAGCTTTAACTAGTAATAAACAAATGAATGTAAACAGAAAGCAACTATTTATATAAATCCATGGTAACATACAAGCTAGAAAGTAAACAAATAGTATAAACAAATAGCAAATATTATTGTATAAAATGTGACGTGACTGCCAAACACAAACGTAGATTTATAAACAAATTAAATGTAATCATTGTAGTGACTCTGTGAAAGACCAAATGAACACAAAGGTACATGACGTCTTAAAGGGGCTGTCCAGAAAGTTTGCCACCACGCGAAGACGGGGAGGTGGGGGGGGGGGGAAGGGATTTAGAACAGTATGACAAAGTGGTACGGTGCAGTTCGGAAACTGTACCATCCATAGTGTTTGTTTATTTCTAATTAGTTTGATCTTGTTAACAAACAAACAAATGGTTTAGACAGAATTGTTTATGACGTAATTTTTCGACAAGTCCAATATCATTATTACCATCCTCATAACATAAAGTTTACCACACTGGACGCAATTTACAAAAATACTTTGAAAACAATGCTTTGGCCTGTTATTATTGTGTACTTTATTACATCAAGTTTGTTTGATAAGTAATGCTTTGGCCTGTTATTACTATGTATTTTTGTTACATAAGTATACTAATTTACTCAGAGGACATAAGGTGTACTAATTTACTCAGAGGACATAAGGTGTACTAATTTACTCAGTGGACATAAGGTATACTAATTTACTCAGTGGACATAAGATATACTAATTTACTCAGTGGACACACGGTGTAGTAAGTTTCTCATTGTACATATTTTAATTTTCCACTAACAACTGAATTTTCTCATTGTGTAAATAGCATGCCAGGAATGTTTTAAATGCAGAAATAAAGTTTACTATTTTTCCAACTGAAAGCATGTTATACATTGCAATGACTCGTTACACAGTAAATGCATTCTGTATATTGCAATGACTCGTTACACAGTAAATGCATTCTGTATATTGCAATGACTCGTAACGCACAAAACTACTCTCGCTCAAATTCGTTGGAATCAGTCGCGGATGTAGTTTCATGTATTCCACTTTAGCAGAATGGCCATTGATTCAAACTTTTCTTAAACCATAAATTTACAGAAATAATAAACCCAAGTCTAAAACCTGTGATAAAGGGAAAGCATTCTTCTTATCGCGATAGTTAGCGTCCCTAGAGGCGGAGTGAATCAATTCTTTTTTCTTTTTTTTAAGCATCTCCCTGAGGACGTTTTTTTTTTCTGTCATTTCCATCGAAGGGAAGCAACTCTATGTAAGAGTTATGATAAATCACGATTCACCAATTAATTAATGCACATGCATGACTTCATACGTCTTCTTAATTTCTTATCTTGTAAATGATAATCCCCGGCTTACCTTACGAAGTTGTCGCCCGCTGCTTCTTCACGTCCAGGCAAAATCGACTTTGCAATCGCTGAAATGAGGCACCATGGAGACTTCTAGACTTTTAATCTTTTTACTTTCCACAACTGGACAGGACTAAAGAGGTCTCAGAACTGCCTCCGAACTGCCAACCCTGTAAATAAACCACGTCCGAGCGTAGAGCCCGCTCTAGGGTCACTATTTCAAAAGTGATGGCGCGACCCCATGAAGACGGCGAGAAGTGCCACCGTGGAAGAGAACTTGCAGCCAAGTAAATGGACGATGGATCTCATCAGGGAGACTCAGGCAGCCGTCTTTGCTCTGCTTATCCAACAATCCAGAAAGTGATTCGTGGGCGTGGCCCAATCTTTCCGGCAAACAGAAAAGCGGTAGAGAGAAGAGACACACTCTAGGTCCTTACTAACACAAGGTAATTAGTTCTGGTTTCTTCAAAGTGCTTGTGTGTTGACATTTAAATTCGCAGGTAAGCAAAAATACATTCACTCCCTACCTGCCAATTTGGGGAAGGATCGGATAGGGAGTGTTGCTGAGTGATTTTGTTTTCCCTTTGAAGTTCTTCAAACGCAGAATTACTTCCAATTACTTTGCCAATTAACACACCTATAGAAATCCTGGATCTGGTTGGAACTTTCTCGCAGCAGTAAACAGCTCCACACCCCCGTACGTATTGCCACACACGGAAGCACTTTTCAATTTGTTCCTGCAAAACACCAAGACAGAACTAGATCCCTAAGACAACAGTGTAGTTAATAGTTTATATCCAAATCGCGAGACCCCCTCCCCCCGTCTTGTCGCATTTCTCTCCCGTCACTGTGCCTGACGGTCCGGCGACAACACGGTTCTACATCTCGCAGTGCGCCAAGAAAACGAGGCGTGCGAGGGTAGGCAGCAGCGAGTGACCCTGGTCGGTGTGTTTGTACAGGCGTTAAGAAGCGGTAATTGAGTTCTGCTCGTTAGTTGCTGCCCGACCCTGACCGTCCATCTACTGGGCTTCTTAAATGTGGAGGGAAGGTGGTCTGCGTCAGTGTGTTCAAACAAATGTGTTCACCAACGGTTTTGTGACCGAGGGGGTTGTGAAATTAGCCACGAGTCAACTTTATCCTTTTCTGAAAGTTTTTGCCAGGCAGTTTGCTGTTTTCCAGTGACGTTTGTCAGAAATTAAACAATAAAATATCTCTGCGTTTTCCAAATCTGTTTTAAAACTTAGAAGAGAATAGAATAGTCACTCGGAGTTTTCTTCACTATTGTCGATTTTATAAGAAAAGTAAATTATAATCCTTTAACTCGTCCACACACAAGCACTTGTTTCGCTGAAGCTTGAAGCACCCTGCTACACTCGGACAGTTGCTTCAACGTACGGCTATCATCGCTGAAGGATTGTCTCCCTTCGATCGCCGCTCTAGCCTAGAGAAGGGGAAAAAAAAATCTGTTTCCTAACGATGACGCGCCGTCAACGTTTCAGGGTGACGCAGTGCGAGATACATGTAAGATCAGTAGCGCAGTTACACTAACAGTCGACAGAGCACGCTGACAGGTGCACGCGCCGCTAGGCCCCGCCTTTACACTCAGTCCGCGCCAATCTGAAGCCGAAAATGCCGTGTTGCGTGCCGCTACTTCTGTAGTTCTTCATTCTGATTAGCTGTGGGGGTTTAGTTCGGGCTGTCTGTCACGCTCCAGCACTGAGACTGACGGCTCAAGGCGCGAGAGAACGTTTATTTACTCAGGACGCCCAGTGTTGCAGTTGCCAGTGGATGAGTACTCCTTCCGCCCACCCACACCACAGACACCTTTCTGCTACCGCTACTGTTCCCGTCTTACAGGTCCCAAATGGTGTGTGCCTTGAACTAAAAGGTTTCACAATCTCCCTTTCCAAAACATGGTATTATCCCATCCCGTTATTTTTGCAGTTCATTGACAACAAAGTTTGCTCCAGTCGTATTACCGGCAGTGTTTCTCTAACTGGATCAATAATATTGGATGAAGAATACAGTTTCTTCCACATTCTGCAGCTAGAAACAAGGAGTAGATAATCTTTCAATTTATCTCGAATCATTAAGACATCTCCGTGCTTCAGAGAAGGAAGGGAGAGAATTGTGATCAGAATGGTGCAGAAGAAGTGGCAATAAGGAGAAATCTTCAGATCACATTTCCTAGATTACAGCTCACCTCGCTAGGAAGTCAGTGAATTGAATTATCGTGACATAGATCTCTTTCCAGTTGAACTGTCATTGCTGCAAACCACCTGATACTCCTGGTTCCACGAGAAGTCGCGAAAGATCGTGATTTACAAAATAAGCATCGTAGTTATAATACCTTTTACCCTTTTACCTAAAAACATTTTCAACAGTTCCTCCAGGGTAAAACGATTGAGAACGGCTGGTCCACGGTGTCATTCAAAACGATGTAATAAATCTTATAATTTCGTTGGACAAGATTTTTTTCTGTATAGTTACAAGCCAGCACTTCAACATTGCTAGCAAAAAAAAAAGCCTGCTATTTTCAAGAAGCATGCAGTGTAAAAGTAACGCACATTTTAAAAATACTGTATATAAATTAAAACTGACACTTTAAATCTATTTAATTCATCTGATGGCAAATAAGATTAATCCCTGCACTTTCGGTAGCAAACAGACAGGTATGGCGTCACTAGACGTTGATGGCTTTTACTGCCCAAAGATCCTAAATTAGAGAATCTTTAAGACATCATTCACACTAGTTAGAACAGATACAAAGATCTCATATTAGAGCAGCTTTAAGACTTCATTCGCACTAGTTAGAACAGATACAAGATACAAAGATCTCAAATTAGAGCAGCTTTAAGACTTCATTCGCACTAGTTAGAACAGATACAAGATACAAAGATCTCAAATTAGAGCAGCTTTAAGACGTCATTCACACTAGTTAGAACAGATACATAAATCGCTTCTACTGGCTTTAAAAAAAAAAAAAGCTAAGCCTCTTCTTTACAAACTGACAATAGGTGAAGGAAGGATACCAATGTTGACGGGAAGATACCACCATATTGCGTAAACAAACATACACACACACGCATATGTACACTAAGAAAATGTGCCGGTAGCTAACAGTACTAATAGAAGGGCACATTCTCTCTATCTAGCCATTTTGGCGATATCAGCTGCTTCAGAAACGCAAAGTTGCCCAAACAAATAAATGCAACATAAAGATGGCTATGTAAAAAAAAAAAAAAGTCACTATGAAAAAAGAAAATTCCAGCAGATAGCCTTGGCCGTCATTTTTTTTTTTTTTTTAGTATTAAGAACTGACAATGTAACATAAAGCTGATCAAGAAAAAATCTTGCACGTACTTGAAGATCAAGGGCGTTTAGGGTCGCTCCCCAAAAATCCCACATGCAAGAGGGTAAAGCTGACCATGTAAAAAAATCCCACGTGCTCGAAGGAATGCGTTATGTGTTATACACATAATTGGAAAACTATATAACAGATGAGTAATACATGTTATGATAGAAATATGTTTGTTTACACATGTTATGATAGAGAAGATGTGTGTATACATGATATGATAGAGAAGATGTGTGTATACATGATATGATAGAGAAGATGTGTGTATACATGATATGATAGAGAAGATGTGTGTATACATGATATGATAGAGAAGATGTGTGCATACATAATATGATAGAGAAGATGTGTGCATACATGATATGATAGAGAAGATGTGTGCATACATGTTATAAAAGAGAAGACTATAATAAATGTCATAATATAAAAGATTTGTATACATGGTATGATAGAGATATGTGTAATGCATGTTATGAAAGAGAAGATTGTAATACATGTTATGATAGCCGAGATCTGCAGTGCATGAAAATTGATTTATTGCGTCATAGTTGCCAACATGTTCATGAAGGAATTTTGATTTATTGCTTCATTTATTCATTTATTGCTTACTGCTCTCAACTGCCAACATGTTCATGAAGGAAAATTGATTTATTGCTTCATAGTTGCCAACATGTTCATGAAAGAAAATTGATTTATTGCTTCATAGTTGCCAACATGTTCATGAAAGAAAATTGATTTATTGCTTCACAGTTGCCAACATGTTCATGAAGGAAAATTGATTTATTGCTTCATAGTTGCCAACATGTTCATGAAAGAAAATTGATTTATTGCTTCATAGTTGCCAACATGTTCATGAAAGAAAATTGATTTATTGCTTCATAGTTGCCAACATGTTCATGAAGGAAAATTGATTTATTGCTTCACAGTTGCCACCATGTTCATGAAGGAAAATCGTAGCAGGTGCTGTCACGATACTCTCCGGGTACCTCTCATTTTATAAGTGTAACTGGGAGAATAGTTTATGTTTAGCTTTCTTTTTACCGGAAGTTCATTCACAATCAACTAGCGTTGCATGGTGCACATTAGATTCATTTTATGCATCCTGGCTGAAGACAATATGCACAAGAGTGTGTGGCGGAATACGTTACAACTAATAAGCGCCAAGATGGCTTACATACGTCACAACCGATAAGCGTCAAGATGGCTTGAATACGTCACAACCAATAAGCGCCAAGAAGGCTTGAATACGTCACAACCAATAAGCGCCAAGATGGTTTAAATACGTCACGGAGTGCGAGGAGGCTAACCAATCCAGATTGAAAATGTCGACAGTGGTAAATTAATACACTGACCAGATTGGGAATGTATCAAACTGTCTGATACTATGACGCAAATGTTACGCCATTTTGTGAGTATATCGGATCGATATGACGCGACTACCAGCATATAAAAATGAGATGTCAGTCAGGAATAATAACTAGCAAATTTCACACACACACACACACACACACACACACACACACACACACACACACACACACACACACACACACACACACAGAGTCTACTTATGAATATGTCTCTCACTACGTCAAGGTCGCCCTGAGACCGCCTGACTATGAATGTAATTAACATTTAGACAAGATACTGGTAATACTCGACATTGAACTGAGTTTAATTCTTGACACCAAACACCAACAACACCCACCGACCCCGTTCGGGTCTGGAGCAGATCTCGATTAGGCCGACTCTAAGAGATTGGCTGGACTAGTCTCACGTCTGCAACCTTCCCATGTGGTCAGTGCTTGTCCAGGAGTCGACTCCAGAAAGCCGGAGTTTCATTTTGCAGAACTTAATAACATAGTGGAGGGATATACTCCAGCCTCCTTCTCTTCTCCAAAATAAAGTCATCGGTGTTCCATATCACATTGTGAGAACATATATTAAACTCATAATTTTCTCTTTCCCCGGACCTACTAATCAAGTCCAGCAAAAGTGTTATAATCCACCAACCTCCCACCCACTGCTCTTTATACCCCACTCTTCCATTGGCTACTGGCGGCTGAAACCGGAAAATTATCAGACTTTACTGTCGTCTATGAAGATCCCGTACAGCCATCTTCATTTTTCGCTATCTTGTACATATACAAAATATACACAGATATACAAACACACAAGAAACACGCTCACACAATAATATACATACAAGAAACACGCTCACACATAATATACATACAAGAAACACGCTCACACATAATATACACATCGTGGTGTAGGGGTTTAAAAAAAGATGTTAGACAAGACTTAATCACATTTGAACCCTAATGTGGCAACCACACGCCCACCCACACTTCCTTAATATCAGTTGTTACCAGGTATTTGAAGATTAAAGGTATAAATATAAATAATCACAAAAAAACGGTTACGAACCACAAACATAATTATAACACATACATATCACGTACATATACAAAAACTCGTACACATACATAACACATACATATACAAAACTCGTACATATACAACACATATACATAACACGTACATATACAACACATACATATACACATATACAAAACTCGTACACATACGCAACATATATATATACACGTACATATACATAACAAAACTCATACATATGCATACACGTACATATACATAACACGTAAATATACAAAACTCGTACATATACTAAGCTCGCATACAGTCATAAAACGCACACACTGATACAAAATGCACATACACATAAACCATACGCATACACAAAATCACATCTACATAAACATATAAATGTTTTCAGGGCACATGTACACAAAGCAAAGCACACAAAGCAAAGCACACACACACACACACACACACCAAGTAATTTGATAGTTACAAGTCTCCTTCCCTGTGGGGAGAAAATGATGAAAAACATGTGGAATGACTGACTTAGGCTTTTGACTTTCATGTGAAATGCTTGTGTGTCAAGTTCAGTTTCATCGAATTGTGTGTGTTGATCAAGAATAATAATATCGAGCGATGCGTGTGATGTTCTTCTTCATCAATTGCAAATCATATAATACCTAATGCTAAAGTTCATACAATAGTCCTTTATCAATTGCTAATCATATAATACCTAATGCTAAAGTTCATACAATAGTCCTTTATCAATTGCAAATCATATAATACCTAATGCTAAAGTTCATACAATAGTCCTTTATCAATTGCAAATCATATAATACCTAATGCTAAAGTTCATACAATAGTCCTTTATCAATTGCAAATCATATAATGCCTAATGCTAAAGTTCATACAATATCCTTTATCAATTGCAAATCATATAATACCTAATGCTAAAGTTCATACAATAGTCCTTTATCAATTGCTAATCATATAATACCTAATGCTAAAGTTCATACAATAGTCCTTTATCAATTGCTAATCATATAATACCTAATGCTAAAGTTCATACAATAGTCCTTTATCAATTGCTAATCATATAATACCTAATGCTAAAGTTCATACAATAGTCCTTTATCAATTGCAAATCATATAATACCTAATGCTAAAGTTCATACAATAGTCCTTTATCAATTGCAAATCATATAATACCTAATGCTAAAGTTCATACAATAGTCCTTTATCAATTGCTAATCATATAATACCTAATGCTAAAGTTCATACAATAGTCCTTTATCAATTGCTAATCATATAATACCTAATGCTAAAGTTCATACAATAGTCCTTTATCAATTGCAAATCATATAATACCTAATGCTAAAGTTCATACAATAGTCCTTTATCAATTGCAAATCATATAATACCTAATGCTAAAGTTCATACAATAGTCCTTTATCTATTGCAAATCATATAATACCTAATGCTAAAGTTCATACAATAGTCCTTTATCTATTGCAAATCATATAATACCTAATGCTAAAGTTCATACAATAGTCCTTTATCTATTGCAAATCATATAATACCTAATGCTAAAGTTCATACAATAGTCCTTTATCTATTGCAAATCATATAATACCTAATGCTAAAGTTCATACAATAGTCCTTGAGAGTTCACTGAGCGCAGGTAGTGTCGAGAAACAGTCCTGTCAAGAGTCCACGCTTTCCAAGTTCGGTCACTGCAGACTTTATTCCCTTCGTGGAAGCCCTCCAGAAAAGCTGATGTAGTGTGTTTATTGAGAATACCAGAATGGACGGGAAGCCCTCCAGAAAAAGTGATGTAGTGTGTTTATTGAGAATACCAGAATAGAGTGGAAGCCCTCCAAATAAACAGATGTAGTGTGTTTATTGAGAATACCAGCATGGAGTGATCACTAAGAACAGTAGAATCAAGGGAAGTGTGTGAATATCAAGAGAACATCACAGCACATTGAGTGACGTAAATGTTAACCCGGACAACAATGTTGAATAATGCGTCTAATCAGTGAGAATAGCGCCCCCTTGTGTACGAATGATCACTGCAAATAACAGCATCAAGTAATAACAATAGAGTAATATGTAGTAATCACTAAAAATAGCAACACTGCCAGCATGCTTTAAAAGCAAAACTACAAATTATAACTTCATATTCTAATACTAACCTAAATGTTGTAAGCGTGTCTAGGGCTTGTGGGGATTAAGACAATCTTCACGGGGATTGTGATAATCCTGAGTCAGCTGAGGATCAAGACGACCAGTTAAGCTCAAGAATCTCCGCGAAGCCTTATCAAAACAAAGAGCTAAAGGGGACACAACTGTTTATGATCAATCAATAAGCTTGCTATAAGCAGCCCTAGTTCTCTATTATCTCAATGGCTGGGCTGACTAGATAAATGCACAGAAATAGTTCGAATGCAAATACGCATCAGAATGTTTTCCTAGAAATCTTTACTGCAGAATGTACTGTTTTGTAACCCTCATTTTTTTGTTGTTGTTTTTGTTTCCTTCTAAATACAATCAACGCTGTATTAAAAATCAGAAGTCAACATTAAGATTAATAGTACGAAAAGTCAAAAGTCAACATTAAGATTAATAGTACGAAAAATCAAAAGTCAACATAGGATTAATAGTACGAAAATTCAAAAGTCAACATGTCATTACGAAACATCAACACATATATGCTATTGAGGCACTCAGTCTTTCACTCCTATGTATATTCTCTCTCTCTCTCTTTCTCTCTCTCTCTCTCTCTCTCTCTCTCTCTCTCTCTCTCTCTCTCTCTCTCTCTCTCTCTCTCTCTCTCTCTCTCTCTGTATACATTTACATATCGTTAATAAAGCTAAACTGGATATTTCACTTCAGCTTACATACCTGCAATCTCAGCACAACAAAGAAAAGTCCATCGATCTTTCCATCCAAAAGTTTTCAATGCCATTCTCTCTCTCTCTATATATATATATATATGAAAGTAAATATATTACTTCTTAACTTCCTCTGTATCTTGCTTTCCCTATGGGAAGTCTTTTCCCAGTCAGCACGGCATACAAATGAATGTTAACACACCTCCCTGGTATACCCATATAAATAATAGCGAGGTTTTATGGTTAGTAAATACAGTAATACTATTATTTACTAAAATATAAATATTAGAGAGGTTTTATGGTTAGTAAATACAGTAATACTATTATTTACTAACATATAAATATTAGAGAGGTTTTATGGTTAGTAAATACAGTAATACTATTTACTAACATACAGACAATAGAATAACTTTTTTCACACTTTATATTTACGTCATTCAAGACTGACCCTGACCGAAATATTACTTTAATCACGCATCTAAGTTCAAAGTGTACTTTCCACTCTATATTCCTGAAACTTCTTCTTCTCACTCTCTCACTCCTTTTCAAATTATTATTGCTTTATGAGGTTGCAAAAACAAGAGGATGAGAAAATAAATCACATTCTTCTCTAAAAGGAAGAAACACACATTCTGGCAAAGCTCCATCTTGACTGTTTCTGTTTTCATTAACGTCGAACGCAAATATGATTATCTAAACCAACAGAGGATTTTGCTGGTTGGGTTTTCTTGTGTTTTTTTTTTATAAGCATGCGAGAGAGAGAGAGAGGGAGGGAGGGAGGGAGGGAGATGGGATTAAGCAACAGACAGACTGATATGCCCAAAGAAAAAATAACAACGGGAAAACGATGACGGTAATGAAAAAATTGATGAAGAATACGCTTTTAAGTTATGAATTTGAAGACCGCAGTCTGTGGAAAGCTCAACTATTTACCGAGAAGATTTCTGCTAGCTCAGCTGGTGTCAGGAAGGCTCATGCTAGTTCAGCTCTTTAAGTCGCGAAGATTTCTGCTATATCAGCTCTTTAAGTAGCGAAGATTTTTGCTATCTCGACTTTTACAGCTAGAAGATTTCTGCTATCTCGACTGTTGTTACATCGAGAAGATTTATTCTATCTCAACTCTTACACAGAGAAGATTTCTGCTAGCTCAGCTGTTACGTCGCTAAGACGTCTACAATCTAAACAATAATCCTAAGATTTCTGCTAGATCAGCTGTTACGTCGCTAAGACGTCTACAATCTAAACAATGATCCTAAGATTTCTGCTAGATCAGCTGTTACGTCGCTAAACGCTACAATAGTGCAACGATTTCTGCTATCTCAACTGTTAGGTCGCGAAGATTTCTGCTAGCTAAGTTGTTAAGAGTTAATGAACTGATTACGCCAAGTCTCTAATAAATGAACATGACAAAACAATTTTTTATAAATCCGGGAAAGAAAATGTTAAAATAATTTATGATAATGTCTCCTGTAATGAGTGTGTACGTGTGTTGTGGGTGAAGCTTACCTACCTTTGCCATCCGGTAGTTAATTTATCTTTATATTTCATATAGGAGTCTAACTATTCAGTTTTCATTTAAATTTTACACCTTAACATAAATGACAGGCTTAAGGTAGATGTAATAATCTCTAACATTAACATTAAGTCCAAATGCCTGCTATATCTGTCACGTTAAAGTTTATCTGCCTAGTATGTCTAATTGTCACGTTACAGACCAAGTGTCTGATATTCCTAAGTGTCACGTTACAATCTAGATATCTATTGTGTATAGGTCACTTATAATCTAAGTGTCACGTTACAATCTAGATATCTATTGTGTATAGGTCACTTATAATCTAAGTGTCACGTTACAATCTAGATATCTATTAATGTGTATAGGTCACTTATAATCTAAGTGTCTGTTATAACAAAACGTTTAGATACAATACACAAATTACGTATATTATCCACGAACGTTCGCAAGATAGACACACTTACTCATCAATTACTTACACACTTAGTCATCAATTACAAACACACTTACTCATCAATTACAAACACACTCATCAATTACTTACACACTTAGTCATCAATTACTTACACACTTACTCATCAATTACTTACACACTTAGTCATCAATTACTTACACACTTACTCATCAATTACAAACACACTCATCAATTACTTACACACTTACTCATCAATTACTTACACACTTACTCATCAATTACTTACACACTTAGTCATCAATTACTTACACACTTACTCATCAATTACAAACACACTCATCAATTACTTACACACTTACTCATCAATTACTTACACACTTACTCATCAATTACAAACACACTCATTAATTACTTACACACTTAGTCATCAATTACTTACACACTTACTCATTATTTACTTACACACTTATTCATCAATTACAAACACACTCATCAATTACAAACACACTCATTAATTACTTACACACTTAGTCATCAATTACTTACACACTTACTCATTATTTACTTACACACTTATTCATCAATTACAAACACACTCATCAATTACTTACAAACTTACTCATCAATTACTTACACACTTACTCATTAATTACTCACACTATTACTCATTAATTACTTATACACTTACTCATCAATTACTTACACACTCATTAATTACTTACACAATAACTCATTAATTACTTACACACTTACGCATTAATTATTTACACAATTACTCATTAATTACTTACACATTACGCATTAATTACTTACACATTACGCATTAATTACTTACACAATTACTCATCAATTACTTACACACTTACTCATCAAATTAGATTCTAAATGCATGTCTCCAATACTTGCCGGGTAGACACCCGAAAATCAGATTGTAAATATTAGCTTGTTTAATAATCAGGTCTTGCCAGGTAGACATCCGAAAATCAGATTATAGTCTAAATATCAGCTTGCTTAATAATCAGGTCTCCAAATTCTCACCTGCTGTGTTTACTCATGAAGTCTCCGACAATTTCCTAGCAGACAAACCTAGCCTTAACCATATTCTTACTTATCTACAAGACTAATTCTTTCGTTGGATTCTTTTAATCTGATTGGCCCTAACGTTCACCAAACACGCCCGCTGCTCTGGCAAGTTTCTTTGTACAGACCTATAACCGACACGGCAATAGGCGTGTCAATTCTACACATCTGCTGACACGAGACACCTTACAGACTGCCAAAATTTTCCTGCTGACACCTTACAGACTGCCAAAAGCCCAATTTTCCTGCTTGAAGCAAACGCAAGAGCAGCAACTCCAGTCATCTTATTTTCATAGTGTTCTTTCAGTGCGGTTTCACCATGACGAAGGTGTCTAACTAAGAGAAGAAATGTGAGAATAATCACTGCCAGGAATAAATTATAAGAATAATCACTGCCAGGAATAAATTATAAGAATAATCACTGCCAGGAATAAATTATAAGAATAATCACTGCCAGGAATAAATTATAAGAATAATCACTGCCAGGAATAAATTACACAATTTTCTAAAATGATTAATATATCCTGCTATGTGCTTGTGGTCGTTACACTGTACTGTGTATTTAAAAAAAGGTGTGAATCTTCACGGTAGTTGGGAGGGGGGGGGGGGTATTTGTTTTTTGACAAATAACAATTCTAGAAGTATTCATGCCTTTTCTCCCAACTCCATCCTCCAGTGAATAACGGCTATGGACGCCTTGTGTTTGCAGACTCAGTTTAGTCAAGGGGTTCATATGCCAGTCAAGAGGATCTTAGCAGTCACCTCCATAAGAGCCTGGAGCGAGCCAGAGATCACCCTTCTAACGATGCACGATTACAATTACTACCGGTACAATGGCAAGTCTTGTAAATACCAGAATACCAGGCCCTTATCAAACAAGACCCTCTTTTCCCCTCTGACTCTAACCCCTTGGTTTCGGGCCCAGGCGCGTTTCACTCAGTTCAGCCTTACAAGGTGGTCCGACTCCATCTAAGGCTTCAGCGAGCTGTTTTAATTTTCACCATCGAGTGATCTCCTCTTTAATGACCTATGACCTTCCTTTCTAAAGTACGGGATGATGACAGACGTGAATACGAAGATTAGTGGATAAGAAGTTCGGGACGAGAGTCATGTCAAAGCGCCACATCAGACAAGCCAGCACCAAGGCTCAGTCCTTTTCAGGGCCGGCAAAAACTCTTCTACTGCCCACCCCACCAAATGACAGTTTACGCGATTTTGAGCCAGTCCTAGAAGAGCGCATACCCAGGCTGAGACAGTTACGGCAAAAGAGGAAGGAAGAGGTGGAAACATTAAAAAGTACATGGGGAAAACTGGACAAAATATGACCGCGAAATCAGCTGGCCAACCGAAAATCAGGACATACAAAAAGTTACCCCCTTCAACTACACTCTAGAAACTGATAACGATGAACTCAAAAATGCTTTTACTAATCTGATGTTGGCCCTCTTCCACACTAAAACGGAAGATGAAATCGCCACTAGACAACAAGCCATCTTAACCGCACTGGGACTCCACCAATTTTAAGCAAACACCTGACAACGCAACCGAAAAAAACTACATCAACAGATCGTGAAACACAGACAAACTGCCGACAACGAAAACACGCTCTACACAAACGGAAAAGGAGGAGCAAGACGGGTTTTCACCCAAACCCCGACCACCACCGCAGAAAACAAGAAAAGCCAAACTTCCACCACCACTTCAGAAAGAGGAGAGACACAAAATACGAACAACGACGACGACGACAAACCAAAATACACCGGGAAACAAACACCCACAAAAATGAAGAAAGACAAAAAGGAAAAGAGTACTACATCAGCCAAACCTCCTAAAGAAGACAGACCGACAGAACTCGCAGAAGCCATCGCCGAACTAGCAAGCACATGAGTGGCTCCTGCACTCTCACCACTACTCAAGACACCACCAACGGCTGTACAACAACCACGTCGACGACGATGACAACAGAGAACCAAAACAACCACACAGAACAAAGATACAAAACGAAACGATGGCGCCAGCCACCAGGCATCAGGAGACAACAACCACAGCGCCAACAGGAACCACAACAACAACATCAACGCCATCACAACAGCTACCACCGACAACATCGACAACAATGGCAAAGGCGCAGTGAACATAAGTACATGCAATGGGGTTAATACTACCACCCCTTGCAGACATGATCCAACTCAGGCTAGACCATCTATACTGGCCACCAGCACACATCTTTACACAACCCTATGGATGCCAGGGACAACAACAGCAGCACTGACAACAGCTCCCAAACCACTAAGCAGGAAAGGGAGTTGAACATCCTAGGCTCACATACGCGCTAAGTACAGACTTGGTGTGTTTCTAGCCTGGGCTCTGTAAAACACCCCCCTCCACCACAACAACATCGGTAACAACTACAACGGCGACTTACTCAACGGACCTCTGGATTAAAGCCCACCTCCACCACCCAGACACGCCGACATGTAGCACAGCGATCATCACCAACGACACGCACCGACATACTACATCTACTCGAAACACAACCACCACCCTGCCCTCTCCAGAAATAAGTGAGGAGAGGAAGTTTCTCCAGAAGACCACCAAAGCTGAAAATATCTCAGATAAAAAGCTTCCCGCATCCTCTGGAGAGAGAGAGAGAGCGGAAAAAAAATACTTGATACATGATATAACTCGCCGTGTCTATTAAATCCACCACATTCCTCAGCTGAGGTAAAACCCGGTTGTAACATAAATGGAAACTATATTTCTAATCAGGAATATAATTGTATGCTTTTTAAAAGGCTTGTAAATTGAATTGTTTATTTGGGAGTCCTCTTTACACAGTATAGTAAAGTGCAATAACTCCTGATTGTATCAGGGTGCCATTTTATCAGTGTCTCCTGGATCGGCAGTCTGGGACAACTAAGCCTTGTTTTGTTTCAGTTTCTTTCTTTTTTGATGGGTGGGGAGGGGGAGTTGGCTGTGTCTCCTGCCTTTTATCAGTGTCACTTTAGGGCGTCTATTTAAAAGGCGATAATATATCAAAGTTAAAAAATAGTTATTTTTCAAGTCCATTTTATTTTTCTCTCTTCCACTGAAATTAGTATCCAGGGAGTTGACAAGACACGTTTACAATCCTGGTGCTAAATTCTCTATTTCCAGAGAAAACAGTAGAGAAAAGAGGGGAGGGGGGGGGAGAACTTTTTTCTAAAATAATAAAATTGCACAAATTCAAGAAGAGAGAGTGCGTAACATTAGCTTCATACAATGACATTTCCGTCTTAATAATGGCAAGAGTGGGGGCACCGTTTTATATAATGGGGGGGGGTATCTTTACTTCATCTTAAATTAGCAGAGACTGACGCAGCACAAATTCTCTGTTGTTTATAATACTAATCTTTCATAATACTAATCTTTCATAATACTAATCTTTCATAATACTAAACTTTCATAATAATAATCTTTCATAATACTAATCTTTCATAATACTAATCTTTCATAATTCTAATCTTTCATTTGGATATCCACATCATAAGTGGTAGTTTTGATACAGGGTTGATTCGACTTAATGTCGAGGCTCTTCTAATGCATAGGGTACCGACACATAACAAAGATAGACAGGGTTGATTCGATTTAATGTCGAGGCTCTTCTAATGCATAGGGTACCGACACATAACAAAGATAGACAAGGTTGATTCGATTTAATGTCGAGGCTCTTCTAACGCATAGGGTACCGACACATAACAAAGATAGACAAGGTTGATTCGACTTAATGTCGAGGCTCTTCTAACGCATAGGGTACCGACACATAACAAAGATAGACAAGGTTGATTCGACTTAATGTCGAGGCTCTTCTAATGCATAGGGTACCGACACATAACAAAGATAGACAAGGTTGATTCGATTTAATGTCGAGGCTCTTCTAATGCATAGGGTACCGACACATAACAAAGATAGACAAGGTTGATTCGACTTAATGTCGAGGCTCTTCTAATGCATAGGGTACCGACACATAACAAAGATAGACAAGGTTGATTCGACTTAATGTCGAGGCTCTTCTAATGCATAGGGTACCGACACATAACAAAGATAGACAAGATTGATTCGATTTAATGTCGAGGCTCTTCTAATGCATAGGGTACCGACACATAACAAAGATAGACAAGGTTGATTCGACTTAATGTCGAGGCTCTTCTAACGCATAGGGTACCGACACATAACAAAGATAGACAAGGTTGATTCGACTTAATGACGAATTAAATTACTGACATAAAACAAAGATGTCACAAACGTTACTGACATAAAACAAACACGTCACAAACATTACTGACATAAAACAAAGATGTCACAAACATTACTGACATAAAACAAAGATGTCACAAACATTACTGACATAAAACAAAGACGTCACAAACATTACTGACATAAAACAAACACGTCACAAACATTACTGACTGGATTTGCAGAAAGACGAAACAACACGTATTTAACACAGAGACGAATGCAGAAGTAAATAAATAGGTGTTTATAACAAAATTATAAAACAAGGAAATTAATCAAATCAAATATTTGGGTTCAGTTTCTTCTAGATACGCATACTTTAGTCAGTTAAAAGATAATAAACACTTAATAGTCAGTTAAAAGATAACACTTAGATGTATTTTATATATAATGAATATTGAGACTGTTCCACTTTAGATTAGTAAATTAGAATTTGCCTAGAATACTATCACTGTTCCTCATGTGCACAATAATTCAGTTCTATGAGTTTTAAAATCGATTTCAGAATTTGGCAAACTGCCTGCAGATTCAAAGCACGTTCACTGTAACGGATTGTTTCCCATTCACCGCAAAACTTTACCTTCACTTTAGTTCCAGTCACCAATGCAATTACTCGCTTTAGTTCCAGTCACCAATGCAATTACTCACTTTAGTTCCAGTCACCAATGCAATTACTCACTTTAGTTCCGGTCACCAATGCAATTACTCACTTTAGTTCCAGTCACCAATACAATTACTCACTTTAGTTCCAGTCACCAATACAATTACTCAGTTTAGTAACTAACTGTTATGATTTGTATCCTCTTGGCCTAAGCGTTTCTCAACTTCACTACTGGTTTCCCATGAATTCACTTCAAAGCCTGCAACTCAGACAATGACTTGGCAACTCAGAATATAATACTTCAAACCTGTAACTATGCAGTTGCAGTTTCATCAGTATATTATAAAACTATAATTAAATATTTGTAAACGTTAGGACTAATTGCAGTTTCATCAGTATATTATAAAACTATAATTAAATATTTGTAAACGTTCGACTAATTTGCTGTGTACGACAAATATTTTCAGACAATTGAAAGATTTCTTCTGTAAATATTAATTATTATATCTCATTATTAATTTTTTAAAACAGAATTTAAATGTATGAGTTTTTTTATCTAGTAGAAGTCCAAGTATGAGTATTATTTTAACCTAGTTTAAGATGTGCGTGTTCAGAGAGCAAGACAGGAAGTGTCATGTCACAATGCCTTCGGGGAAATGGATTGATTAACCAGGTGGTAACCATTGTTAAATAATACTGTTATATCTTTGTAACGTACAGAAACAATGTCTAGAATTGGTTTTACTTATACACTTGTTGGGCTAATACAGTGCGTAATTATTTGTTTTGATTTTACTTATACACTTGTTGGGCTAATACAGTGCGTAATTATTTGTTTTGGTTTTACTTATACACTTGTTGGGCTGATACAGTGCGTAATTATTTGTTTTGGTTTTACTTATACACTTGTTGGGCTGATACAGTGCGTAATTATTTGTTTTGGTCGTAGTGACAAATGGTGGTGGTGCATGTGATCATGTAGCGATGTAATTCTTTTTTGTTTTTAACACTTGTGTCCAGAGTATCTGTTGTACGAGAGAAGCATTGTTTCAGCTAAGATTTATAATGGTCACTATCTAGAACTCATGGTTACACTGGGTCATGTTAACCTTGCGATACCCTCATTATCGACTGTTTATTGTCTAAATGACGTACATGTGTGCAATTTATGTATTGTGTTCTGTGCCGTGGACACATGCATTCACACTAATGGTGCGATCCGTCCATTAAACAGCAAACTAGCATAACTCTTTTTAGCTTAAATAATACTTTTAGCTCACACAACACGTTTTTGCTAACACAGCACTTTTTAGCTAACACAACACTTTTTAGCTCACACAACACTTTTTAGCTCACACATCACTTTTTAGTTAACACAATACATTTTAGCTCACACATCACTTTTTAGCTCACACAACACTTTTTGGCTCACACAATACTTTTTAGCTCACACAACACTTTTTAGCTCTCACAACACTTTTTGGCTCACACAACACTTTTTAGTTAACACAATACATTTTAGCTCACACAATACTTTTTAACTCACACATCACTTTTTAGCTCACACAACACTTTTTGGCTCACACAATACATTTAGGTCACACAACATCACTTTTTAGTTAACACAACACTTTTTAGCTCACACAACACTTTTTAGCTCACACAACACTTTTTGGCTCACACAACACTTTTTAGCTAACACAACACTTTTTAGCTCACACATCACTTTTTAGCTAACACAACACTTTTTAGCTCACACAACACTTTTTGGCTCACACATCACTTTTTAGCTAACACAACACTTTTTAGCTCACACAACACTTTTTAGCTCACACAACACTTTTTGGCTCACACAACACTTTTTAGCTCACACAACACTTTTTGGCTCACACAACACTTTTTAGCTAACACAACACTTTTTAGCTCACGCAACACTTTTTAGCTAACACAACACTTTTTAGCTCACGCAACACTTTTTAGCTAACACAATACTGTTGATGTCGGCCAAGCAATGACATAATATCCTCAAGCCCAGGTATCAATTACTATTTCCTATCGGGAATATTCCGATAGCCGACAAACCGTGATGCTTAGAAAATGTCAATAGCCTGGTAATCCAATAACCGGTTTTCTATCCAGAATACACTCAACATTACGCCATCAAAGATACAACGAAACAATGTGGAGGGGAGGGGGAAGCAATAGGTGTGAATGTTTCAGACAACGATAAGAGAAATACACACAAAGCTAGACACCTCTCTGCTCAAAATGTCATGTCACTCAGACAGAAGTCAATATGTCGTGTTAGACTTCGAGACAATACGAAATGGAATATCCTTGTTCTACGACCTAACATCATATCCTCCATCACGAACACAAGGCTTAGGCTTCAATAGTGACCACTGTGTGGAGCTCTGATTACCAGAAATATCAAATTAAGAGAGAGAGGTGAGAAAGAGAGAAAGTGGAAGAGAAAAAAGGGAGAGAAAGAAAGAAAGAAACCGGAGATAAAGATGGGCAGGAAGAATGTAAGAGGAGAGCAGCTGTGAAAGAGAGAGAAATATAAAGCAATACAGAGGTGGAGGAAAGGGCGAGGGAGAATGCAAAAGAAGAGCTTGCGAGGGGACAGGTAGGGAGATAAAGAGTGGAAAGAACGGAGAAAGATGGGAGGAATGGGAACGAGAGACAGAATGAGAGCGGAAGTCAAAGAGCGAGAAATAGAAGAGCAGGAGACAAAAGGAAAGATGGACACAAAAATAAAACTAAAGCAGAGAGAGAGGGAGAGCAAAACACACAGAGAGAAACAAGGAAAGCAGCGGACAGGGTGAGTGGGAGATGGAAATATGAGTGAATAGAGAAAAAAGGAATGATTGGGAGATGGAAATATGAGTGATTGGGGAAAAAGGGAATTAGTTCAGAGACTGAAGAGCGCCAAAACTTTAGAGCTAAAAGGAATTGCATGGACTGAAACAAGCGATGACCGGAGAACAGTACACTGAATGCAGGCGTGTGGAATTGTGATGGTAGAACCGTGGGCAAATTATGCTCTTTACGTTCTATTATTTCCTTTTCTATATTAATAGTTACAACGGTCAAGTCGCGTGGCCGATTGTGCAAGAATGACAGTAATAGTGGGGACGTTGACAGGATACTAGATGCCCTTATATGGACGTTTGCGTTGCACACAATGACGAAGGAGAACCTGCAGGTTGACCAGAATCATTCATGTCACGTACTAAAAGACCCACGCTTAAGAGACGTTATCACCCCACACCATTTGGAAGGGTTGAACTCCACGTAGATAGAAAGATAGATCTTGTACGTTTCCACGAGTGGTAAATATATTGAAATTATTGTTATATATTATTGATGAAAATGTTGTGTAGAATATTCATGTATTTTTACTAATGATTGGTTTATGAACCTAACCCATATCTCTTCTAGAAAAGGTTGTGTGGCGCTAGTAATAATTCATGCTGTAAGTATAGCTGATGAAATAGGAACTAAACACGTGTTGTGCGCTATACTTTTATGTATTGTAAAACCATATGTAGCAAATAAAGCTAAATGGGAGATTGAGATGATTATTGTATGCGAAATAATGGAAACCGTTCATTGCTTATACCTGTATCTAGTGAGATTCATGTAAATGTGGAAATGGAAATATTGCTTCATATGTAAATATTTCTCTATAATGAGACTGTGTAAAATATAAGTTGATTTTGTAAAATATAAGTTAGCTGTAGCTAACGTTTAATGAAGTGAAATTGTAAGAGTCATCTACTATTCTCGCCACAAATGTTGTTTGTACTTATCAGTGGCTAGAGAGAGATA
The DNA here is from genome assembly GCA_028829895.1 of Sinotaia quadrata. Classification (NCBI taxonomy): domain Eukaryota; kingdom Metazoa; phylum Mollusca; class Gastropoda; order Architaenioglossa; family Viviparidae; genus Sinotaia; species Sinotaia quadrata. Next base: position 131,173,787 of record CM054181.1, read on the forward strand.
CATGTTGTTTGTACTTATCAGTGGCTAGAGAGAGATACATGTTGTTTGTACTTATCAGTGGCTAGAGAGAGATACATGTTGTTTGTACTTATCAGTGGCTAGAGAGAGATACATGTTGTTTGTACTTATCAGTGGCTAGAGAGAGATACATGTTGTTTGTACTTATCAGTGGCTATAGAGAGATACATGTTGTTTGTACTTATCAGTGGCTATAGAGAGATACATGTTGTTTGTACTTATCAGTGGCTATAGAGAGATACATGTTGTTTGTACTTATCAGTGGCTATAGAGAGATACATGTTGTTTGTACTTATCAGTGGCTATAGAGAGACACATGTTTGTACTTATCAGTGGCTAAAGAGAGATACATGTTGTTTGTACTTATCAGTGGCTAGAGAGAGATACATTATTTAAGCTGGCCTTCTTTCATCGTTCATCATATGTCTTGACTTGCTCAGTTGATCTTCATATTCCTTTGGATATGCACTCCTTATTTCTGTCGCGAGCTGACAGTCATCAACAAGGGGAGGTAATGCATGGGGAATAACGTCAACAAGTTCATCTCTACTCACTGACTAAGAGCTAAGTGTTGGACCGCACTAAATCCATAATTGACCAGATAAACAATCTTGATATACTTGATGACGTCAACAAGCTAAGTGTTGGACCGCACTAAATCCATAATTGACCAGATAAACAATCTTGATATACTTGATGACGTCAACAAGCTAAGTGTTGGACCGCACTAAATCCATAATTGACCAGATAAACAATCTTGATTTACTTGATAACGTCAACAAGCTAAGTGTTGGACCGCACTAAATCCATAATTGACCAGATAAACAATCTTGATATACTTGATGACGTCAACAAGCTCATCTCTATTCACTGGCTAAGAGCTAAGTGTTGGACCACACTAAATCCATAATTGACCAGATAAACAATCTTGATTTACTTGATAACGTCAACAAGCTCATCTCTACTCAACAACTTTGTGTTGGACCACACTAAATCCATAATTGACCAGATAAACAATCTTGATATACTTGATAACGTCAACAAGCTCATCTCTACTCAACTACTTTGAGCTAAGTGTTGGACCGCACTAAATCCATAATTGACCAGATAAACAATCTTGATTTACTTGATAAAGGTGGGACAATATATAATCGGTCTCTGTTGACCTGTAATTCGGAAATCAGATTTCATTGTTCCTGTTTTTATCAAATCTTCTTTTTCTTGTTATCTTAAACCCACATTTTGGTTAATTTGTTAGTGTGACCAAGAAGAGTTGGTTGGGGGGGGGGGGTTGAGCGGAAAATTTGTAGATATTATAAGTCGTAATTAATCAGAGGGAGAGATAACGTTGCCAACTCAAGGCACGTCAGCTAGTTTGTCCGTCACTACGTTAGAGGATTAAGGCCCCAAAAATGGTCTGGCATAGCAACTGAAGGACAGATTAGGCCGCCTGGCTCTTGTCAGTATTAGAGCTAATATAATAAACTTGATGATTAATAATTTTGAGTCTGATACTGCGACACGGTCATTAAATATAACCTGTCATGTGACAGGAATGAAAGAGCAGAAGTGATGACGTCAATAATCAGATGACTGAAGAACGGTACACTGAATACACATATATCGAATGAAAGAGCAGAAGTGATCACATCAGTAATCAGATGACTGACGAACGGTACACTGAATGCAGGTGTAGGGAGTGAAAGAGCAGAAGTGATGACGTCAGTAATCAGATGACTAACGAACGGTACACTGAATGCAGGTGTAGGGAGTGAAAGAGTAGAAGTGATGACGTCAGTAATCAGATGACTAACGAACGGTACACTGAATGCAGGTGTAGGGAGTGAAAGAGCAGAAGTGATGACGTCAGTACATGAAATGAGATCATTGGAGAATGGCACACTGAAATGAGACTGATCAGCGCGGATCCATCTTTCGGTTGTCTCAATTTTTAATCTCATCCAACACTTACATAATTATATCAAACTGCAAATAGAACATATTACAAAAGACAAATAGTTTTTCAGTTTATCTGTACTTTCTTGATGTGATCTAGACATAATGCGAGCTTTACATAAATCAATGAGAACTTTGTACTTTCTTGATGTTGGCTGTACACTAGATATAATGCAAGCTTTACATAAGTCAATAAGAGAACTTTGAACAATCGGCTGGCTTTGTGTAAAATAACATGAGAAGATTACGAAAGGCAGTAACTTTAAATGCGTACTTTACACCAGACAATAAAATAAATTACATCCTTGTTTGGGACCAAAGAACTGACCAGGAAAATAATTCTCATTAGATTTTTTTTAATGTCGCCCGTTCTTGGAGTAACAAATAATTTTTGAAAGTGTTGAACACATACACACAGATTTAATAAATACACATACACACAGATTTTATAACTACCGCGCCTACTACCAAATCAGCACTTCTCCTAGCTCGAATGTTTTCAGCAAGTGTTTATCAGAGCCATGTGGTCCAGTATTAAGCCCAGGGCACTTTGATGAACTGTCGAACATTAAACTGTCAGAAAATAAAACAAAAAATAAATGACTTTACAAAACTGGGCTCGACAGTTTCAATATTCGTCAAGACGAATTACTTTTGGGAATCGAGACAGCCACAGGCAACTGAGCTACATTATTCCTGACTCACACTAGCCAATGAATTACACGATCATTAAACCACATTATTCATAACTCGACACTAACACTAGCCAATGTATTACACGATCATTAAACCACATTATTCATAACTCGACACTTACGTTAGCCAATAATTACATGATCATTAAACCACATTATTCATAACTCGGCACTTACATTAGCCAATAATTACAGGATCATTAAACCACATTATTCATAACTCGGCACCAACACTAGCCAATAATTACAGGATCATTAAACCACGTTATTCATAACTCGGCATTTACATTAGCCAATAATTACAGGATCATTAAACCACATTATTCATAACTCGGCATTTACATTAGCCAATAATTACATGATCATTAAACCACATTATTCATAACTCGGCACTTACATTAGCCAATAATTACAGGTTCATTAAACCACATTATTCATAACTCGGCATTTACACCAGCCAATAATTACAGAATCATTAAACCACATTATTCAAAACTCAGAAGTCCCATCATATGACAGCGTTATCTTGTTTTGATAATGTGTGTGTATGACTGCAGTAAAAATCTGAACTTGTTTTGAAGATGCATCTATATGACTACAGTAAAACTCATTATCTTGTTTTGATAATACATATGAATGACTGCAGTAAGAAAACTCATTATCTTGTTTTGATATTGCATATGCATGACAGCAGTAAAACTCGTCATCTTGTTTTGATATTGCATATGAATGACAGCAGTAAAACTCGTCATCTTGTTTTGATATTTCATATATATGACTGCAGTAGGGTTTTCTCGTTTTCTGAGTATATTACGAATTAATTCAGTGCCATGCTTGGGGAAAAACCCACAAGAGATAAAACAGCTTGTGTTAGAAGCATGCAAATACTTTTTTTTCTGACAATTGAATGGATCTAAGGTCGTTGTAATTAAAATGGTAGGGTGAGGGAGGTTGTTTCAGAGGCACAATTTTCATTGATTCTTTTCTTTCCGGTCCTAATTTTAAAAAAACCACTAGCCTGTCAAGCCAGTCCCGAAAATGGCCTCCTTTAATTCAGTGTATATACCCGATTCCATGGACTGATCAATCTACAGACAAGTTTAGATGCGGTATAAGTTCAATACAGGATACGTGGGGTCAAGGTGTTCTGAAAGTGCTCACTCAGCAACAAAGTCGGTAATGTCAGGCTCTGCCAAGGAGCTGCATTTAAAATATAATTTAATACATGACATTTCTCGATGTTCGCGTGCGACGATGCATACGATACGCGAAATCCCGCGAGACATTGATCGCGACTTACGATAACATTAGATTGCTTACAGAGATGGCGGAGACGCCTGAATCCGAAATTTGCAACTGGTATGTGCTGTTCAGCGCACCTGCGCGAGCTTTGCAGGAAGAAAGGGTTGAAATAATTTGAACTGCTTGACATTGCAGACACCATTTTCGAAAAGTTGGTGTCCTGTTGATCCAAATAAGCCTGACGTTAATACATTAAGTGACGCAAAATAAAGTTTTTTGCCCGTTGTTAACGCTCAGAGTTAGGTAAACTACTGTTCTGTGCATGGTTAATATCAGTGGTGTAGCAATGGATTCTGCAGGTTGCGCAATGCACAAAGAGCCCGACGATCAAGGGGCCCCTGGCAGAGAGCGGAGTCTATATAGTTGTATGCAACAGCGTGGGTTTTTCGTTTGAAATCGAAGGGTTCACCACCGAAATATACAGAAGGACCCCCAAACCACTTGCTACGCCACTGGTTAATTCACACCAAAGTGACTTCAACCTGCTCTATATAAGGTTCATTCAAGACGTCAGGCTGTATATAAGGTTGATTCAAGACGTCGGGCTGTATATAAGGTTGATTCAAGACGTCAGGCTGTATATAAGGTTGATTCAAGACGTCAGGCTGTATATAAGGTTGATTCAAGACGTCAGCCTGTATATAAGGTTGATCCAAGACATACGCAAAGTTAACGTATAAAATAACGTTACGCTGTACTGTGAAAGATTAGCACATAAAATGGCGTTACGTTGTACTATGGTTAATACATAAAGAGACGTTACGCTGTACTGTGAAAGGTGAACACATAGTGACGTTGAGTATGCTGTGCAAGATTAACACATAAAGTGACCATACGCTGTATTATGCAAGGTTAACACATTAAGTGACTATACGCTGTATTGTGCAAGGTTAACACATTAAGTGACGTTACGTTGTACTGTGCAAGGGTAACACAAGATGTCAGGCTGTATTGTGTAGGGTTAACATAAGACGTTATGCTGTACTGTGCAAGGTTAAAACATAATGTGACGTTACGCTATATTTTGTAAGAACGCTTAAAGTGACCCTGTGCTGTTCTGTGCAATTTATGCGCACACTATTCAGCGCGAGATTAACATGAAAAGTATTTCATGTTCTACTGTGCAAAGTTAGAACATACTATTCTGTGCAAGATTAACATGAAAAACATTTCATATTCTACTGTGCAAAGTTAGCACACAAAGTGACTCAAACTGCTGTTTCTTCCTATTGTACATAACTAACATACTTTCACTCGTATTTCTAATTCTAACACTAATTTTTTCTTTTTTGTCCTGTTTAGGGTTTTTTCATTTTCTGTATACAGCTTGCCATGGTTCGCATTACGCGTGCGTTAAGCGAGAAAGATTTCAGTTCCATAAAGATAGATTTATATAAATTAGAGAGACCAAGAGAGAAGAGATATGAAAGAGACAAAGTTTGAAGGATTAAGAAAATGTAAACTATTACGTTTGCATGCTGGAAGTTTTTCTGTGCAATTGTTCCAATATTCTTTCTACTCTTTCTGAAATCTTTATCCAGTGCATCATGCAGCTCATTCAGCACTTAGTTAAGTTAAGATGCAGTCCACTTGACACCTTTGTCAACATGCAGTCCACTTAACACCTTTGTCAACATGCAGTCCACTTGACACCTTTGTCAACATGCAGTCCACTTGACACCTTTGTAAAAATGCAGTCCACTTGACACCTTTGTCAACATGCAGTCCACTTGACACCTTTGTCAATATACAGTCCACTTGACACCTTTGTCAACATGCAGTCCACTTGACACCTTTGTCAATATACAGTCCACTTGACACCTTTGTCAACATGCAGTCCACTTGACACCTTTGTCAACATGCAGTCCACTTGACACCTTTGTAAAAATGCAGTCCACTTGACACCTTTGTCAACATGCAGTCCACTTGACACCTTTGTCAATATACAGTCCACTTGACACCTTTGTCAACATGCAGTCCACTTGACACCTTTGTCAATATACAGTCCACTTGACGCCTTTGTTAACAGGTGGTTCGATGGAAACACTTAACATCTCAAAGTGACAGACAAGAATCTAGTCGTTAATCCCGCCACTAAGAGCAATAAAGTGAATTAGAGCTAAGAAAGAAAGAAACAAAGAAAGAAAGAAAGAAACAAACAAACAAACAAACAAAGGCAGATAGATAGATAGATAAACAGACAGACAGATAGATAGATAGATAGATAGATAGATAGATAGATAGATAGATAGATAGATAGATAGATAGATAGATAGATAGATAGATAGATAGATAGATAGATAGATAGATAGATAGATAGATAGATAGATAGATAGATAGATAGATAGATAGATAGATAGATAGATAGATAGATAGATAGATAGATAGATAGATAGGATTGTAGGATGGATGGATAGAGAAAGAGAGGTAGATAGAGAGAAAAGAAAGGGATGAAAAAGGAAGAAAGAAACAAACTAGCACCCAATCAACAAATTAACTAACAAACAAATAAATAAAACCTTGACAGAAAGACGCAGACTGGTGTAAGGACGGCAGAAAGGGTGCCAAGGGATACATTGATGTATGAGGGAACAGAAATGATAAAAGAAAAGAGCGAAAAAATGGGGAAGAGAAAGAAAATAAAAATATGACATTTGTGACAGGAAACGAAGTGTAAAACACAGATTTATCAGTTTTGAGCTCTCCCTAGATCAGTAATACTTTTCAGTAGTCCTGCCAGCCATTAGAGTTCAATTTCAAAAGTCGCGATCATTTGCAAACATTGCAAGTCGCTCGAGAAAGACGTATGCATTGCACAAGTGAGATACGATACGATTTCTGTCTGATGGAGACTTATGGCCTTCAGAAATATAAAGGGGGAGGGGGGCACCGTGTATGTGTGTGTGTGTCGGTGTTTCATTCGTGCTTGTGCTTATTTGTGTTTGAATATTTGTATGCGGGCGTGTGACCACGCTGTGTGTGTGTGTGTGTGTGTGTGTGTGTGTGTGTGTGTGTGTGTGTGTGTGTGTGTGTGTGTGTGTGTGTGTGTGTGTGTGTGTGTGTGTGTGTGTGTGTGTGTGAATAGGTGAGTGGTCTGTTTTTTTGTGGATTTGCAATGAGTTTTTGTTGAGGTGGGAGTGCTTGTGTGGGTTTATATATGTTGACGATAGGGATGAGCATTAATGGAGTGAGGGGGGTAGAGTGTTGGTATTGTTCACCACTGAACTTCTTTCACTCTGAAGATAGCAGTTTCCGGCTTCCAGTGATTTCACTGCTTGGCACGAGGTGTGCCTCTGTTGGTAGAGTTGTTGATGGTGATAAAGACGGAGTGGAGAGTAGTGGACAGAAAGGTGTAGAGTGGTGAGGATGAATTGCCGCTTGTTGTCCTTTGTCCTTATATCTGGTCGGTATAGGCACCCATTGGCTCGGTATTCTATGGGCCAATGGTGTTTTTGGTGTTGTTGTAGTCGTCGCCCCGTTGTTACAGGGGATGGGGGTGTCTTACAGAGCCCAGGCTAGTAGCACACCAAGTCTGTACCTAAAATGTACATACGCCCGGGCTGTTAACTCCCTGACCTACTCACTGGTGGCGTTGTCGTCGTTGTTGCTGATGTTGCGGATATCCCCGATGTCCGTTGGGATGCGCGCAGATGGGTGCTGGTGGCCAATAAAGGTGGTCGTGTAGCAGCTGGATCATGTCTGCAATGGAGTGGTTAAACTATCCCCATTGCGGATACTGCGGCTCACTATACTGCCATTGTTGTCGCTAGTGGTGGTGGTTTCTTTGGCGTTTCCGTTGAGGCCGTTGTTGTGGCTGCTGTTGTTATTGCTGCTGCTGTTCTCTTACATGCTGTGGTGGGCGCCGTCTTTTTTCTGTCCACCCTGATGTTGGCTTTACTTCTGTTGTTGCTGTTGTAGACGTTATCATTATTGTTTTTGTTGGAGCCTCGGGCAAGGGCGAAAGAGGTGGGGCTGCAAGCACCCCCAACGAACTTCAAACTGATTCTACAATTTCAATCAAGTAGCCGCAAACAGTAGCCTCCTTTTGAATCCTACAACACGCTCGCTGCTATAGCATCCTCCACTTAAAGCGAAGACACTGTCAGAACATAGTCGCTTCTGTCGTTAAAACGTCTGTCATGGCGATTTACTACACTAGACTATCGATGATTTGGCTGTATCAAACTAATACCTCACACACCTCAACTGCAAGCCCCTCCCCTCCACCCTTCCGCTCATACAGAGAAGAAAAGTAAATAAACAAGGCAACGTGCATACTTACATCAAGGGATTCTGTAAAGAACAGCGCGTGTCACGTGATACTTTGTAAATCCGAAATAATGACATCATCAATCACGTGATTAGTTGAATATAAATCGGTCTCAATGAGTCCGGAAAAAATAATCAATAACAAACAAAACCATCAGAGGATTTAACGTTAAGTATAGGTGGGGGTTATTTTTAAGGACAAAAAACACGTTTCACGAATAAACATTATTTATGCCTTGTATCTATGAATGCATAGCAACCGATCAAATCCGGAGAAAATGTGATTGTCGATTGACAAAAATGTCCTGGAAATGAAAATCCTTCAAATTTGCAACTTACGGCAGTGCTTGTCAGTTGTCTGCTGCCCTTTAAAGTTCTCCATTCTTTTGTTTAGTTAGTTTGTTTGTTTATTTATTTTTAAATCCAATCAAGAAAAGCCATGTTTGTATTTACATATTGTCTCTCTCCTTGCTTGTATGAATCTCTTATATCTGTCATTCTGTTGATTGTCCTTGATAGTTTGCTTAATGAAAACAGCTGCCAGTTAAAAGCAGTGTAAGTATTTCTGGTAACAATTACGGAAAGATTCCTACTGTTTTCTGAACACAGCGCGACTTTTAGAACGTCTGTTGACTTACATTCGGTGAATGAAACTTGAAAGGTGAAGGTAATTTTTTGTCTGAAACAAGTTTTGCTCAGCCCTCAGTACAAGAGCTCATCGGATCGAACGCTGCATGTGCCCTTGAGCGCTGCAGTTTTAAAGCGTTGTGATAAGCCAATCTGACGTGATTGCCGCTTAGTGGCTTATCGTCTGCCACTCACGATCATTACCCATCACTCTAGCTCGCTAGCTGTCTCTCTCGCTCTTGATCTATTTTCCCCGTCGCTCGGTTTTTTTCCCCTGTCGCTCGGTTTCTTTTTATCTATCCATCCGCCTATCTCAGAGTTTATCTAATTGTATGTCTATCAATAGTCTGTTGGTTTCTCTGTTACAACTTAGTACTGTTATTAAAACTTCCACTAGATAGATAGATAGATAGATAGATAGATAGATAGATAGATAGATAGATAGATAGATAGATAGATAGATAGATAGATAGATAGATAACTTAGTGTCCTACTTCTTTCCACTCGTTAACAAAAGGAAGACACTGATCTATAAGGAGACTTGTAGGACCGAAATTTAATAAATATTAATAAAGTTAATAAATATTTGTTTCATCTCATAATTTAAATAGTTTTTAAAATTGTAATTTTTTTTTTTTTTGGGGGGGGGGTAATCATTGGGGGCTAAGTTTCATCATGGATTCGTTTTGCATAAATATTTTATCATCTGAAGTCTTTCTATTTATAAATATTTTATCATCTGAAGTCTTTCTATTTATGAAATCAAAGTCTTGAGAATAAGAACAGCTCACAACACCCTTGATCTTTATTTTAGAACGCTTTTCTATTAAGTGCAATTTATAAACATACGAAACTGAGTTTTCACATTGCCCCACCCCACCCCCAACTCACGATTGACACTACATTTTAATAATTTGTAATAGGGTCCCACTTTGGGCTGATACTGTTAAACAGCAAACAATTTATACGTTAGGGTATATTACCCCAAACTACAAAAAAAAACATAGTTAAACAGCAAAATTCAATATTATACACCAGCTATCTTCACCGCTGACTTTTAAAAAAGTATATTTACATTGGTTTGAACCACTAAATTATAAACGCCCATATACTGCAGCCATAAAAATATTCTAGTTGAACTTTATGAAATAAAAACACGTGCACTTTAACAAATTGAAGCAAAATTGGGGAAAAGCACACACATCCATTCGTATTACAGAAAAACATTATATTTTTAAAAGTAAGTATAGCCATCTTTGTTTTATAAGACGGACTTGTATATTAGAGAAAGTAACGCATTAATAAGCAAAATACTGGGCAAGAGAGGAAAAACAAAATAGTTATTATCATTGAATTGAGTATTTACACTGCTTGTTAATCATTAAGTGGTAAAAGCTCTTGACCTACTTCAAACTAGTTTTAATGAACTTATTAATCATTAAGTGGTAAAAGCTCTTGACCTACTTCAAACTAGTTTTAATCAACTTAACTAACACACATCTAAAGCCACCGCTCTAACATCTATGACGTTCTCAGTACACACACAAACACACACACACACACAGAATGGTGCGCCGAATGTTTCCGATGGGCACTAACGTCTTCAGGGTACACAACTCTCACGGCCCGGTATGCCAGGAAATGTACAATAAAATACACAACTCTCACGGCCCGGTATGCCAGGAAATGTACAATAAAATACACAACTCTCACGGTGCGGTATGCCAGGAAATGTACAATAAGAGAGATAACTCTCACGGCCCGGTATGCCAGGAAATGTACAATAAAATACACAACTCTCACGGCGCGGTATGCCAGGAAATGTACAATAAGAGAGATAACTCTTAAAATAGTGTAGTAGTGCATCGTAGTGGATCACTCACGCACGCATGTGCAATTTAAAGAAGTCGCGTATTTACGGACAGATTACATCGGTTAAATTCTATTAATAGCAACAAAATAAATTCCTGTTCCATTAATATTTTATTCGTTAGGGATGCGCCCTTAAAATATATGAAGAGTGTGTGTGTGTGTGTGTGCATTTGCACACTAATTTTAATGCATTTCTGTCAGTCCTATTAAAAGAACATGTCAATTTTACACGTGACAGTCAGTTCTAGTACAAGACCATAAACAATGTCAACTCCACACATGACATCAGTTCTAGTATAAACAATGTCAACTCTACACGTGACATCGGTGCTAGTACAAGATCATAAACAATGTCAACGCTACACGTCTGTAATTTGGATGTTTGACACTCACGTGTCTTTTCCTGATATACTTTTCTCACTTCGTTTATTATCATTATCACTGGATAGAATTCTAGAGGAAATAAAATTACATCTCTTGAAAGGTGTTTATTCTCCCATTTTGTGACATCGGCTTATTTGGTCGTGCTTCAGACCAACATGATATGAAAAATACAGAAACTCATTTAAACCCTAAGTTCTGCCACAGCTAAAACCTAATTATACTCTGTTAGATAATTATCCCCTCCCCACCCTCCTCACATTGCACTATGTTTTTGTCCTCGACCCAGTGTCTAAAATGATGGATCGTTCCAATTTTCCTCGAGTCGCTAGTGCCGCCAAACGCTTCTCGGACCCCTGCGTCTCATGCTGGGGGAGTTGTCTTTCTTTTCTCTTTATCTCTGTACCCTTTGAAAGAAATTGATCGCTTTGAAGCAAGAAGCATTACCCCACACACACACCCGAGGGGGGGAGGAAGTGAATGTCAGTTTTCGCATTGTTTGTATGTAACGTGACGTCCACCAGTGTGATTGTGGCTATTAAATTGTCTTCGAGTGTATGCTATGAAACATTTGCTCTGAAAGAGGTCCTGATTGATGAATTTCTGTTTAACGTCCACTTCCAGAGATCGTTGATTTCGTGGACGGGCCCATAAGTACCAAGGGAGATTATTTTCTTGTAAGACAGAAAGAGACTACGCTATGGAGAGGAGCGGAGAAGTGGACAGCCGACAAGGAAAAAAGAAAGAATAAAATAATAAAAATATAAAGGAATACACAGAAAGAAAACTAATGAAAACACACTATGGCAAAGTAAATTTCCCTATCCCTATTTCTAGACTTGATTGTTATATTAATTGTTAAATGTCAAAGCGACCTGACTTTGGGCACTGCTTATGCTGATATTTTTAGGTGCCAGAGTTGGAAGTAAACAACTCAGGTGGAGGATAGACTAGAAATTGTTGATGCAATCCAAACCGGTTCCAACTGGATGAGTAGTTTTTATCATCCAATGGTTACGATTTGCGAGAACGAAACCAGCCAATTGGCTGACATCAAAAGTTTACTTGCTTTAAAGAATTCTATTGTTTAATCACTTTGAATTTGGAGTGGCAAGAATCTTGGTCACGAAAGACAGCCATTAGATTAATGGTGAGTTAACTGACTATTGAGAGAGAATATTTCTATTTCATATATTTTATTATTGATATGTTATACTTGCGTTTTATGTACAGATGTATTATTTGGGTAAACTATTATTTCTACAAATTATGAACTAAGATGCTTTTATGTAGTACGCTAAACACTTGACATTGTTTCTAGTGAATCTGTTCATAAACTATTATGTTGTGTTTATTATGCTTTGTGTGTGTATTGGGCTAATAAATATTGTTGTAGGAAACTGTAAGTTGATACTTGAATGTAAGAGAGAATGGAGTTAAAAATGAATAAACTGGAAACATAGCGTTTGTTCCATGATTCTATTTTACAGGGAATACGCAGCCTTTTCTTGTTTTAGCTGAATCTCCCAGTTTATTGATTTATAAACTTCTATGACCGTGATAGACACGAAATGTATCTATCCAGTAAGTGTACGTGAAGGAACACACTGAATCTGTTGGGTTTTTGGTGGCAACGTATGCTGACTGCATCATGGAATTTCTGGTACAAGGAAATTACTGGAAATTGCTACATTGTTCTGCTTGAGAGAGCAAATAGACATTCGATTAACACGTATTAGAAATACATTAGACATTCCATTAACACATAAGAAATACATTAGACATTCCATTAACACATAAGAAATACATTAGACATTCCATTAACACATCAGAAATACATTAGACATTCCATTAACACATCAGAAATACATTACACATTCCATTAACACATCAGAAATACATTACACATTCCATTAACACATTAGAAATACATTACACATTCCATTAACACATTAGAAATACATTAGACATTCCATTAACACATCAGAAATACATTAGACATTCCATTAGCACATTAGAAATACATTAGACATTCCATTAACACATCAGAAATACATTACACATTCCATTAACACATTAGAAATACATTAGACATTCCATTAACACATTAGAAATACATTAGACATTCCATTAACACATATTCCCTAGGGGAAGTAGGTAATCTGTTTCCCGTCAGCGCGGGAATGCAAATGAATATTAATTAGAACTTTTTGGGTACCTCCGGATAACTGTTAGCTATCCCTTGAGTACACCACAGATATACACTGATCTACAGACATGGACAGTCACTGAATTCTAGCAAAGTTCGCTGGACAGCTCCTGAACTTAACTCATCGTACAGAGTTATTCCCTGAACCACCACACAATATTCCATGAGAATTTGTCACCACACAGTATTCCATGAGAATTTTTCACCACGCAATACTCCATGAGAATTTTTCACCACACAATATTCCATGAGAATTTTTCACTAAACAAAATCACTTCCAGAGGAGTCTAGTTACTAACTCGCAGAGATTCATTCAGCTTTCTTGAGTCTGACAAAAGCCATGGCCCAAAGTTGGGATCTACATATACTTTTGCTGGCGTGGTGGTTAATAGGTTGCGTGACGAAGAGAACGGGCGTATCCTGACGAACACTCTAATCCCCCGATTGTAGGAAAACAAACCACAGGGGAAAAACTCATTAAAAAAAATGTCACAATTGTTGTACTATTTGTTAACTGTAAGTAAAGCAGGAATTGGCACGGATATTTTCTGCTAGCTCTATCATTATTTGCTGAGAATAGTATTCCTCATGATGTATTATTGTGTAGTGATGTTTTGCACGTTGTAGTGTAGGCAGTTCACATCTATCATTATTTGTGTAGTGATGTTTTGCACGTTGTAATGTAGGCAGTTCACATCTATCATTACTTGCTGAGAATAATATTCCCTATAATGTATTATTGTGTAGTGATGTATTCCCTATAATGTTGGCAGCAGACAGTAAATTCCTAGTTCTTCTCATGCCGAGCAACAGTTATCAAGCTCTCAGACTGATGCTTCAACATTGTAAGGATCTCCCAAATCTTGTAACTATATCGCAGGTCTTGTAATGATCTCCCAAATCTTTTAACTATCTCGCAGGTATTTGTAAGGATCTCCCAAATCTTTTAACTATCTCGCAGGTCTTGTAAGGATCTCCCAAATCTTTTAACTATCTCGCAGGTCTTGTAAGGATCTCCCAAATCTTGTAACTATCTCGCAGGTCTTGTAAGGATCTCCCAAATCTTGTAACTTTCTCGCAGGTCTTGTAATGATTACCCGAAACTTGTAGTGATTTCTCAGATCTCGTAATTATCTCCCAGATCTCGTTATGATCACACAGATATTGTAATTATTTCCCAGATATTGTAATATTTAATTTAGCCCATACCTATCGAATGAGTTAAACGTATTTCCACTTTATCACAAGCAAAGTCACTCAATAGCCAGAGCGATAACAGAAGTAAAACCTCACTCAGAAAACAGCTTTTGTTACTGATAGCTAACTGGGGAGTATGCAAACGCTTAACAAACGTTTACAGAAGTTAAATAGCGATATGCAAGTCTACAAATCAGTCATACAAACGCTTAACAAACGTTTACAGAAGTTGAATAGCGATATGCAAGTCTACAAATCAGTCATGCAAATCGTACATAGAGAATGTCTGGGTGGGAGTCATGCTATTTTTTAAGCATGACAAGGAGAAACTAAATCAATTCTCACCTATAAAAACAATAGGGATGAAGTGTGGGTCAAGAAACAGAGTTGGATTTGTAAATCAGACGTATGACGTATGACGTATGACGTATGACCCAGAACGCGCTCAATGAATGCAGGTAGTAAAAAAAGGAAAGGGCGTTAGAAGTGACAAAATAGCTTGAGTTTCACACGATGGTCAAGTGTGATTGGGGAAAAAGGGCGTTAGAAGTGACAAAATAGCTTGAGTTTCACACGATGGTCAAGTGTGATTGGGGAAAAAGGGCATTAGATTTTACAAAATAGCTTGAGTTTCACACGATGGTCAAGTGTGATTGGAAAATAATGGCGTTAGAAGTGACAAAATAGCTTGGGTTTCGCACAATGGTCAAGTGTGATTGGGAAAAAGAAAAACAGAAGAATGGAATTCTATTTTCTTCATTGAGATTATGTGAGAAACCTTTGGGAATAAGTTAACGTGTCTTATATAATAAGGGAATGAAAGATGATGTTATTTACTTTTTTTTTTAATGAATGACTGTCATCATACACTCGTCTCTGTCTGACGATGCGGTTATCTTTCTTTGTCCGTGTCTCTCTCGGTATCTCGTGGGAGAAGCACTCGCTTATCTGGTCATTTGCCAAACAGATCGAACGATAAATTACCTTCCAATGAAACCTGTCTGTCAGTACGTCACAAAATACTTCAAATTCTCTCTCTCTCTCTCTCTCTCTCTCTCTCTCTCTCTCTCTCTCTCTCTCTCTCTCTCTCTCTCTCTCTCTCTCTCTCTCTCTCTCTCTCTCTCTCTCTCGTTCCATCTCCATTTTAACCAAGAGAAAAAATGTTTGGAGATCAATAGAACATGCAATCTCTAAATTACCGCTCGCATGGTCGCACATGATGCCGACACGATGCCTGACGTCAAATGAAGTCTGTATCGAATGTCACAATCCTTTAATCACGGAACGTATTGTCTTCAAAACCAACAGCAATTTCATCCTGCGGCGAAGTATGTATCGTGTCACAGCAGCCCAAGGCGGCAGAATTAATTTGCGCGTTCAATTATGCTTGTTCTCTACTCCAGTTTTGCAAAGGATGACACACTATCATTTTTTTTTTTTTTTTAAGAAAAAAGAAGGGGGGTGAGGTGGGGCTTCCTTCTCTGCTTATTACCTGCCCCTGGCAAGCCGCGCGAGCTGTATTGACTCTGTGAAATCCAGTTGGAATTTAATTTGTATTTCTAACTGCTACCAGAGGCAGAATGTTACTGTGCAGGTCGAATCCGTTTTAGGGGAGAGCAGTCGGTATGACCCGTGAGATTGCTTCTTAAAAGTTATATCAATTTCCAAGCGTCCTTGGACGTGCAGTAATCGAATTAAATGGCAAGTACCTCATTTGTTCACATGGTCTTCTTTATCTGCTCATTCATCGATTCTTATTTCATGAAGATGACTCGTGTCATTTGTTTACTTTTGTCATTATTATTATTATTATTACTTTCGTCATCTTCATTATTAACGTTTGATTATTATTATCGACCTTATAGTCGATTATGATAATTTATTTTATTTATTCCATTGTACGTCTTAATGACGTCATTTAACGACGTCATCAAAGATGACGTAACAACAGAAAAGTATGCTTAGCTTGAACTTGAGCTTAGCCTGACTGAAAAACAAAACTTTAAATAAAAATCGACTTCCAATATTATTGTGAAAATGTCTCTTGAAAGATAGCGATAAAATCTTAATTCGACCCATACAGAGTATAAAACCCATACTTTTATAAAATAAGAGGAAATATATTTTATACAAGTAAACAACTTTGTTACAAAAACTGAAGAAGAACAAAAGAGAAAGAATGAGAAATGAGAGAAAAATTCGTTTGCGTTAATAGAGACAGACATATTTATAAATAGTCTTTTGTTTTTTGTTTGTTTGGGTTCCTTTTTTGCTTTAAATCGTGTTTATGGTTAATATAGGCGTAATTCATTTTCCTCAAGAACAACTAAAACTAAAAAATATAGAACAATTTGATTAATGATCCGTTCTCAAAACAATGACGGATGCCAACACACACCATATTCGTTTCTTGACATAATTAATTGTCGTGCATGCATTTTGCTCAATGAATGTAATTAAACACTGGCTGCGCCAGAAAGCGTGGGGGAAGCTGAACAGGGAAAGAAAGCCATTTGTCTGTATAACACTGGCTGCGCTAGAAAGCGTGGGGGAAGCTGAACAGGGAAAGAAAGCCACTTGCTTGTCTGTATAACACGGCCTGCTATAATGTTTCCTTTTCATTTCCTCGCTTATAACAGAAAAAACTTCTCTCAACACCTGAAGAGATCAGTATGACTGTTGCGGGATCTGTAAAATCCTGGCGCCATCCCTGTTTTATTCTGTTCGTGCGTGGTCTTTGACGAATTGACGTAATTAGACTTTATTCTTGCAGGCTGTCTGTAGAAAACTGACACGCATACAAGTATTTATATGCATTCGAACGACTGAAATATCATTAGCGATCCATGCTTAACAGATCCAGTCATTATTGAGCAACAGTTCAAAAGGACAATCTAGTCTATAAAAGCCTTCAGTAGATTGGTCCCCTGAAGAGTCTTTCTTCACTAAGCATCAGTGAGTTGAATCCCTTAAGGGTCAGTCTTGTTTTTACTAAACATCCCAGCGGGCTGGTTCGTTAAAAAAAAAATTAAAAAATTCTATCAATCCAGAATCATTAGATCGATCCCATAAGAGCCGTAAGGATGAAAAGTTCGGTTTCCACAAGAGCCAGTCTATAATTTAAGGATCAGAAGTTCGGTCCCCACAAGAGTCTCCTAATCAAAACATGAGTAGATCTGTGTCCCATAAGGACCGGTCTTTATTAAGCGACAGTCCAAACAAACGTCAATCAGTCCTCTTTAATACTAGTTTAACGAAACATCTTTAGACCAGTCTCCATCAAGACCAGACTAACTAAACATCTTTAGACCAGTCCCCATCAAGACCAGACTAACTAAACATCTTTAGACAGGTCTCCATCAAGACCAGACTAACTAAACATCTTTAGACCAGTCTCCATCAAGACCAGACTAACTAAACATCTTTAGACCAGTCTCCATCAAGACCAGACTAACTAAACATCTTTAGACCAGTCTCCATCAAAACCAGACTAACGAAGCATCAGTAGATCAGTCCCATTCAAGACCAGACTAAAGTCTGTATGTCGCTTAGTCTAAGGGACAGACATAGTAATGAAGATATATGACCTCTTTAATTGTTGTGAATTTCTACGGACATGCAAATAAACATTTTATTATCAAGAGGGCATGACCAGCACGCGGGGAGTCTCGATGTGATACAATACTCATCTTCAGCATCGAGTGCTTGCTTTATGCAATGATTCTTTTCAGCATTGCAGGCCTGTTCTGACAGGTCTGTTTCTCTAGCTCCTATCCATGCAGGTTCATACTGACAGGTCTGTTTCTCTAGCCCCAAGCATTGTAGGCACCCACTGACAGGTTAATATTCAGCGATTCCATGTAGCCAATGAGTCTGACTCCCACAGTGTAAACATTGACTTCAACCACAAAAATTGCCAAACGTTGGGAGAAGACTTCAAGCAGAAATCGACCAATCAGCCTTGTTAGCAATGGATTTTAGAAGTCAGACTTTAAAGCAGAAATCAATCTATCAGCCTTGTTAGCAATGGATTTTAGAAGTCAGACTTCAAGCAGAAATCAATCTGTTAGCAATGGACTTTAGAAGTTAGACTTAAAGCAGAAATCAATCTATCAGCCTTGTTAGCAATGGATTTTAGAAGTCTGACTTTAAAGCAGAAATCAATCTATCAGCCTTGTTAGCAATGGACTTTAGAAGTCTGACTTTAAAGCAGAAAATCAATGGGCGAGAGGAGTATGTGATGGCGGAGAGCTGGATGAGATGGTGGCTTGGATGGGGGGGGGGGGAGTATGGTTGAATCTCCAAACAATCTGTCTGGTGTTGATAGTTTTTGATGATTAAATTAAATAAGAAGTTGTGAGGGGGGGGGAATAAATCGGTCCATCTGAACGTAAGTGCTTTGACTTAAAATTCACATTATATTTCCTGCAAGCAGTGTAGTGTTCTCACTGGGATAATGGATAATGGTAGTAACACTCTCCACCAAATAAAGTTAAAATATAATCGACTAACACTGGAATGCATACACTGGCCCGGGGGGGGGGGAGGGAGAGTGTGGGTGGGAATGGCAATCTCTTATCTAATTCACGAACACGTCCTTAGACGTTTGGCAGTCGCGCATCTCCAGCAAACCCCCCAGGTCATCCCGCTGTTTCTCAGCGCGAGAGTTCTTCCGCCGATATCCTCTAGACGGGGGTCCTCCCTCCAGGCGATGCAAAACCAACGTTTCCCGATCATCGATCATGCGCGACCGTTCAAAATCATGCACGGCCTGTGAGGTAGCTGATGTCGTCAACCCGACCGACGTGTCAAATTCGATAAGAACACAATTCTCATCGACTCTGACGCTCCTCCGTTCGAATCCTCGCACAGTTATTACTTTCTTACTTATAACGGCCCTCGCGGAAGTCGTTGCAGAATTAATTTTGTAATGTAAATTTCTTGCCATCCTGCAGCTAGACACGATCGTGGCATTTCTTCGTTCTTCCTGGCATCGCTGTTATTGTCAGCTCCATCATCTTCAATTTCACATGCACACACAGATAGATAGATAGATAGATAGATAGATAGATAGATAGATAGATAGATAGATAGATAGATAGATAGATAGATAGATAGATAGATAGATAGATAGATAGACAGACAAACAGACGCATACATACTACACAAGTATGTATACTCACATACATACACACATGCTTATATACACGCATACATACACATACACACAATACACACGTACATAAATATATTGAAGCAAATTTGCCAATCAGCGAATAAAGTTCGAAAAAGTTCATTTGAGGAGGGTTTTTGATTTTTTGCTTTTCTTGTGTGCGTGGAGGGGTCTGCTAACGAGCCAACTCTCAATTACAATGCGTCGTGACATGTCAAATCAAAATTTGGGTGGGGTTGATTTTTTTCAAAGACAATCAAACACAGAAATGAAGGTGAACGGGGTAGAATGAGTGAGGAAAGGGGACAAAGAAAGATGTGGATGCTGAGGTCGTTCTTTACTCTGACACCCGGCTGGACACGAGAGAGGAACAATGAACGGCACCAAATTATTTAAATCAGTTTGAGGTCAGAGGTCCCACTCTAACGGGGAGGGGGGATATCTCCTGATCTTTTTAAGGTGAAGGAACTTGATGGCCTCTACAAATGTGCAGCCGGCAACGATCACTAAATGCTGACTAGGCATGTCTTGGAATCTTTTTCAGTGGAGGTCCTTCAGTAGTTCCAAAGCTCGTTTATTATCGGGATAACGAAGCAATCTGATCAGAAGCTGGACAAACTGAAAAAGTGGAAAGAGAAAAATTTAGGAGGATGGAAAATCCAATAAGGTTTGCAAACAACGCGTCTTTCACACAGTGATTTAATTTTAATTAACAACATAATTACGGGACTTAGTTATGTGTATTAACAACTTAATTACAGGAATTAGTTATGTGTATTAACAACTTAATTACGGGAATTAGTTATGTGTATTAACAACTTAATTACAGGAATTAGTTATGTGTATTAACAACTTAATTACGGGAATTAGTTATGTGTATTAACAACTTAATTACGGGAATTAGTTATGCGTATTAAGTATTCCAATTAAATTAATGGCTTGCGCGTGTTGGAGAAAACAACTTTACTAAAAAAATAATGTGGTTCTACGTATTTCTTTACTCTCTATATTATGCTGACAATGATTCAAAGTCAGTTAAATGACGACCACAACTGACCTCGAGTCAGCGAACCTTGACGAGAAACCTGGAATCCGGAAAAAACAAAATAAATGACAGTTTATCAGATCAACATATACCGTCAAGAGCTGTTGGGTATTCCAAACACACACACACACACACACACACACACACACACACACACACAATCGCACGATACTATTGGACGCCCTCGAGTAAAGCTCAGATCTCCCAGGCCAGCCAGATGCAATGATGACCAGCGGGAGATTGAAAGTGCCGGTGGCATGTAAAGTGTTAAAAGCTACAAGGGGAAGTAATTGGCCTACTGTACAAGTGCATGTAAAGTGTTAAAAGCTACACGTGAAAGTAATTGGCCTACTGTACAAGTGCATGTAAAGTGTTAAAAGCTACACGTGATAGTAATTGGCCTACTGTACAAGTGCATGTAAAGTGTTAAAAGCTACAAGGGAAAGTAATTGGCCTACTGTACAAGTGCATGTAAAGTGTTAAAAGCTACACGTGATAGTAATTGGCCTACTGTACAAGTGCATGTAAAGTGTTAAAAGCTACAAGTGAAAGTAATTGGCCTACTGTACAAGTGCATTACTCGTTCAGTTCGTGCTAGACTGGAGGATCGCGAGTTATCCTTTGTAGTCGGGATTTTTTAATTTTCCGGTGAATTTTTGTTTGGGCTGTTTTTAAGAGTTGCCTCTCTTTAACAATGACGTCAAACCGGCCGCCGAGCTCCAAACATACGAAAGCCTGACGTGTTGCAATGCTGGTGAACGCCTTTTGGTGTTGCAAGTGTTTTTCATGCAGTAAATGCAAGACTAAACGTGTATGTGTATGTGTGTGTGTACCTGTCTGCATCTACATGTGTGTCGGCCTGATCTGCTCTTAAGCCGCTATACTGTTAATTTACAGGACGATTGATCATACAATATAGCAACAAGCAAATTAGTCACCATTGCCTTTTTGAATCAGCCATGTTATCTTTCCCATCTTAATTAATTAGCAATTATTCATTCATATACGGTTCATTTCTTCCTAGAGGATCCTCAATTAATGATCACTCCAAAGAGTTACTGAATTAATTAATTAAGATGTTTGATATGATGATAAAAATTTAATAATGAAACAATAAAAGAAGAAATATTATTTTGAGATACAAAAAAGTCGACTATCGAGTTCTGTCCCATTAGTCCAACAAATGTTTATAAGCAACAGGTTATTAATGGCAAGTGTTCTTGAGGATAAACACTTAACTTGATTCTCAACAAATGTTTATAAGCAACAGGTTATTAATGGCAAGTGTTCTTGAGGATAAACACTTAACTTGATTCTCAACAAATGTTTATAAGCAACAGGTTATTAATGGCAAGTGTTCTTGAGGATAAACACTTAACTTGATTCTCAACAAATGTTTATAAGCAACAGGTTATTAATGGCAAGTGTTCTTGAGGATAAACACTTAACTTGATTCTCAACAAATGTTTATAAGCAACAGGTTATTAATGGCAAGTGTTCTTGAGGATAAACACTTAACTTGATTCTCAACAAATGTTTATAAGCAACAGGTTATTAATGGCAAGTGTTCTTGAGGATAAACACTTAACTTGATTCTCAACAAATGTTTATAAGCAACAGGTTATTAATGGCAAGTGTTCTTGAGGATAAACACTTAACTTGATTCTCAACAATGGTAAACAGTTCCACCTTTGTTCTTTGGATCTACTTCACATTGTCTTCCTACTTTAGATCCTACTACCATCATGGACAGAATTCTGAATCCATCTACAATAAATGAAAGAAGAAGCAAAGGAGAAAAAAAGGATCCGCAATCTCTGTAACTTACTCAAACCCTTATTCTAGCATTCACAGGTCAACCTTTCCCAACGGTGTGGTGCACAATGAAATGGATGGGGTTTAGATGGTGGAGGGCAAGGCTGGCACAAAGAGACCACTGTCCAGCAGAGCCTTTTAGAGCAGAGGAAATCCATAAAACTACACACAGTTGATTGCATAGATAGTCAAAACAGTTTCACTAGGAAGAAAGAAAAGAGGAAAAGAATTCAATTTTTTCAACTTAAAGTGAAAACCCTAAAGAATTAGTTTTTCAGTGGATTGGAGATGAAAGCTGTGACACATTATTGTGCTTTCCTGGAGAAAAAGGGGCAAGGGGTTCAAGGGAGATAATCTGGCCACAAACGATATCACCAGAAATCGTGAGTTAAGTCCCAAACGTACAAGTTCAACTCTGCAATTTTGGATTGCGTGTCTACTTTCAAGTAGGACTTGTGCACTATGAAAACTGAGCCAAGTTCATACTGAACTTATTCTGTTGTGACCACTAGCTCCAGTACGACACCTTATATTGAAAGTCTGAACCATTTAGTGTGTTAGGGAATTTACAAAAACACACTGGAACATTTTAGTTTCTTTTATTGACAGTATTTGACCAGCTGTTTCTGTGAAACTTTATTGGGCTGTGTCCATATATACTAAATTCACTTTTCTTTTATTTTGCTGTTATTTTATAAAGTTTCTTAGTTTTCAGTATTTAATCATAACATTGTTAAATCCTTATCATTTCATATTTATGTATTGTCATTCTGTAATGTTTGTATTGTTATTGTCTTTTTAACGGTTTGGTTGCATAAATGTGTGGGCTTCGGTTTTTTTGTTATCCATTATGCAATTGCAACCACTGTAGTCTGTTCCTGTGTCCATCACCCATTCATTTCCATCATCGGGTGGCTTTCTTAACTGGGTAAAGGAAATGATTGATGCAAAGCATGAATAAAAAGACAAGAGTGAACTGTAATACACATATATAATACAGACTAATATTGTGCAGATGCAGACTTTTAAACAATTGTGAACTGAAATATATATATCATGCTGTTTCAGTCTTAATTAATTTATATATTTTATTTAGCATTTAAAATCAATGGCAAAGATACCAATCAAAAAGGCTTTAATTTTAAAATGTCATGGTAACTCTTGGTATTTCCTGTATGTTACTTTTTCCCCCTGACAAAATATCTCTTTGTGAGTCTAGACTTTGTACTGACAGAAATCGACATTGCATTTATATTCAATCCTTTTCAAAACTAATATGTCCCAAACATAATTGCATGATTTGTGTAGTACAGATAAACAGCCAAATAGGACCGTCTCTTCAGTTACCAATACGTTGGATAGATATTGTCTCGCTAAAAGTCCTGCTGTGGCTTGATTTTTCTAATCATGCATTTCATTCAGGGTTTTATTTAACCAGACAATAGAAGTACTTTTTCCCCCATCATTGCAACCATTTTTTTTTTTTTTTTGGGAAGGGGTCATTATTTTGAAAGATAAATTTGGAACAATGGTATAATATAGCAGACTTCATTAACTTACTTATTTTTACATCTGCTATTATTCATTTTAAGATGTATGTTGATCTCATTTCTTTTAATTCAGGAACATAAAATCAATTTACCATTCAAGAAACTTTGTAAAGTTTAACTGATGTTTTTATTTAAACTTTAAATTAATTAGAATAGATTAAACACACTATACTGACTATTGAAGAGGCAGTCGCAGGTTTTGAAACATCAATACTTTATTTGAAAAGGTAATTCAGAGCAGAGCGAAGCACATTTTTGTAAACAGGCATTGATTTGGCTTCCCTAACATTCTTGTTTCAATTTCTAGAGAAGAGAACAATGGGCAGACTACACTAGGACACCATCATTACACAAGTCCGAAATGGCGCGAATCACAGGCACCTTCAATAGGCGGAGTCCGACAAAACAACCCTAGATACCTTAGCTGTAAGTCAGAAAAGCACGATGAAACCTCAAACAAGAATACAATCGTGCTGTTCTGAAACTTGAGGCGGCTCACAACTGTCTGAAACAATAGCTTGGGCCGAGAAAAGCGCGGGGGAACACGATCTGTAAGACTTCACTTAGTTATTCTGCGTCAGCCTGGCCCCAAACTGGGGTGGGGGTAGTGAGACAATGCTGACAGTATTCTCGACCGGGAAGAACAGTTACTCTGACCACCTCGCTGTGTATCGAGCAGGTTTCTTTCGCGCGCAACTAAATTCTCTTAAAACAAGGCAGCACGGTGTAACGTATTTGTTAGACAAATGTTGGTAACCTTCGGCAAACAGCGCCAGACACGACGACACTTCCTGGACATAATGTTATTTACGGTGAAAGTTCTGCAGAAAGTCTCCTATGTCGCTTCAAAACAGCTCTCAGCAGATTTCGTTTACTTTGGATTTATAAGACATTTCGCACACAAGAATATCTGTAAAACGTTAGGACAGAGAGCTGGTCGAACTTGAGCAGACAAATTGCCACAACATTTTTAAAATCCACATCATTGTATTCGGTCTGTCTGTCTATCTGCAGTAATTTCCTTTAATGATCGTTCTATTTTGTATATCTCTAATAAAGTAATTCCCTTTTGTTATCATACTATTATCTCTTCTCTCACCCCTCTCTCCTCTATTTATCTGTCTATTTATCCATGTTAATGTAAAATTTTCTTAAACACTTGTAATCTACATACATTTTTTTCTATAAATTGCTAATCATAATCAATCTCTGGTTAATTAAACGAATGTCTACTTTTAAAACACGTGGTATTAGGCCTGCGTCCTCTATCAACTCAACTCTCCACATGCAATTACTTTTACAAATGAAAGAGTAAAACACGTAGATGGATAAATAAAATGTCAGAAGTTTACAGTATTTCGAGTTTTTTCCGAGCTTCAACCGAAAAGGTCAGAAGCATTTACGGTGGCCAACACAAATTTTCTCTTGATTGAGATTGTAGAATGTCATTACTGATGTAGCCAGATTGAATTATGATATTTTAACTCTCTAAACGCTAACAGCAAAACAAAGCCAGGTGGGAATGGTGCATACTGATCACAGCGGCCATGACTGTAAGTAGAACGAACGCAAATAATAAGAATTATTATTATTCCTTATTTATTATGAGGACCATGGTTTCGGAATCATACCAAAATTCTAGAAGATCCAAAATATTTACACACCCTGTTCTAAAATCCCCAAGTCTTGCAGTATTTGTGTCCCTGAATGCTTCTGATTTTCCGCATTATTGTTATTATCATTAATGATCAGCTTAAGTAAACGAACACTATCTCATGTGATTTTCAACGGGAGTGGGAAGCCGTAAATAGTAAGTTATGTAAAGAAAGAAGTGAGTGATTTGTAAGTTATGTAAAGAAAGAAGTGAGTGATTTGTAAGGTATGTAAAGAAAGAAGTGAGTGATTTGTAAGGTTTGTAAAGAAAGAAGTGAGTGATTTGTAAGGTATGTAAAGAAAGAGTGAGTGATTTGTAAGGTTTGTAAAGAAAGAAGTGAGTGATTTGTAAGGTTTGTAAAGAAAGAGTGAGGGATTTGTAAGGTATGTAAAGAAAGAGTGAGTGATTTGTAAGGTTTGTAAAGAAAGAAGTGAGTGATTTGTAAGGTTTGTAAAAAAAGAGTGAGTGATTGTAAAGGAAAGCAAACAAAAAACTCTTCGTGTCCTCTCGGAAAGGCTGAAGTAGACAACGTATAACTCTGACTGTAACCATTTTAGCAACACTTCTACAGACAGAAAGTCATGTGTCGACAGGAATACATCACAGTCTGTCTTCGGGAACGTTTCATGTGTCTATCTTCAGGAATTCGTCACGTGCCGTCTTCAGAAATTCGTCACACCTGTGTTTAGGAATGCGTCACATTCAGAGATGTGTCACACGCCTGTCTGCAGGGATGCGTATTTTTGTCTGACTTCAGGAATGCGTATGTATCAATTATTGCGCATCTGTTGAACAGACTGGGTTTCTAGATGATTCAAATAACATGAGAAGAGAAAATGGCTGCTTTACCCTAAAAAATATCAACAGGAAGCAAACCTAAGTTTCCATTTTATAACTTTTTTAATTCCATTCATTCATACATTCAAGTCTCAACTAACAGTTTCCTGCAACATTATTTATTAGCCAGATACACGCACACAGCATAATAAATACAGCATATCACAACAATGTCAAGTGTTAGCACACTACATACAAGCATCAGAGTTCAAACATTTGAAGAAACAATAGTCTACTGATACAATACATGTCTATGTAAAACACATACATCAATAGCAAAATGCATGAAATATTTCTGTCCATTCTCTCTCTACCAGTCAGTTAACTCACTATTAAGCTAACAGCCACCTTTCAAGACTAGACTTCTTTGCCACACCAAATTCAAGTGATCAGGCAATAGAATTTTCTACAACAGGTAAACTATTGGATCTCAGCCTGTTGGCTGGCCTCATTCTCATAAATCTTAACCATTGGATAATAAAAACTACTCACCCAGTTGAACTAGTTTGCTTTACATCAGTAATTTCTAGCATATTCTCAACTCAAGTTGTTTACTTCCAACTCTGACACTTACAAACATATCACTTGTGATGGTAATAAAATTCGGGATAGGCAAATTTACTCCAGCACAAAACACTATTTTGAGCATCGATGTATTGCAGTCTGGAGATAGATCGGTAGGAGAAAAGCACAGGAAATAAGTGATTATGTAAAGATATTCTAGTTTCACTGACTGTGCTTGCCTTGTTCTATAGAAAGTGAGTTGTATGTGGTAGCATAAGAACAAACTTGTAATCATGAATATGTATGTTAATCATATTTCAGATAATCATCCCACCCTCCACCCCACACCCACCCCCCGCCGACTGACACCACCAATCTCTGAATACCTCAAGCAGCCACTCACCACTTTCTGACTGCTGCATAATAATGAAAGGAGAGTTCTATGAAGAAAGATAACTCTAGACGAATCAACTGAATAAAATCAAACCATATTTATCATCTTTTTCTCTTTGTTCTACACTTATGATAGTTTTATGAGGAAAGATAACTCTAGACGAATCAATTGAATACAAATTTATTGTCTTTTTCTCTGGTTAATTGTTCTACACTTTTTGATAGTTCTATGAAGAAAGTTCTACAGAATTGTTGCAGAGGGCAAGAAAAATCTGGTAATGAAGATAATAGAAAAATAATTTAAGGATTCGAATACTGTCCGAATACTGTGCTTAACACAAATTAACAAATAAGAATTGATTTCCTTAGAATGAATTAATGCAGGCTGTTAATAGATCGATAGACAGACAGACAGATAGAGAGAGAGAGAGAGGGAAGCAATACTTAAAGACATAGTAAAATAACATCTTCCTACTTATGCTTAAAGGAATAAATTTTGTCTTTCTGTCAGTCGTGCTCCTACAAATGCTTTCGACACAAATTTTCTGGCTCCAAAAGTGAGTCAGGTTCTCAAGAATGCGTCAACTATGGTAATTTCTTATGAGTCCACGCAAAGTGATAAGCTTAACATAATATTTTTCCTTCCAAAAGCTTCTGTGCCAAAACTGGGCTATTGACAGACAGAGGCATGTTTAGAGATATATAACACGGGCTGCTTTCCATAAAGTTGGTTGTCGTAGAAATGTACTAGACAACTATTACCACCTCACATTATTGTGTAGACTTGCTTTTTTTTTTTTACTTTTACGGGGGAAAGGGACGAGATGGGGCAGGGGAGGTAATCAAGGACATTTCAATTTAAAATTATAGTGCTTACATCCCCTGCTGCCGTCCCAAGCTGAATGGGAGGGTTTCTGTTTGATGCGGAGGAATTTATCTTCAAAATAATGGATTACTTCTTCATTACAATCAAAAACTGCAACAACATGAAATCTAATCCTTCTACATGTTTATATTTAGAGTGAAATAAACACTCCACATCAATTCTGATGTTCCTTTTCACTGCCCTAATTTAAGAAGGGGTTAGAATAACAGTCAACATAATATGTATCATTTTTTTTAAAAATAAACTCGCGATTGTTATTAGCACCTCCTATTAATTAAAATCTCTAAGTGCTTTACTACAAGGGTGAAGTTTCACACCCCCGAGCTAGGGAGCAGATGCTCAGTGATTGACTTTTGATCACCTACTTGCGAGCAGGGGTTTGATCTCGCGGCCACCCAATTCCTACTGATTTGTTCCTTAATTTTGTGTCGTTAACAGAGTTTAAGATTTAATAATTTATTTTACCCTCCTCCTTTCTTTTGCAATAGCAATGGAACACTTTACAGCTTGTGCTCTTGTCAATCAATTTAATAGTTTTGAGGGTGTTTTTTTTTTAAATTCAGTAGTAGTTAGAGTTTGTTTGTTCTTTTGCCTGGTCCCTGGTTTTTCATAAAAAATATTTTAAATGTAATTTTCCAAGTAACACAAGGGTTTGACGTTGTGAATATTGACCTCGGACTTATTGCTGTGGACACTTTAAAAAAAATTTTTAAGTGTGTGCCCTATATTGTCTCTTCCTTACATTCCGATACAGTTGTGTTACCTGTACTGTGTGTGTAAATACAGCACACAGACATGTATATATTTCATTAACATTCCCCATACAATTGTGTTACCTGTAAAGTGTGTGTAAATATAACATACAGACATGTATATATTTCATTAGCTTCCTATACAATTGTTTTACCTGTACTGTATTTGTAAATATAACATACAGACATATATTACAGTTGTCTTATGTGTACTGCATGTTATGTATTATTGTTTTCATTCACATAAATGTTACATACAGATAAAATGTATAATTTATAATAGACACCTGAAATATTTGGAGTGCTAGAAGTCGTTGAATTAAAAAAATTTAAATGCATACATTTTTCTTTAAATAGTTTCTGTTTAGTCAATAAATTATAATTTGTCACTTTAGGGGAGAGACGTGTTGTTCGCGTTTTCTGGTATTTTCTTCCCCTGAGGAAGATTTTAATTTGGGGAATGGAAAAAGGTTGTTCGTTTTATGCTTGAATCTTGTCCAAAGCTTGTTCGAAATCCTTTATCAAATCGTCTGCATCTTCAATTCCAATGCTGGAGAAAAATTGTATTAGGAAATGTGAAAATAAAAATATGCCATGTCTGTAAATAACATTTATAAACAATAATAAGTTTTAAAGAACTGTAATTGACAAAGGCAGCAAAACGGTAGCTGACAAGGAGAAAAGAAAGGGGGCAGAAATAGAGAACGAGAAAGGGTATAGACACAGACACAGATCGAGAAAGGACAGAAACAGAATGAGAAAGTGGGAAAACAGAGAACGAGAAAGGGGAGAAACAGAATGAGAAACTGGGAAAACACAGAAAAGAAAACGGGGGGGGGGGGGGGGGCAGAATGAGAAAGGGGGGAAAACACAGAACAGAAAAGGGAGAAACACAGAACGAGAAAGGGCTGAAACAGAGCCAGAAAAAATAATGCAAGGAATTAATGAAAAAGTAAGGAAAAGGTGTTTCCTTTGGTTCTTTTCCAATATCTCTAAATGTGAATGCATGTTTTCTGTATGCTTGCGTGTGTGAGCGTGTATTCTGTGAGTGTCTGTATGTGATTGAGAGAATTTTGTGCTAAGTTCAGTTTTCAGAAAACAATTTTCAATTTGTTAACTTGCTTTTATTTCTTGATGAGAGTGTACGTGCGTGCGTGCGTGCGTGTGTAGCGTGCTAGTGCGGGGTGTGTGCGTGCGTGTGTGTGTGTGTGTGTGTGTGTGTGTGTGTGTGTGTGTGTGTGTGTGTGTGTGTGTGTGTGTGTGTGAGTGCGTGCGTGCGTGCGTGGCTATGTTTGTATGATAGAGAGAGGATATATCGCAGTAGTTTTACTGTGTTAGGAAGCAATATTTTCACCTGATTCTAAGCATCCCGGGTGTGATCCCTGCCTCTTTGATTTCTTCATCACTCAGCAGGTAAGGACCATGACTCATGGTGAAGGGGTGCTCCGCTATTGTCTCCACCCCGCCCAGCGAGACAGCGAGTTTACCAACGCGCAAACTCTGAATGAGAGAAAAGGTAGCGTGCTATACAACATGGAGACTGTGACAAATATGTCCACTCCTTTTTTATTTATCACGTGTTTCTTTATTTATCACTCCTTCCTTTATTTATCACTTGTTTCTTTCGTATTTATTACCCCTATCTGTATTTTTATTTATGAAATACATTTTTGGGTGTTTTCATTGTTTGGTCTGTAACTCTACTTTGTTGATATAGCATGACTGTATCTGGAAAAATATAAATGCAACTTTGCCTTGTTGATATAGCATAACTGTATCCAGAAAAATATAAATGTAACTTACTTCATTGATACTGCATAACTGTATCTGGAAATTGTAAATGTAACCTTAGTTCATTAATACCATATAACTGTATCTGGAAATTGTAAATGTAACCTTAGTTCATTAATACCATATAACTGTATCTGGAAATTGTAAATGTAACCTTAGTTCATTAATACCATATAACTGTGTCTGGAAAAAATATGTAATTTGTGAGAAGGCAACTAGCCAAATTCATATTGTTCACTTATGAACTAAACGATTGCATTCAGTAATTGTAAATATATTCTGAAGAACTATTAAGGGAAGAGATAGTCAATGCCTGCCAATCAGAAACTCTACAGAAGAATTATTGTTTGTTTTCTACAGCCATTGGTAAACTCCCATTGGTACCTTTGATACTCTACTGTGTACACCTTCTTTTGGTACAAATTACATCTACCTTGGTACAAATTACATCTACCTTGCTATAAATTACACCTACCTTGGTAAAAATTACATCTACTTTGGTGCACGTTTCTGCCTGTAAACTGGATACAGCATACTGTTTGAAAATTCATGAAGACAGATAATGCCCATCATTTGCGAACCCAAGGATAGTGCATGAAATCATGAATTCACTTACCATGGTGAGAAAGGGAGACAGAACTCCAGATAGGTCATGTTGACACTTTTTTGTTTGACTTCTTTCTATCTTGTGATGTACCTTGTTCATGTCATCTGAACGTAATCGATTGAACTCTCTTTGTTAACAGATACTGTTGATGATTCCATGAACATTATCATAAACAGTAAATAAAAAATCCCTTTCAGTCCTGACACTATTTATTGTATTGTACATAAGTTGATCTTTAAAAACCATCTAGAGAAGATAGAGATGGGCAAACAACTGCTTTTTTACACGTCCTTCTAAAATTGTAATCACCAAATACCTCAACAAAGGTTTTGCCACCTTGTACGCCTCCTTTGACATCTGCCATGATCATCCCACTAAATGCCGTCATCTGTTTCTTGGCAACCTCGTGACCCGGATGTGAGGCCAGGCCAGGGTAACTAACCCTAAGAACCTGAAAAGAAGGGGAAAGTTTCATTTTTAATCACCATGATGTTTGTAAAATTTAAAAAGAGAAACAATGTAAGGTTGAAAATTAATTGATTGTATCTTGTCACACCATTCGTCAGGAAATGTTTGAAACTGCAAAAGATAAATATCACTTACAGAACTTACGTGCAAAATCTAACTATTTCTGAACTGAGATTTCTACTAATGCTGAGAGATCTACAACTTAACTATTTGAAATCAACAATGAATAATTTAAGAAATATAAATATGCTGTAACCATGGTTATTGGTAATCTTTAAGAAACTGTTTGTGACCTACTTCCGTGATAATGTGAAAATCACTTTGACGCCTACCTGCAGCTAATCCCACATCACTTTGTGATTTTCGGAGTTTCAAAATCTCCCTCGTACATAATTTTTATATTTAGAAAGGAAATAGTTTGTAGTTTATAATTATGTATTTTTGTATAATAGTTTATATTATTTTCTTTATGCAGTTTATGATTTATTCATGTGAGAATGTTTTTCTCCATGGCAAACAAACAAAGTTATTTATTTTATTTTGTATTTTATTTTTTAAATCATGCCTTAGGAAAGAGTTGTATTTAAAGAGAGTTTAATGTAGTATCTTTATAGACTAGATGCATTATATAGCTCTACGTAATTTAGGAGTAAATTATTTATATATATTTATATACATACGTAAGTAGGAAAGCACATTTCAGATTACTGGAAAGTGATTAACGCGCTATTTTGAGTGTCATTGTAAGGGGCTTCCTTGGCGTCCCGTGTCCAGAGCTTAGCCAGGGTGTGTGACACGACAGGAATGACTCTTGGTCATCAGTAAAGCTCGTCATTTGGACTACCGGGATAGCAATCATGAAGAAACATAACACCACAGCATCAGCTAGTGTCACACCTAAACCCCTATTAGAACTAGATGTGAAACCAGCCTTTCTGACCACTCCCAAACATAACACCACAGCATCAGCTAGTGCCACACCTAAGCCCCTATTAGAGCTAGATGTGAAACCAGCCTTCCTGACCACTCCCAAACCCACTTCAGGGCCGAAAAAAGTATGACACAACATTCAGCCACTCCCAAGTCCTTTTCAGGGCTGAAAAAAGTATGACATAACATTCAGCCACCCCGAAGTCCTTTTCAGGGCTGAAAAAAGTATGACACAACCTTTGGCCACTTCCAAGTCCTTTTCAGGGTGGGAAGTACAGTACAACAAATCACTCTATACGATCCACCCCACCCACCCGACCTCTTAACAAAGATGGAGACACAGAAACAAAACAGGCAAGAAACCACAAGACAATCACCATCTCATCGCCGACTATACTGTTTTGGGAGACTATACAGAAGATGACAGATCCATGTTACAAACATCGCTGACTATGCTGTTTTGGGAGACTATACAGAAGATGACAGATCCATGTTACAAACATCGCTGACTATGCTGTTTTGGGAGACTATACAGAAGATGACAGATCCATGTTACAAAGCACACTGACCTAAATTTGAAATCGAAACAGAAAATCAAGTACTCAACAGCGCTTTGTCAGAAGTACGTTGGATCCTTTTTCACCAGAACATTGAAGGTGAAGAAGAAAACAACGAAAAGGTTAAGGAAGCTATTACCAACACTCTGAGACTTTTTGAGGGCCTTAAAGATCATATCTCATCACCCAAAAAAATCTTCATTGAGAGATAGTGAAACTCAAACCAACATCACTTGGTCAGTTCCGCCGACAAAGAAAACCAATTCTACCCAGGCACCAAGGAAGAACTGAGCCAGGTTTTCACTCAGACCCGTGAGCCACAATGAAAAGGCAAGGATTGAACACAAACATCATATGGAAAATACTTCCTACAACCAAAGTTGTGGAGCAAAAGGAAAAGGAAAGGAGTGAACACAAACATCATATGGAAAATACCTCCTACAACCAAAGTTGTGGAGCAAAAGAAGTTAACGAAACAACAACAATGTTTGAGAGAGCGATTGGAGTTCAAAGTCTTTGTGTGTCTGGAAGTGCGATTGACGGAGTTGGAGTTCAGAGTCTTTGTGTGTCTGGAAGAGCGGTTGACAGGGAGTTAAGAGTTCAGAGTCTTTGTGTGTCTGGAAGAGCGATTGACGGAGTTGGAGTTCAGAGTCTTTGTGTGTCTGGAAGAGCGGTTGACAGGGAGTTAAGAGTTCAGAGTCTTTGTGTGTCTGGAAGAGCGGTGCTTTACATGAGCCAAATAAAGAAATTAAAAGCTGCTAGAAGTGTTCCTGCGTTTCTGTTTCTGTAACTGTTACTGCCCATTCATGAAAGATTTGATTAGAACCGACCCCATCACATAAATTTTACCCTATGCGTGCGTGCGTGTGTATGTGCACTGTAAACAATTACAAACACTTTTAAGGTATATATATATATATATTTAAACTATGATAGTCCCTGTAACTGTTTACTTGTAGGTGTTATTATTAATATTACATTACAGCTTTATTTTGTTCTGTGTACTGCTGCATGTTTACTTGTAAGTGTTATTATTAATATTACTTTACAGCTTTATTTTGTTCTGTGTGCTGCTGCATGTTTACTTATAGGTGTTATTATTAATATTACTTTACAGCTTTATTTTGTTCTGTGTGCTGCTGCATACTTACTTCGTGTTCTAAAATATTTAGAAGTTTCCTTGGTAACATGAAATTTTATCATAAATCAATATAATAGTTACATTTAGTGGCAGTACTGTATGGTTATTATTATACAAGGTCTCGGGGCACTGATCTTTCTTAATTGCAAAAATGATTTTCTAGTGGACTTTTCAGTTTTCAATGTAAGCCTTTATTGCATAAATGATTTTCTAGTGGACTTTTCAGTGTAAGCCCGCGAGTGTGTGCGGTGGGTGGTAACCTTTGGGTGTTTCTCCATAAATTCGGCCAACCGGAGCGCATTTTCGCTGTGCTTCTTCATGCGTAACGGCAATGTCTTGAGACCTCTGAGAAGTAGGCTGGCGTCATGAGGTGACTGGAAAGATTGAAGGAAAAAAAACAGTTTCAGACAGAAATCAGTGTTTATTGAAATTAAGTTAAATAGTTAAATAAAGTAATAATCGTATCTGAATATCAACTATAAAACAAACGGGTCACGTGACTAGTCAAATGAACTCTCATTGCTCTATCTTTACCATAAAATTAATCGCATGCAATCAAATTTCATTCTCGATCAAAAAAAGAAAAAAATAGCTCAGTCTCAACTAAAAGATATTTGTTACTCAATACTGACCAGACAAACATGATTACTTAACTTTCCAATATATGCATTGGAAATAAACATACACACACATATACACACATACACACACACATACATACACATATATACACACATACACACACAAACACATACACAAACATACACACACAATCACACACCTTTATAAAAAGCCAAAATTAATTTTGTTCCAAGAACTATAAACTGTAAAAAAAAAAAAAAATCTTCTTATATGGGTTACGTTATTGTTGACAAGTCTTAAGTATAATTTATCATTTTTAGTGAATCTAAATGTTAGCAATAGTGTAAAATGTTTTGCATAATTTAGTATTTTAATTGAATCTAAATTTTATTAATAGTCTTATAAAAAATGTTTTGTATACGTCATGAAATGAAATGAGTGTCTTTGGAAAATAAAATCCAAATTATTAAATACATTTTAATCTCCACGAATTTATATTGTAGTCTGTAGGAAAGTTATTGCATGAAGTAGATAACGAGAGGATAACGAGAGGATAACGAGAGATAACGAGAGGATAACGAGAGATAACGAGAGGATAACGAGAAGATAACGAGAAGATAACGGGAGGATAACGAGAGGATAACGAGAGATAACGAGAAGATAACGAGAGGATAACGAGAGGATAACGGGAGGATAACGAGAGGATAACGAGAGGATATGCAAATGAAAACGGCAAAGCCATGCAGTGAGTGACAGCTACATTACGCCATTTTTATCACGGCTACATCTGTATCTGAAGCGCCTACTACTGCCGAACAGTAGAAAAACACTACGAGAAAAAAGATTTTAGCTCAGATTATAATTCAGGGAGAGACTGGGTAAATTCACAAGGAAATGCCTGACTGGGTAAATTCACAAGGAAATGCCTGACTGGGTAAATTCACAAGGAAATGCCTGACTGGGTAAATTCACAAGGAAAAAATGCCTGACTGGCGAGTAGATTGGTCAACAAGCAATGAGAGCAGATGCATTGAGCTAAGCTTCAACGAACCTGAACCAAGTTCAACATACCAGACATGTATCAGTGCAACTAGGCAAAGAGCAATGAAACATACCAGAAAAGTACCAAAAAGCAATGAAATATGTCCACACCAAATACATGTAAAACATACCAGACAGGCACCAACAAAGTTAGAAAAAGCAGTAATGAAATATGTCAACACTAACTAAAACATACCAATTAGGCAACAAATTAATCAAACCAGACAGGCACAAAGGGACACATACCAGATATGCACCAAAGAACACATACCAGACAGGTACCAAAGGACACATACCAGACAGGAACCAAAGAACACATACCGGACATGCACCAAAGGACACATATCCGATAGGCACCAAAGAACACGTACCAGACAGGCGCCGAGGCTTCCCTGGGTTTTCTTGAGTAAGCGCCAATGATCTATCGTACGTGTAGTCACGCAGCCAGCAATCAAGTCGCTGTGACCTCCCATATATTTGGTACTGCAAAACAAATATCATGACCATATTCTGAGTAGACTATTAAAACTGTCAGTGGTCACTCTCGTTTACAGTCTCCAAAATTAATAAATAAATCTATAGAGTGTGACTGTGAGGGTCATGCGATTTAAACTGTCGTGGAAACTGTAACAGTGATGCCAACTTTAAACAAACTTTCGCTACGAGCAGTATTAAATCATTCATATTAATTAGGGTTTATAAGTTACTGATTAAATGTCTATGAATACAGTCTGAAATTCGTGCGTGTGCGTGTTTGCATGCGTGCGTTTGTGTGTGTCTGCATGTGTATATATGTGTGTTGGTGTGTGTGTGTGTGTGCAGTCAGCATGCATTACAGGGAAAATGTAGTCCACAACACGCGAAAGGACTCGTGATCGTGCGTGCTCAAGAAGACGGAGACAGAAGAGATCAGCCTTCAAGGGAATAAAGTTCGATTCCCGCACGAGGTATAACACGTTAACCCGCTCCCGACCTCAAGAGAGTAAGCTTATTGTCGACTGAGAAAATGAATTTGGAGCCTGTAAGTCACGCACACTACAGATTCTTGCGAGTTACAGTTCGGAAAGAGCAGACTATACTCTGCAACCCACACAGCATTGCACTCAGATAACCCCCCAGACATCCACAAACCTTCACTCTCTCTATCCAGGGCAGTGAATAACATTTTGCACATTTTTCTCCTTCAGGACATATATATATATATATATTCATTTTACGTTACAGTACGCCATCTGTTTCTCCTATCAGGTCGGAAATAAACAGATATTTTAGAATGTGATTTCAAATTTAATCATCAGATTCTTTGCTAATGCTGGCAAAAGAACACTTACCTTTGAACTTGAAAAGTTTAGCAAGTAATCTATTTCAATATGTTCTTAAATAAAGTGTTCAGTTTTGATAAGTGCTGCACCTTTAAAGTTGTAACTGTGCAGTGAAATGTCCACAATCACCATACACTGTGCAGTGAAATGTCCACAATCACCATACATTGTGCAGTGAAATGTTTACAATCATTATACATTAACTATGCAATGAGCTGTCTACAATCATTATACATTAACTATGCAATAGCTGTCTACAATCATTATACATTAACTATGCAATGAGCTGTCTACAATCATTATACATTAACTATGCAATGAGCTGTCTACAATCATTATACATTAACTACGCAGTAGTACAAGCTGTACAAGCTCATTAAATGTTTTAACTGTTATTAAAATGTTCACATTCATTAAAATCTACATATTTTAACTGTTATTAAAATGTTCACATGCATTAAAATCTACATATTTTAACTGTTATTAAAATGTTCACATTCATTATAATCTACATATTTCAAGCATACAATCTATACACTGAATATCCACACGCATTAAATATTGCAATTTTGCAACTTCGCGATGAAATATCTACATGCAATATTAAACATACCAACTTTGCATTGAAATATCCACTCGCAATATTAAGCATTCCAAGTTTGCATTGAAATATCCACATGCATTAAACATACCAACTTTGCATTGAAATATCCACCCCAAACTTGAGTGCTTGTTGAAGGTACGGACTTGCAAACGTTCCATCAACTACAGTCAGGACGTTCTCAAAAGATGCACCCAGCTTGCCGAACTCTTCAAGATCCAGGATGGACATTTCCGGGTTGCACGGTGTCTCTCCCCATACTAACTGTTCGTGACACAGGCAACATGGAAATGTACAGACACATGTTACTTCCTAACAGACGTGACACAGACAACATGGAAATGTACAGACACATGTGACTTCCTAACAGACGTGACACAGACAACATGGAAATGTACAGACACATGTTACTTCCTAACAGACGTGACACAGACAACATGGAAATGTACAGACACATGTTACTTCCTAACAGACGTGACACAGGCAACATGGAAATGTACAGACACATGTGACTTCCTAACAGACGTGACACAGACAACATGGAAATGTACAGACACATGTGACTTGCTAACAGACGTGACACAGACAACATGGAAATGTACAGGCACACGTGACAACTTGCTAATAGACGTGACAATGACAACATGGAAATGTACAGGCATATGTGACAACTGGCTAACAGATATGACACAGAAAACATGGAAATTTACAGGCACTCGTGACAACTGGCTAACAGACGTGACACAGGCAACATGGAAATTTACAGGCACACGTGACAACTGGCTAACAGACGTGCACGATTGCACCAGAGTATAGAACTATACTAACTGACCCTGCCGAGAAACTGTTTTTCACAATGAACCTAAATAAGACATACTAACAAGTACATCAATCAGCCACATTAAAGGTCGCACACAGGTGATAAACCTTAACCTGACTGCAAACAAATATCTTCATGAACACCTGGCTCAGTAACTCCTACAAATGCACACACACACACACACACACACACACACACACACACACACACACACACACACACACACACACACGCCTATAGTGAGACTCAGTGCGTTCGACATTCAAATAACTCTAGAGGGAAGTATATGTCACAAATCCAGTAAAAAAAAAATAATGTATCTCCCTGACCCACTTTCTTTAAAGTTGCAGGTAAGTCAAAATTAAGCGTGTTAAGAACGCCTATCTGTGAACGTTAATGAAGAAGTAGAAAGGAGAGAGAGAAACAAAAACATGTTGTGTGTAAAATACCTTTGTGTTTGGCTTTATACTTTTCCTGTACTCTTCAACTGGGCTGCCTGCCTTAACCCATGTGACTTCTATATTGAAGTGCTCAGAAAAGGTCTTCAGCAGATTCATGGTGCCCGAGTAGACAGGGTTTTGACAAATCTGGGAAATAGAAAGTGTGGCGGAGTAAATTTGCCTATGCCCAATTCTAAACTTAATAATTATATAATGTTGCCAATGTTAACGTGATCCAACCTTAGGCACTGCTTATGATGATATTTTGGAGTAAACAACTCAGGTGGAGAATATGCTAGAACTTGCAGATACAATCCAAACCAGTTCCACTCGTAGCAACTTCATTCAGTGGGGATGGACCGAAAGTTATTTTGTTGAAGAAAGTTCTATATTCTAATCACTTTGATTTTGACCTAACTCGAGTCCAGTCATAAAGGTGATCATTAGCTTATGATAAGTTAACTAACTGATAAAAAAAATAATGGATTTAAAAATATTTTGTACATGTTTGCTATTGATCTATGATTTGAATTGGAGAATGCTTATGTAATTGAACCATTATTTCTATGTTCACTAATTTGATTACGTTGTACATTATACTTGTGAATTTTGATCGATGCTTTATTTCTTAAGCTGCGTGTGAATCAGGCTAATGAATATTGTTGCAGGATTTGTAAGTTGAGAATGGTTAAGTGTGAATGATATTATTGCTGCTTTGTAACTGAATATTATTATTAATATTTGATCACTGAATGTGGTTAAGTATGAATGGTATTACTGCTTTTAATAACTGATTTGTGTGATATTATTACTGTTTTAATATATGATACTATTAATTTTGGGTCACTCATATTCACGTTCTAATCAATGTGAGATATGATTATTTAACACCTGAATGTTTCTAATCAATGTGAGATATGTGTATTTAACACCTGAATGTTTCTAATCAATGTGAGATATGTGTATTTAACACCTGAATATTTCTAATCAATGTGAGATATGTGTATTTAACACCTGAATGTTTCTAATCAATGTGAGATATGTGTATTTAACACCTGGATGTTTCTAATCAATGTGAGAGATGTGTGGTTAACTCCTGGATGTTTCTAATCAATGTGAGAGATGTGACACCTGAATGTTTCTGATCAATGTGAGAGATGTGACACCTGGATGTTTCTAATCAATGTGAGAGATGTGTGGTTAACACCTGAATGTTTCTGATCAGTGTGAGAGATGTGTGGTTAACACCTGAATGTTTCTGATCAGTGTGAGAGTTGACCTTTGCCACGAATTGTTCTGACGGGAAGATTCAGTAAGGGAGATAAATGTAGAGTAGACGATTTTGTTTCTCTAATAAGTGGAATTGATTACCAGTGCCAATGTTTCATTTAGAAAATATAAGTATTCTTTCCGGTTATACTCTATCATTATCAAAATCTAACTATTTCGGCTATCGTACCACGTGATCGCCTGTTTTGAGAAAGGTGAAGAAAATGGCAGACACGGCCCCCATACCACTGCCGAACACGAGACTTCCGGCGCCTTTCTCCAAGGCATTAATGACGCACTCCAAGGCTTCCGTCGTTTTGTTCGACAGCCTAGAATACACTGATCCGCCCTAGAAAAACAACAGTTATACATTTAATTGACAATTCATTTATTCAGTTCTGTACCTATAAAAACTGTTCAAACAATTCACTTTGGAAATTAGTCATTAAGTTTTTATTTATATATGTGTGTGATACAGAGAGAGAGAGAGAGAGAGTTTGTGTGTGTGTGTTTGTGTGTGTGTGTGTGTGTGTGTGTGTGTGTGTGTGTGTGTGTGTGTGTGTGTGTGTGTGTGTGTGTGTGTGTGTGTGTTTATTGTAGTGTGACTTCAGTCATAGTTTAAGGAGTAGTCAGTTATCTCCGACCTTGTTCGCATGTGTACAGTCAACTGACAGGACAAATTATATCATATATGCATGTGAATCAAAATTTCGTGTACAGAGAGTTATGCTTTCTTAGAAAAAATAATGTGGTTGGCACACTGGACAACAATTGAAGATTTCTCAGACTTGGTGATATTTTAGTTGAACTTTACACGATTCCAAAAACAAATACACACTCACACACAGACAGGACACAGGCAAGTATTAAAGTTCTTGGTTTCATTAGAATTAATGAGGTCTACATGAAGCAGACATTTTATTTCTAAATTTGCGGTTCGAGTCCAAAAACACTGAGTCGCCTTTGGAAAGGGAAGGAAAAAGCACAAGGAAAAATCGTGACCTGTACACAAATCTTTTATTAGACCGTTATATAACCATTCATAATGCAATTCATTGACGTGACCTGTGTATGTGCATTTACAAATTCATAACGTTAACAAAATGTTAACTAATTACTGGAAACAATGGTATCCTTGTGTCATTTCCGGGAAGGGGTGGTAGGATCGTGACCTACATTTACATAACCCCTGACCCTAAGGAATTCGATGAAATAATACGAAATTCTGTATTTTTAATTCGATAAACACCGCTCGTTTCCAGCAATGAGCAAGGGCCGTGACTAGAAAAAGCAGTTTTTTGGAGAGAGAATGTAAATTAAACTAAAACTCACATCTTTCAAGCAACCAAGAAAGTCTTCGACTTTATCAAGAATGTAGGTAGACGAATGACAAATAGGCGGAACTAAGGCCTCCGTTTGGGTTCCAGTGAAGTGAAGACGGGTGCTGATTACTGCCGTGTCCAAGGCGACATCTTGCAGACTCAAGCCACGCAATCCTGCCTCCAAGGTGCTCCGAGCTGGCTGCGCGCGCCTACTGCAAAACACCAAAGAGAGGAAAGGGTCAAGGGGCAAGATTTTGAAGTAATGGCTGTAAGTTACAATGTAAGTGCCACCGACAGACGGACGGGCGGGATATGCTAAGTCATACTAAACGCGTAATATCGGTCACATGTACTTACGCTCAGGGACACAGTAACCCAGTGGGGAGACCTAATCAGTAACAGTTATTTAGAGAGCGACGAGAAGTGGGCTACAGCGGACACTGACGCACGCATTAATCAACTGGGCTAGAAGTTTTTTTTTCTTTCACATTGTGATCTGCAGACTGCAGAGAAGTGCAGAAAAACCTAATTTTACTTTTCAACTGAATGTTACTTTTGTAGAAATTGTTATGTCTATATTGTGTGCATATTTTTTTTTTACGCCATGCCAAATATCATGCAATACGTCACACAGACAGGCGTACGGAACTGTGTCTGCAGGACGTGATATGCACGCTGGTTCAGGCACAGTTATGGAGAAAACTGTCTTGAAACTGAAAACAACTTGGATAACGAATTATTTGGAAACCACTGAGTCCCGTGACGTAATTGGTTTTTTTTAACTTTCGATGTAAGAGTGGGTCCTGTGATTGATTCGTTGTAACAGAGTTTACAGTTGCTGAGGTGTTAGTAAATCATTTATTTTTCAAGATGGAACTATCGGTTTTATTAGTTGCAACTCATCCGACACTTACCTCATCTTGACGGTTCGAGTCCTTAAAGAGATATAACTGAACTTAACGCCGTCGGTAGTTGAACACACTATGGCCGGCTGTTCTGTTCTGAGTGAAATAAAAAGCAAGCAAACAAGGCCCGCAATCCTTGAAACACGCGAGACGTTGTGCAAGCTGATACCGGAAAGGGTTAAAGAAAAGAAAAACAAAAACTAGGCCGCTATAACGGGGGGCAACCCGTTAAACTTGGACAGGCTGCGTTCAAAACTAAACAATGATGCAGTAAATCCCACCGATGCTTTATCCCAGGCCCACTGAGTCACACGTGACCCAAACAACTCAGTGATATCCCGAGCTAATCGCTCACATGCATAGCATTAAGTTTTGTACTCATTAAAGCCGTGTCCCACCTGTGTCCCACAAGGGAACCATGTCAAGATGTGAGGAGGATTAATTTTTAGAAATATGGTAGTCCCCATGAGCAATCTTCAAAAGGACACACAATCGCTTCAAGGTAAACTTATGAATTCTTATTTATTATATTTATTGCTGCCGTTATGGACAAAATTAAACATTATCTGAGCTGTGCTCGTCTTCTCTTGTAATTCTGACAAATTTTTTACCCCAAAAGCTCAGTGGGTCCAGCTGGAACATTTAATTTTTTTAAGTAAGTCAGGGTCACAGTAAAACATAACTGGTTATTGATCTTGATTTCTGGACCTAAGATATGCTAGAAAGCTAAAGAATAGATCATATTTTTCATGCAGTTAGAACATAATTTGGGCTTTTGAAGGTTAAATCCCAAGTTGCTATGCAAATGCACTTAACCTGCAGCATCTTAAACTTGGATAGGCTGTGTTCAAAATGCCTCTTAAACTTGGATAGGCTGTGTTCAAAATGCCTTTTAAGCAGGCCGTGTTCAAAACGCCTCTACTCCACTACTGTTTTAACTAAAACGCCTCTACTCCACTACTGTTTTAACTAAAACGCCTCTACTACACTACTGTTTTAATTAAAACGCCTCTACTACACTACTGTTTTAATTAAACGCCTCTACTACACCACTGTTTTAACTAAAACGCCTCTACTACACTACTGTTTTAATTAAAACGCCTCTACTACACTACTGTTTTAATTAAACGCCTCTACTACACTACTGTTTTAACTAAAACGCCTCTACTACACTACTGTTTTAACTAAAACGCCTCTACTACACTACTGTTTTAATTAAAACGCCTCTA
This sequence comes from Sinotaia quadrata, assembly GCA_028829895.1. Classification (NCBI taxonomy): domain Eukaryota; kingdom Metazoa; phylum Mollusca; class Gastropoda; order Architaenioglossa; family Viviparidae; genus Sinotaia; species Sinotaia quadrata. Next base: position 131,217,947 of record CM054181.1, read on the forward strand.
CTACACTACTGTTTTAATTAAACGCCTCTACTACACTACTGTTTTAATTAAACGCCTCTACTACACTACTGTTTTAACTAAAACGCCTCTACTACACTACTGTTTTAACTAAAACGCCTCTACTACACTACTGTTTTAATTAAAACGCCTCTACTACACTACTGTTTTAATTAAACGCCTCTACTACACTACTGTTTTAATTAAACGCCTCTACTACACTACTGTTTTAATTAAAACGCCTCTACTACACTACTGTTTTACTAAAGTTAGATGCATTTCACTTAACTGCTAATGAAAAACTTATAAATTACAGTACTGAGCTAACTAAAACACCTCTACTCCACTACTACGCTAACAAAAGTTATACCTAACACACTACTTTGCTAATGAAAAACTTAGAGATTACACTACTGTCTTAACTAAAATATTTCTACTGCACTACTGTGTTAACAAACATTAGATCTAACACTACTGTGTTAACAAACATTAGATCTAACACTACTGTGTTAACAAACATTAGATTTAACACTACTGTGTTAACAAAGATTAGATCTAACACTACTGTTAACAAACGTTAGACCTAACACTACTGTGTTAACAAACATTAGACCTAACACTACTGTGTTAACAAACGTTAGATCTAACACTACTGTGTTAACAAACGTTAGATCTAACACTACTGTGCTAACTGAAAAGTTAGAGTTAGGTATTTAATGTTAACAAAATACAGGGCATTCAAAATGAAATGCAAAACCCCGAACAATGCTTGCTTATTAATATTTATTAGTAAATGAGGTATACGTTAGTCACTTAGCCACCATGCTGTGCCATAAATGTATTCAATAAATCTTGTTATCTCTATGTTTCATTTCATATTTCAATAATAATTAGTATTTTTTCCAATATGTGCATACATTATGTGATGCCAATGCCACTTAGTTAATGATTATGATTATTAATTAATCTTTCACAACTAATTACAAGTGATGAGAATCTTATGTTATTAATAATTCTCCACTCATCTCTCTCACTTGGTGGATATGTGGGCGCTGTAAACGTTTTCCCTCTTCCACCACATTACAGACATTTCATATTTCCATAGGTGGAAAACTTCTTACTAAAGGAGAAGAGAAATCCATCTTTAATCTATATTTAGCAAGCCCCCATCCATTCTTCTCCAACATAATTTTATCAGTATTTGTAAAGTCAATAAATTTAACAATAAATTTATTCCTGTACCTACCATGGTCATATCGGTTTACAATCAGTAAACCAGAAGATTCATATCACACAATGAAAGGCTACTGTAAAAATATAATCAGGGAATAAACACTAAGTTTCCAGTTTTATTCCTTTTTAACTCCAATTTTTCTTACATTCAAATCTCAACTTACAGTTTCCTGCAACAGCATTTGTTAGCCCGATATACACATACAGCACAGCAAGGGTCCACTAGAAACAATGTCAAGTGTTTAGAAGACTATATACGAGTATCTTAGTTCAAACATTTGTACAAATAATAGTCACCTCACATAATACGTCTCTGCAGAAACCACAAGAATAACATATCAACAGCAAAATGCACGAAATATTTCTAAGTCCATTCTCTCTCCATTAATTAACTCACCATTAAGCTAATGGCTGCATTCACGATCAGATTTCCTGCCACAACAAATTCAAGTAATCAGACAACATAATTCTCTAATGCAGGTAAACTTTTAATCTAAGCCCATTGGATGGTCTCGTTCTTATAAATCATAACCATTGGGTAATAAAAACTACTCACCCAATTGAAACTGGTTTGCATTACATCAGCAGTCTCTAGCATATTCTCAATTCCAGTTTACTCCAACAAAAATACCATCCTAAGAAGTGCCCAAGGTTGGGTCACTTCGACAATTTAACAATTTATATAACAATTAAATTTAGAAATAGGGATAGGCAAATTTACTCTGCCACACATTCTATAATTTCTTCTTGAACACCCTATACTTAACCTTATTGTCCAAAATGAAAACTTTACACTGTTATACTGCATATTATTTCAGGAAGAAAATAGGATCTAAAAAACATTTACATCATTGTGATTACTGAAAATTTAAATCAAATATATTACTGTGCTAGCAGTAAATCTTAAATCTTAAATCTACTGCAATATATGGGACTATTGTGCTAATTACTTAGATCTAATAAATTACTGTGCTAGCAACTGGAATCTTTAGATCTACTGCACTAAACAACTGAAAGCTTAGATCTACTGCCCTGTTGTGCTAATTACTTAGATCTAATATACTACTGTGCTGTGAAACTTAGATATCGGAACTATTGTTTACTAATTATTTAGATCTAATACATACTATGCTTGGTAAAAAAAATTAATCACTCTGTATTAAGAAAATATAAACCACTTTGAATTCTAAAAATAGAAAAGGTGAGAGAAAGTTTTAAACTAATAATTAAATCATCAAACAAAATACCAGAAACATGCAACAAAATACTAATGCTACTCAAATTGCAACAATTTACACAATTACTTTGATCACTGCAGCTGACAAAATCTTCATATCACAACTGCCATCTACAAATTTGCAGAACTGTAACTGGCAGTCAGGCAAGTAAAAATCTGCTACAATCTGAGTGTAGGTAAAATTGTTATGGAAATGATGCAGATCACATAATTGTACTGGATCTAATAGCTAAAATCATCAATTATGAATCAAAACCAAGGTAATACATTTAAAACCATGGAAATACTTTTAAAACCAGGACAATACACTCAAAATCAGATTAATTTTCCATTAGTTCTGAAAGGTGTTGTTTAAAAATAATTGGGTTTGATTCCAATTTCCTGTTGGTATCTTGTGCTCAACTGCGAGTTGAAGTCTTGCATAGTTTGCATATATATGCTGACATCTTGTGTTGCTTAAAACTGCAGAGGAGCTAGCATCTAGTGTTGAACTGTGTCTTGTTTAAACTTCAAGTGAACTGGTGTCATTTGAACTGCAGGTGAATTGATATCTTGTGCTGAACTGTGCATGCTGGTGTTGTGTGCTTAAATGTATATGTGCTGGTGTCTTGTTTCAGGCTGCCAAAAATGCCACTGTCGTGTGTTGTACTATGTGCCATAATGTCTTGTTTCAGGCTGCCAAAAATGCCATTGTCGTGTTGAACTATGTGCCATAATGTCTTGTTTCAGGCTGCCAAAAATGCCATTGTCATGTGTTGAACCATGTGCCATAATGTCTTGTTTCAGGCTGCCAAAAATGCCATTGTCGTGTTGAACTATGTGCCATAATGTCTTGTGAAAAAGTATCTGGCAAACACCTATATGATTGATTCTCATATTTATATTTTTACTTTTATAAATACTTAATGCAGCCCAAAAATAAGTGTTTCAAGATAAAGTATATTATGCTATGCATTTTTTAATTTATACAATCATCACATGAAAGTTGTTTCTAATTATCATGTCAGTTGTACTGTTGGGTAGTTTGAAATTTTTTAAATTGGCTAATTTGAATCACAAATATTTCAAACCATTTACGACTATTTTTTTTTATACAGCAAGAGTACACAATATTTGTATAGCTTTAACCACACAATCTCTCTTCCAGCACTATGTTGTATGCATCATTACAAATGTTTCCAGCACTTTGTTGTATGCATCATTACAAATGTTTCCAGCACTATGTTGTATGCATCATTACAAATGTTTCCAGCACTTTGTTGTATGCATCATTACAAATGTTTCCAGCACTATGTTGTATGCATCATTACAAATGTTTCCAGCACTATGTTGTATGCATCATTACAAATGTTTCCAGCACTTTGTTGTATGCATCATTACAAATGTTTCCAGCACTATGTTGTATGCATCATTACAAATGTTTCCTCAAATGCTGTGAAGAACAAACTTCAGGGTTGCAAAAGATTAGCAAAACATTAAGATTTCAGAGTATCTACACTTTAATCATCTCACAAGATAAGATAATCAGTTTAAAATGTCTTTATTGATGAGCATTGTGCACTGAAAATAACTATAATCACTGTAAATTCTTACTCTAAATCTATCATTCAAACATAATTTAACAACTATTTATCAGATTACAAAAATAAATTTAAAAAATATTCTGAAGAATTAAACAAAAATCAGATCATAATCTTTATCTGGAATACACCCATTCATGTTTAATATTAACACCTTTTTCATTTCAAAATCCACTTTTAAAAAGGAAACAAAAAAATAAACAAAAGCAAAATTGAACAAATATTTCAAACAAAGCAAAAGAAAAAGATTTTAACACCTTTGCAAGAACTCAACCATTACTTCAATTAAATTTCAGATCTTGTTTCTCACAATTTTATCACACTAATGTTTTAAAATGTTTAGTCCTACCATTATAGATAATTGTTATGTAAAGTTGTGAATGAAAAACAAAATCACATGTTTTAGGAAGTATCTATCATCAGATAAGTTTCTTTAACTAAAACTTGTAAAGCAACAAAACAAACTGTAATAGTCTTTAGTTCTAATAAAAGTAATTAAACACTCAAATTAATGCATTTTAATGAAAGACCTATTTTACGACTAGACTAAAGTAACAAAATTTAAAGCAGTATATAAAGTGCCATGTATAATATGATTCTAACAAAATGTGTAAAAGTTATTTTAAAAATAATACTTCATTGTACCCTTGCACCTAATAAATAAACGAAAGCATTCAAACAATAAAAAAAAAAAGGTACTTGGAACACTACAAATTTGCGTAAATATCAAATGGATTTCAAAAAAATAAATTGGACCGATCGTATTATTTTCTCTACAGTGACCTGAAAAGGTAGCTGCACACATCATATGCATTATAAAATTAACTTTCCCGCTACAAAAATTCTCACAGAAATGTGTTTTTCAAATGATAGACACTGTAGTCGTATTAAGTGGGATTAAAAGTTTGGTATGTAAGTTAACAATAAAATTCTAGTCTTTAAGCTATTACTAGCTTCATTTTGTGACTGTGTGCATAGCTTTTGCCAGATAATCAACATTCTTGGATGACAGCCCTGCTACAGAAATGCGACCATCCTTTGTCAGGTAGATAGAAAATTCCTTGGTCAGACGTTCAACCTGTAAAGAAAGAAAGCATATCTTTACATAAATTGAGAAAAGTGAACTGAATATGTTTAACAAGAAATCCTGAATAAAATATTAACTTGAATAATATATACAATTAATACCAGATTTTTACTGTTTCCACAAAATAAAACTGAATAGCTTCCTTGCAAAGCAGACTGTATATTCAATATACTGACTAAAAACACTAACACTGAACCTGACTGAAATATAGCCATGAGCTAAACGGGAAAACATTATGCAACAACACTAAAATTGCATCAGGGTCCTGACTGAAATATAGCCATGAAGTGAATGAGGTGATATGAAAAATATTATACAACAATATTAAAACTGCATCAGGAACCTGATTAAAACACAGCTATGATTTGAAAGGAAACATTTTGTTAAAAAACCTCTAAAACTGCATCAGGAGACCTGATTGAAATAGCCATTAAATGAAAGGGAAACCTCTAAATCTGCATCAGGAGACCTGATTGAAATAGCCATTAAATGAAAGGAAAAACCACTAAAATGCATCAGATCTAACTGAAAAAGCCATTAACTGTAAAAAAAACACTGTATCAGGAGATATCGACACGTTAAAAAAATATGAATTACAAGAGGGAAAAGAATGAGATGCCCACAAAGATACAGCAAGATTTAAATGTTACCTGACTAGGGTTCAGGCCTGTGAAACAGAACATGCCAATTTGGTCTGTGATGTGCTGCCAGTCACGTGAAGAACCTTCCCGCTTCAAACCATCTCTAAGTTTTGTACGCATGGTAATGATTCGGTCAGCCATTCCTTTAACATCAACTAACCTGAAAAATCAACAAGATGCTTTCTATTTAACACAGAAAACTAAAGTACTCTTAACATAGGAAAAGAAAAAATAATAGTATAATAATAGAAAATTACTAAAGAGTTTTTTACTAGTAAAAAGCAATCTTGAAATGGAGCTTTTCAAATAAAAAAAAATAATTATGGCATAAGCTATATTGAGGATTGCACACTGCCATGAAAATTTCAAATGCGCAGGAAACAGAAAGTTCCGCACTACAACTATAATATCCGTCACCCACTTCATACCATCACTAAAATATCAATCACACAGAGATCAGACAAAATTGTACACCACTACAATATCCGTCACCCACTTCATACCATCACTAAAATATCAATCACACAGAGATCAGACAAAATTGTACACCACTACAATATCAGTCACCCACTTCATAATCACACAGAGATCAGACAAAATTGTACACCACTACAATATCCGTCACCCACTTCATACCATCACTACAAGAACCAAGCAGTGGATTTCACATTACCACTAAAATTGCAATCACATAGGAGCCAAGCAGTGGATTTCACATTGCCACTAAAACTACAATCACACAGGAGCCAAGCAGTGGATTTCACATTGCCACTAAAACTGCAATCACACAGGAGCCCAAATCCTTACCACTGGGCACGTAACTCTGGAGTGTTCAGGATGCGGGCAGCAATTCGTGCACCATGAACTGGTGGGTTGGAGTACATTGGACGAATTAGGATTTTGATTTGAGACATTACTCGTTCCATCTCTTCTTTTGATTCACAGATCAACGAAAAAGCACCCACCCGTTCACCTGAGAAGTAATACAACGATCAATCAATCATTAAAGGAATCTATTGCAAATTGTGTCTCTTCAACTTTTTAAACTTAATGTCAATATACATATCACTGTATGTACTCCAACAAGTGTGTGTATAGAGAATGTACACAATTACAAGTTTTATGAACTTAATGAGATATGTGAATCTCTTCAATAATGAAATCCACAGAAATAAACACAACCGTTAAGCTATCAAATGCATGAATATATTAAATTCAAATTTTATTTTCCTCTATATAAAGAGTAACTAACCATACAGTCCCATGTTTTTGGCAAAAGACTGTGCCAAGGAAATTTGGTGACCATCACTGATAAACTGTCGCACAGCAAACGCGTCTCTGTCAATGTCCCCACTAGCAAAGCCTTGATAAGCCATATCAAAAAAGGGAAACAACTTGCGCTTTTTTATGACCTGGCTTAGCTCTTTCCACTGCTCAGGCTGATAAAGAACAAAAGATACAGTAATAATAATATGTGGTAATCAACATACTGTTTTATATCACATTTCTCAATTCTTTTGACTATTCAAAATAAAACAAGTCACAAAAAGAAAAGGGTACAAAACTAACAATTTATTGTGATCAACATAAAATATTAATCCATTTGATATGTGGAATTCTACAGAATATTCATGACACTGCCCTAATATTCTACGAGTATGAACACTTATGGTTCGTGATCATGAAAACAATTTTTATGTAACAAAATCTACATAATCACAAATATTTATACAACAAAATCTTGAGGCATACTTATCAATGAGGAGATATAAAGTACTCCAATAAAAGTGTGTTTCATTTGGGTATACAACAAATATTTTGCATGGGAGCAAAGCCCTTCCAACAGTGAAAACATGAGAGCCGTATCACCAATGATTAAAACTTAATCTCAAGTCTGTTTTGTACTCTTTGAGGCCTTTATTAAACTATACAGTTTTTTCATCTGAAGTGACTAATATGTACAGTTAAACAAATACATACAGCCAAGATTTATCTAATTATACCAAATCACCATCAATACTGGTACTTCATGTAAAAATGTAAATCACCATCAATATTGGTACTTCATGTTAAAATGTACCAAATCACCATCAATACTGGTACTTCATGTAAAAATATAAATCACCATCAATACTGGTACTTCATGTAAAAATGTAAATCACCATCAATACTGGTACTTCATGTAAAAATGTAAATCACCATCAATACTGGTACTTCATGTAAAAATGTAAATCACCATCAATATTGGTACTTCATGTTAAAATGTACCAAATGACCATCAATACAACAACACAATCCCAAAATAAGTTACTGGTATACAGCAAGCTGCAGACGTAGTGAATCCACATGGTTACAGATTTAGTAGATATATTTTTGTTAGCCAACTCTACTAGGCAGCACTAATAACTTAATGGAGTTTGTCAATAAGAGGGAATAAAAAACATCGTAACATTTTAGTTTCATTTAGTTATATGTTTTATAATTTTAGAGAAATATTATTTTAGAAGTGAGTCTTAACAATGTAAATTCACTTAGGAAATGAGGAGTTGCATGCTTATTGACCTGGCTGTAAAGATGGATTAATGATTTAGGTTTTCATCATTTTGTATCATCAAATGATAAAGTCATACTCACAAAACAGCATGAAATGATGTGCATATACATAAAAATTCAGTATCAAGAGCAAAAGCACTTATACATATAAACCAGCTAAGTGTGCATTCAACTGATACACAATATTTCACAAATAATTTCTAAAAATCTTCTAAAAATTTTTTGCAAGCATCCCATTTCTTTCAAACACGAAAGAAAAGTTTCTGCCTAAAATAAAAATGCTGGATTTATTTATGCATTCCTAATGCTTAAGACAACTTTGTATAGATATTTATGGTTAAGATTTTGCACGACAGATTACCTACCTTGATTTGAACAAGTGCATGTATATAAATACACACACAAACACACACACACACACACAAAGTGAAAGTGTATAATGTAAAATGTATAATGTATAGTGTAAAATATCTGTGTTTAACAAGCTAATTAATAGGAATTCATTATTATTTTTTGATAACTTTGGTGCTGAGCCTGTTTAGCTGAAATAATCCAGACTCAATTGTATATGTATTATTACACAATAAGGCATATTTACTCACTTTGGGATCCACACCAGTTGGGTTGTGCGCACAAGCATGCAAGAGTATAACAGCCCCCTCTGGTATTTTCTGATGAAAGAAAGGAAAAGCATTATAATAATATGTGTGACTTGCTATTTCAAATGTCCCAGTGCTTTTAATAAAAGATATTTTTCTATGTATACTTGCCAGTGAGCTATCTGTAAAAGTATCATAAATTCCCACAGTCATACAAGCTAAGATCAAACAGAAACGCTGCTCCCTGGGGAGGTAAAAAATTAATGAATAGCAGGACCCTTGATTTTTGTTGAGAGTAATTCCCCTTTAGACAGACCAGAAAATAGAAGGAAGGATTATATATTCGCATCTTAAATCATTTAAGATAAGCTTATTTTATTTAGAAAAATATCTTATTTACCAAAACCAATGTGCATACAAGAGGAAAATCACAAATTGGAGGTACCAACAGAAAGAAAATAATAAATATTTAAATAGAAAAGAAAATAATAAATATTTAAATAGAAAAGAAAATAATAAATATTTAAATAGTAAAGAAAATAATAAATAATTATAAGTTCAAAAGACAGAGAGAGAGAAAAAGGCAGCACTTGTGCAAAAATATATGTACAACACCAAAACATCATTGGAAACACATACTTCACATATTTTCTTCATAAACGTTTTTGGATCACTAAAAACAAAAGCTTATTATCTTCATCATGCTGCGGTGACTTAAAAAACTAAGATAATGTACCAGAATTAAACTTTCCTCTCAGAATTTGGACACACAGCTAGTCATCGACTTATGACCTATGTGACTTACAACTGATCAACTTTATGACTGCAACCCGATCTTGAACATGTACTGTTTATCTGTCCATCCATTTGTAAGATATGAGGGTCTGTGGTAGGGGTACTCGGAGGAACAGCTTTGTTATCAGGCAGCAGGAAGTGATTGAGACCTTTTGATATACCACCATATCAGTTTGCCTTGAACCTTATGGTTGAAAGCATTAATTAATGTTTATACTGAGCATCCCTTGGGAAATATTCCCTTTTTCTACTTGCTGTAGTAAGAAATATCAAAACTGTACACATGAACAGCAGACATAGACTTTATCATGTTACACTAGTGTACGGGAGAACTCTTAGTACCTGTAAAATAAAGGGTAGTCCAACATTCGATCAAATCAACTTCTGACCATTGTGTCGGAATCAATTGCGGCCATAAGTCGGCGACTCACTGTAACTAACTTAAACTTTCAACAATCAAAAAAAATACCCATCCTGCACCCTGATTTGTTTGTGTTTCTAATTACAGGTGAGAAAATATCTTTGTCTCTAAAATGTAATTTGTTGTCAACAATGAATCAGATTTTGAATTTAAATGCAATGTTAAAATATTTAGATTGCATTCCTTAAGTGACGTTAGCTACACAAGTGTTCTAATGTTGTACAAAAACTAAATTTCATTTCCTGTGTTCAATGCCACGACATAAGAAATCATAAATAATAAGTTGACTTAAAGGAAACGAAAAAGAAATCTTTTCATACCTGAAGCAACTTTTGACCTCATCTCCCCAAAAACAGGTTGCTTGTTCATTAGTACAATCAATTCGAACTGATTTCATGCCTTGCACCTTCTTTTAGTGTGATAGTTATTTTCATTATAAATTTTCTTAACTTTATTAAGTAAAAGAACAACAGCACAGAGTAATTTACTAACTTCTGTAAACGCTCCCCCAAAAATACTTCACACACTGCCTGATCCAACAAGTGAAAATTCAAAGAGGGCTCATCTTCAAATTGATAAAAAGAAACTATGTTTAACCCGATCCCTGTCATGCAAAAAAACACGAGTCGGCAGCGCCGTGTCAGGCACTTTTGCCGCTAATCGATAATTTCAATGGGTTGGTAAACTAAAACATTAAAAGTGAAGCTAATACTAAATGAATTTTAAAAACGTTAATTGTAAACTATTATATACATATTATAAAATATTTCAATTTAAAAAAAAAATTTTTTTTTAAATTAAAAAATATATAAATAATAAAAAGTTTTTTTACCTTTTTGTTGAACTTGCGATTTTCATCATCTTTTGTCGTATTCCTGGAGGATTTTCATTTTATTACACATTTATTTAATAGTCCAAATTGTGTGGAAATGTTTAATCAATATTTCAGAATATTAATCCAAGATTTTGCATTATTATTAGTTTTTTTATATCAAGCACACACCACCAAGTACATTTACTCAATGGATTTAGTGTGAGAGATTTGAAATAGATCTAGAAAAATAGATCGCATCCAAGTAGATAAATCCAATTGAAGTGAAGAAAAATATTCCACATATGTCCAGTTCAGTATTTTTTGTGCACATAAAAACTATTTCCATAAGAATTTTTTTTACACATCAATACAATAAGTCCCCAAAACTGATACATTTCAGTCACCTCTGTATCACGCCACTGTTTGAAGAGACGAAGTTAGAAAGATTTGCACACGATAATAGTAGATCTGCGGCATAAGTATTCGTGAACTCGACAATTTTTTGCACAAAATTCACTGGTAAAAATGCTTCCAAAATATCAACTTCTCCAGTATTTTCTGCAAATGGCATTTATATTTCACTATTTCCTGCAAAAGCATGTGACTTTTCCATGCACGTAACAGACGCCGACGCCACGCTTCGACATGACCGGTTTTCAGTTTTCGTAGTGCTGGCCTCGAGGTCAACTGCGTCTAAAATTTCAATAGGGGCTGGTTGAACATTTTTATTTTCTGATAAAAAAAGAAATCAGATTCATCTAAAATGAATCAAATTCTGACCCAGCTGTGGCTTCAAACTGTGAGTTTGAAAACATCGAAACTTGCCATGGAGATCAACACAAAATGTCTGCACGTCTTCACAAAGACAGTGGGTTGTATTGAAAAAGCCGCCAATTCAAGCTCATTAACATACTGATTATAAGTATCCAATGAAAAAATTTATAACAGATTGGGTGCAGAAGCCAAACATATCTTTCAATTTTTCTGATTGGTTATTTTTAATGAATGGTTTCATGAATGAACGAACAACACGCACGTATCCGTAAGCCTGTGACATACCGTGGAACGCAGTCAAGGGCTCAGTCACTTCCGGTTGTGACATAACTTGACACCCAGACTGCGAACGGGTTAAATGAAAAACATAAATTCCAAAAAGAAACAAAGGCTCAATTTACTTGCTTTAAATAAAGAACATAAATTCCAAAAAGAAACACGCACCCAGTTTACTTGCTTTCAGACAAAGCATGGAGATGGGAAGGACGCAAGAAAAATATTTTATGACAGCTGCACACTTTGAGAAAGCCAACATGCATGTGAAATGAAGATTTTTTCAGAATTATCACAGAAACATCGAAAAAACAAATAACCACAAAAGAGCTTGAAAATTAAAGCTCAGAAGCAACGAAAAAGCAGGCTATCCTTGCCCAGGAACAAACAGTATCCAAATAGACAGTGGTGACATAAATGCTTATTTGTTTAAAATTCACAAACATATATGCTCATCCACTATGCACACGGAATATATAATGCCAGTGGGGTGAGATCAAAAAAACAACTGCTCAGCTAAGATGTTATAAAAACAGCTCAGGTGTTCATTTTCCAACCATGAGAAAAAATGTGCTTACCTTAGGACAAAAAGATTAAATGGAATGAAAAGAGTAAAAGCAACTAACAAAACATTTCACCCAAACTGTGTGTGTGGGGGGAGCAGGGGGACTATTAAGGGGATATCACTCATGAAACGTGCATGCTAATAGGAACAGCTCGTATGCTTAATGTCTCCCTTGAGATGTGTGAGCCCCTTGCTTTGACTCAAATGCATGGAAATCCTTAACACCCCTAAAGTATTCTCATCTTGCTGTATGATGGAAATATGCATATTCTTATAAAATAATTTCAAATTGAAAAAGAAAAAACTTAAATTTTTATCATTTGGAGATTAAGTTTAAAAATATGACAAAACAAAATCATTTATTAACACATAAAAATAAAATAATTTAACAAATGTAATTTTAGGACAAATTTTGCAAACACCCACATTCTTTTTAAAAATTAAAACATAAATAAATTAAAACGGTAATCTAAAGACTATAAACAAATGAATGCACACTCATTACATCACAACAAAAGAATAATGGTTTAAATTTACCAGAGAGGCACATTAAAATGCATTACCGATATATCTTCAACAGCTCCTTTGAAGTCAAAACCACAAGTTTTAGGATCATAGTACCGATACTGTTTAACCTCTAGACCGGAGTGCCTAAATGAAAAAAAAATATACATAACATAAACAAGGATCACAAACAAGTTGTCTACATTAGTGAAACATATCACATTTATCAAACAATATCCAAATAACTAAAAATATGCAACTGAAATTAAACCACCATGTTCATTTCATATTCAAATATTTTTCTTCTTTTAATAAACACTAAATATATTACAACTTGGTAATATAAATAATATTTATAATACACGTACATAGTCCACAATTCCTGCATTCAAATGTGGATCAGCTCAAACTGTCAGACTAACATGAGAGTAATTCACCAAAGTATTTTCCATCATCAGAGCTAACAGAAAATAAAATTAAACTGCCACTTACAATCAGTCTTATATACCTGAGCCATTTAAGAGAAAGGATTAGGTCATTCAACTTTAAATGAATGTAACTTTATTCACTATTACAGAATAACAATTAGCAGTTCTGTGCTGTTCCCAGAAGAGAAAAATGCAAATACTTATGATTTTTTTAAAAATTGCATAGCAATAAAACTGTATGTAGGTATTCCAAACATCGCTGAATGGCTGATTGGGACGTTGTTTTGTCAATTTTTCTACATTTTCAACACTCATGTTTCCTCTGTATTATTGAAGCTTTGTAAAATAAAAGCACATGAAACAAAAGTTTGTTTTCTGTTCTGTCTTTCTGTGTTTTTTGTTTTAATAAATAATTGTGAAAAAGTTATAAAAAGTTATTCAGAAGTTGCCAACCGAACGACTTTTTTACCAAGCCGCCATAACTTGTCCGGCGGTGGCGCTTAACACATGCACTCTTTCTCGGTCCGTGGGGTCGTGAAGGGTACAGTAATCTAAAAATAATAACGGTTTTAATGTAGGGGAGAGAACAAGGTTCATTTCCATACTAAATAGTGCGCGGGAATTTCAAGATAAAGCGAAATACGGTTAAACTTAAATTTTCTTAAATTACGTTTTTGGTGATTCCGATAACATAGCAACCGTAAAAGCTACCAGAAAATAGGAAAATTCTTCATCTATAAGCCTATATAGTTTGTTTGAGACAAAAAGTACGCTCCAAGACTCCAATTGCGTTGAAAGAACTGTACTCAATGACCGAAATCACCGAAGACTGTCAACAAAAATGGCGGACTTTATCGAGTACCGTAGTGTTCAACTCTGCGACATTGAACCGGTTTCCACTTTGCATTCTCGTGCATCACTCTGTTTGAGGATGTTAGTTGATAAGTTAAATCACTTATTTTCAGTTTATAGCGTATATTTGTTCGTTTAAAGGACTATAATAACCGATAAATAAGAATTGTCAGTGTCTATAGGCCTACGGTAGCGTTCGTCTTTGACGGCGTTGAGGGTGAACACAGAAAATAACTTTCTGAATTTATTCCTGCCTTATCCATAGCTTAAGTTTTGTATCATTCAATAGGGAAAAGATTTATTTGCAATATAATGTATTTCGTTTATTCGGATCGCGTGTTATTTGTTTTTAATTCTTTTTATTTTGTGGTCACGTGACCATATTTTCGTCCATTACTGCATTAGCTGGGCACAGAGTAAACAAAGAGTATATCACTGATTCACTAGATTAAAAATAAATAGTTATTATTTTTACCAGATTTTCTTTTCTTTTTTAAAATTTTGATAGACACGAGTGAGTTATATATTTATTACCTGTATTTTGCAAGCTTATTTTTCAATAATAAATATATGAGTGAGTTGATAATGCACATACTATTACTATAAGTATTACATTTATAAGATCATAACTTTGGTGGTGGTGGGTGAACTCTGAAAATGACTTTAGAATTTATATTCCTTATCCAAAGCTTAAGGTAGCACACATAACTGAAATCCAGTAAATGTCAACAACAAAAATGGTATCAAATAAATGAAGGAAATTTTTATTCAAGTTTTCAGAAACTGGTGAAAAATGGTTGATGATTCAAAATATATAGGCCTACTCACTTTTCTTATGAATTTAATAGGTTTTGCATCAAAATTATTTATTTAATATAAACATATTTTCTTAAACTTAAAATTTGTTAATTCTTTTTGACAAGATTATAAGAAAACCTTAAAATATATAGACAAAATATTCAATTAATATACTGTAATTTCTGGTTAGTGTGTAGCAATCATTCAGCTGATGGAGCACATATTTTATTTAAATAATTTTTTTTTAAATAAAAAAAAATTAATTATAATTATATATCCACACTATAGTAAAATAAAAAAGTTAGAGGTTCAGAAACCAGCTTATGGCCTTATGTTATCCTTAAACTGTGTTCAAAATTCTTTGCAGATATCTTTAATAGTTATTTTTAAGATATCCTGCAGAAACCGAAATTAATGACTGATTTTCAGTTAACTTTTTAACCACAAATGTCTCCTATGGTATACTCCCATCTTTGATTGAAAATATCTTCAAAACTATTGTGATTTGTCCAAAAATAAAAGCAATTTCATAAAATTTATATCAGAAAAGACCAATAAAATTTTTGTTATTGAATTTTTTCAATTTTTCATGCTTTTTGAGCTAGGTGTGCCACCTTAAGAGATTGTACCATTCAATAGGGGAAAGATTTATGAGGTACACATATTTTTTAAAGCATGTCATTGGAAAGACTGGCTGAGAAAAGATGATGTGGAGATAATAAATATTAAATGGCTGTCTTTTACTGCAACTATGAAATTCTGTCTATGTCCAGTGAAGGCAGATTGTGGAATAACGGAATAACGGTCTACCAGCAGATTGAATTGCTTATTAAGCACCACAACATGAAACATGCTGTTGTGGAAAGAATGTAATTGTGTGCATTCAATGTATAAGAACATTCCTTGTGGTTCCATGCTAGACAGCACTAGAATCATTGAACTGAAAAAGCATTAAATTAGATGAACGATTGGCAAATGTCTGAGTGTGTTTGTATAAAATATGAAGATTTCCTTACTGTGCTGAGTGCATTCTTAATATAGATCTTTCCAAACTGAATCCAATGACACCAAAAGCATCTCTGTAGCTCAATTACAAGCAGAGTTATTACAGTTTTAACGTTTATAGCAATTTCGCCCATTTTGTGTTAACTGCGTTAGAGCTTTTTCCAACCTGAAAATGAATAAATTACTAATTTTGACTGACTGTATATTTAAAAATAACATTGCAAAGCCTCTCAAAAAAATTCAGCCATATCTGTGTGTTGGATACTACTTATGTGGAGAGTCTGAACTATATTGTTCATCATTTCTTCATTTTGTGGACCTTCAAAATAAGCTATTTGTACAACTTCGTTTTTGAGCGTAAAACTTTGCGAAAAATTAAATATTGAAAAATTTGTAACTTTGGTTGTAATTGAGGTACAAACTTCATTTTAGTGTCATTGAAATCAGCAAAAAAAGTTCTATCTGTCTATTTGTTTTTAAAGTATGAATAATGATTTTGAAAAATATGTTTGGAATACCTACTGTATGACTCTATCACTGTCAATTTAGACTGTTAAAGGTCAATAATTCTCTTAAAAACTCAAGAGCACCATTATACATTGTACGGTACTATTTTCCAAAGAAAGCGTGAATGATTACAAGTCTGATGACCCACATAAGTAGTCACACTTTAAGAATGGGATCTGATTTGAATGATGTGATAAACCAACAGTAACACTCACTTGAAGATGGGAGTATGGTTTCCCCAGGAAGGAGTAGGGATCCAAAAGTCCTTACTCTTGGTGTACCATTTAGCCTGAAACAGAAGACTAAGAAACATAAGGTGCAGTTCCAAAACAAAAGGAGAATAGTCAACTGTAAATTTTTATGATGGTACGAGGATATAGCCTCCAGATATTTATCTTTTAGTTCCCAGGACCCAAAGTATGTTAAAATCCCCAGGGAAGGCCGGAAACGTTTTTAGATCCTGCATTTCACAGGTAGCTGTTAGCTTGATGCATAGAGCCTCTGTAGTCTTATGTAACCTGGCCAACCATGTAGGTCAGGTTATAATAATTTGCCAGATATTTAACCCAGCTGACCACTTGACCAGCAATCTTCTGTTGGACTGCTGCCAGTCACCATGTTATCAGCTGATAGCCAACCCAGCAAATTAAAGGAAAATATGAAAAACCTCTTTCTCTGTTTAGCAGTGTGGACATTAAGAAAAATCTAATAATCCATATGCACTTGCATCATTCTAATTATCTAATCTTTCTGCTGCCATTACTTTGTTGTCTATAAATTTAATCTATTCCTAAAATCACAAGTATTTATGTTCTTTTTAACTGTTGGTATTTTTATTCTGTTATATCTGGATGGGATTGGGGGGGTTCACAGCCATTTTCTAATTGATCATTTTTTATAACATTAAATATTCACATACTCTGTAACATCTGACAAATTCTTAAGTGTGCTGAAGCATGAGGCCAGCCACATCAAGTTTTCTAATGTTAATTCAGTTATCTTCAAAGTATTTCTGACCTATCTCACAATAATATTAAAGTTTGAATGATAACAGTATATATTTACTTATATTTGTTTGCAGATGCTATCAGCTGATTTCAATCATGCATGGACTGAACCTCTTTCAAACAAAACATAATGATCTGAAAAACTTTTATCGACAAGATGCTTAGACTTAGCAAGCAGCACAGGTAATTTTGTATGATGGTTACCATGAAGTCAGCTCAGACAAATTTCTATACTTACAAAGAAGGCAGCTCCAATGCGAAGAGCGCCTGTTCCAGAAATAGCCTGAGTAGTGGCATTCTGAAATTGAAAGCAAGTGAAATGATACCATATTAATGAAAGAAAACTGTAGATAAAGTAAACAAAAATATATCAAACATCCATTCAATATGTTCCATGCTGATGCAAGATGTTACTGAGAGATCAACTCTATTTGTGAATCTATTTAACCCATTATTTTAAAAAATCAATAACAAAAAAATCAAGAACACAATGTCTATTATTATAAAGTAGCAGTTCTCAGTGGTTCAAGAAAGTGTCATTTCAAATTACTGTAAGAAATGCTTATATGTACAAAATTTAATTTTGGTATCTAGGATATGCATTTTTTTGGGGGGGGTTCACAACTGAATTAGAATAATTTTGCAGTCTTTTTACTTTAGGCTTATTTATTATTTAAAAAACTACAAAGGAAAATGTTAAATTCAGTCAACAAATTAGTTTATTAACTTAAATTTTTTTTAACTGCAACGAAAAGTAAATTTATTTCTGGTCATCTTAATTTCACATACAAAACCCTAGCTCCATCTTTCAAGCCTTGATGTTAAAGAATAAGAAGCAGTGGGTGTATTACTAAGGTATTTTTATATCGTTATAAAGAGGTAAGATGAAAGGGAGTAAATGGCTGGATAAAAACCACACGCTACACTCTTGATAGAGATGTATGTCTTAATAATATATACTAATATAGTGCAAGAGAGTTAAAGTGAGGAAGCTCTAAAACTATTATTAGTGTCTTTATATATTTTTTTAATCTAAGAAAACCATGGATTTATAAACTATAATTATGTAAAATAAATGCACTTTTTATTTCAGATGTAATAATATATATTTATTATTTCAGAACATTTCACTACAACAGCACAATATGCAGCTGAAATCCTGGATTTAACATAAGTAATCATATAATTTCTCAGTGTTTGCCATTGATGATCACTGAAAAGGCTTTTTTAACTAAGCATTTGTACATGACAGCTTCGTATAATGATGGGCATTATATTTTACAACCCATACCTGACAGAGTTATGAACCTTGTACATTTATAATATAGTCACTCAATTTTTTAAATAAATATTTTTTGATGTAAGATATATATTTTTTAAAATCCAAAATGGCTGAAAATTTAGTAGACAAAGTTTTAACATATCATTTTACTTCATTTCACTGTACTGAATTCTATCATATAACAAGGTATATATTATTTACTCCAAAGCTTTAACATATCATTTTACTTCATTTCACTGTACTGAATTCTATCATATAACAAGGTATTATTACGGTATATATTATTTACTCCAAAGCTTTAACATATCATTTTACTTCATTTCACTGTACTGAATTCTATCATGCAACAAGATATATATTATTTACTCCAAAGCTTTAACATATCATTTTACTTCATTTCACTGTACTGAATTCTATCATGCAACAAGATATATATTATTTACTCCAAAGCTTTAACATATCATTTTACTTCATTTCACTGTACTGAATTCTATCATGCAACAAGATATATATTATTTACTCCAAAGCTTTAACATATCATTTTACTTCATTTCACTGTACTGAATTCTATCAAAGTATCATGTAACAAGGTATATATTATTTACTCCAAAGCTTTAACATATCATTTTACTTCATTTCACTGTACTGAATTCTATCAAAGTATCATGTAACAAGGTATATATTATTTACTCCAAAGCTTTAACATATCATTTTACTTCATTTCACTGTACTGAATTCTATCATGTAACAAGGTATATATTATTTACTCCAAAGCTTTAACATATCATTTTACTTCATTTCACTGTACTGAATTCTATCATGTAACAAGGTATATATTATTTACTCCAAAGCTGTAACATATCATTTTACTTCATTTCACTGTACTGAATTCTATCATGTAACAAGGTATATATTATTTACTCCAAAGCTGTAACATATCATTTTACTTCATTTCACTGTACTGAATTCTATCATGCAACAAAGTATATATTATTTACTCCAAAGCTTTAACATATCATTTTACTTCATTTCACTGTACTGAATTCTATCATGCAACAAGGTATATATTATTTACTCCAAAGCTGTAACATATCATTTTACTTCATTTCACTGTACTGAATTCTATCATGTAACAAGGTATATATTATTTACTCCAAAGCTTTAACATATCATTTTACTTCATTTCACTGTACTGAATTCTATCATGCAACAAGGTATATATTATTTACTCCAAAGTATTTCACAAAAAGTAGCAGCTCACCAAGCTGTTCAGTTCTTCCTAATCACTCAGATAAATTACTGGAGCTTGAAAAAATAAAGGACTGAAATTAAAAGGTTTTCAAATTTTCATCAAAGATTCTTCATTTTTAAGTAAAATAAATCTTGAAAAAGTTCTAATTTCTTATATTACCTACCAGTGTTACTAAGGTTTTATTCTTTGTCAACTTGTACTAGTCAGTGAACTTTTTTAATTTTTATATTATGATTAAGATATAAAACAACATACACATGGAAGTTAATATATATAATGATTAAGATGTAAAACATACACATGGAAGTTAATATATATAATGATTAAGATGTAAAACAACATACACATGGAAGTTAATATATATAATGATTAAGATGTAAAACAACATACACATGCAAGTTAATATAAGCATTATAATTTGAAGAAGCTGGTTTAGCAAAAGAACATAAAGTTACCAACAAGCATATCACAGTTTTATTTCATGCAGATAATCAAAAAAAACTTCAAGTAATCAAAGAAACGGTCTAACCAGGCCATTCTTTAGCACAGGACTGCCTGTACCAAGGGCCAGTTCAGCAGCAGATTTGAAAAATTCTGGAACACCAGTGATGCCAGCATACTCTTTGTCCATCTTGGCAGCCATAATCTGCTCCTCAGCCTGAATGAAAAACAAATCAGACCACAGCTCAATGCAGTTCTTGACCAATACAATCACAATGCCAATGACCAATTCCGGAAATGTTTTTTACCTGTACTTCTTCAGTTCTTGCACAAGTATGGTAAAATCATTCATTTAATTGTAATTATCAAAAGGTTTTCTGCATCAGTCAATTTTCACCAATCAAGGATACTAGTCATGTACTATGTAGTTTTCTTCTTTTGTTTTGTTATACTTTAACAATTAACTTTAGCAATTAACCCATTAATGAGAAAACTTCATTATACTAATAGGTGCTATTTAACAACTGTTGACTAATAACAAACTGTCCAAAGTTGAACTGATTCTAGTTATAACTTCTGATTAATAAGAATAAAAAGTATGAAGTCTAGTGGAGTAGGTGATCATAATAAATGGTAGTTAATGTGAATGCACCCCTCCCCTCCCTGCATTAAAACTAAAACAAAATGCTATACTGACACCAATTGCATGCAACAACCATTGTCCAGTACATCGCAGCAAATCGGTGAATCTGTAGGAGCAAATTAATCTATTGTTACCGGGTCGGAGTGGAGGTGTGTTGTACAGAAATTAACTCTTCAAATGCAAATAAAGAAACAAGATGCAGTGGCTGATTTATAAAAAAATTTAATAAAATCTGCATTTGTTATTTTTTTGTTTTAAAAAAAGAAGTAATAAAACCAAAGTATTACAACAAGGACAAATAAATAGTCCGTTTTCTTTTTTGTTTATCTAACCTTTTATTATATATTCAATGTTAGCAGTTGTGGTCCTCATCTCCCTTCCCCATTATTAGCACATTTTCACTAGTCAGTTGTCATAACCAATTCAGAGTTACTACTGGTACATTTTCACTAGCCACTTGTCATAACAAATTGAGAGTTACTATTGGCAAATTTTCAATAGCCATTTGTCATAACAAACTGAGAGTTATTATTGGTGGGAGTATTACTGGCATATTTTCACAGCCAGTTGTGGTAACAAATTGAGAGATATTCTTGGCTACAATTTCAAGGGTTGACGTATGTATTTGCTCTAATTTTCAAATGAGCTTGAAACATTTACAATCATGGTGAGATTCAAGCAAGAAAAATCACTATAACCAAGGCTAGGTTTGAACCCATAACCTTACACCTCTAATGCATAGTCATTTGAGCTAATTAAAATTATTAAAAACATAAAATATTTTAAAGCCAAACAAGAAAACATTTTATTTAAACCACTTAAAACTGCTCATACTGAATTCATCTGTTATGACATTTTAAAACATGCAATTCAATTGCTACTTGCTAGGAAATTTTAGACCAAAAATATTATTCAACAAAGTGATAAATACTAGTTTTACAGTCATCTTCCCATAAAGATAATTCCTGTTTATCTATTCAAAAGGTTAGGACTGAATATAACAAACAAAGCATGAAATCTTCAAAAATAAAGGCTGATATACCATTTCAAAGAGACAACATCTATGCTAATAAATAGCAATAGGAAATTGCCTTTAAAAAAGTATTAAATCAATCATATTAAATTCACCTAATGCAAATATTTAGTTTAAATGCCCTAATTATATGAAATGATAAAATAACATTCAGGTAAATCATGAAAAATATATTTTTATTACAGTGTATATTATAATGAAAATATAATTTAATTAATAATCACTATTAATCACTTTGTGGTTTACCTTAAGTACTGATGGCAGAATAAATGGTTTTCCATTGTCATCACGGTAGGCACCCACACCAAGGTTGATCTTGCTGGGGTTTGAATCCTTCTTGAATGCTTCTGTTACACCAAGGATAGGATCTGGAGGACCCATCTCCACATTTGTCCACCAGGCCCTAAGGAGATCAAGACAACTCATCATGATCTCCATGTTTCTACCCCAACTCTACAGTACTAGTACTAGTAGTAACCAAGACAACATTTTTTGTATTATCTTCACCTCAATATTTGATCGCCAGCTCAAGACAATGTGATTATCTTATTTCCAAATTTGATCACCAGTCCTAGCAGAGATCAAGGCAACATCACTATCTTTACCTCTACATTTGATAATCCACTCTGGCAGTAGTTCTACTTCTGAAGTTCTAGTAGAAATTAGAACATCACTATCTTTACCTCTACATTTGATAATCCACTCTGGCAGTACTTCTAGTAGAAATTAGAACATGGCTATCGTTATCTCTACATTTGATAATCACCTCTGGCAAAGATCAGGACACAATCAATATATTTTCCTCCAAATCTGATATCTAGCTCTGATGCTAGTGGCAGACCAAGATAAGAATTTTATCTTTCCTCCACATTTGACCACCCACTCAGGCAAAGATATATTTTTGCTTTTTTCCCCTCTATGACCTCTATTCCCCACCGGAACCATGATAGACTTTTTATCCCTGTGTTCTAAGTCTTGGTTGGTTCCTGCAAGGACTTCCTCTCCTCAGTGGAATCTGGAGAGGGTGAGATGGTGTTACTTACTGCTGAGAATCTGGAGGCAAGCCAGTGTGGTGGGTGGTCTGCTTTTTGTTTTAATTATTTTAAATAATGTTTTAATTAGTTATTTTATTTTTTGAGAAGTGATGACCCTTGCTTCTTTGGTGTCACTACTGGTCTCTAGGAGGAAGGCTGTGAGGGTGGAGTGGATCATTGTTTTAGCTCGGAGTGGGTGAAGGGAACAGTAAGATGGTAGTGTTGAAGAGGAAGTGCTGGAGGGCGAAAATATCTTTCATTGTGTTTCTCTGGTCATTGTGTGTAGGACATTGTATGAGAAAATGGTCTTTTATATTGTCTTTTCTGCAATGGGTGCAGGTTTTTGGTTGGTAGTTTGGTTTGTGCATATGTAATTTAGTCTTATGTTGCATGTGTGAGTGGGTGATGTGTTGTGTTTTGAGGGAAAAGGTTCTTTTTTAAAAACACTGTTGATTTAGTTGTGTATTTCTGTTTTGTGGGGTGGTGTCTTTAGTTGTTTGCCATGTTTGGTGCCATATTTTTCCACTCTATGTGTTTTCATTGCCTGTTATGTTCGGTGCCATATTTTTCCACTCTGTGTTTTCATTGCCTGTTATGTTGCAGGGACTGGGTATCTACATGAGAGTTGTGCTGGTCAATTTGGCTTGTACTTGTAGCATATTAAAGAGTGGTTGTGATTTGGTTGGTAATATGTGCTATGATGGTGAGGAAGGGGTTGAGGGATATTAATGAGTCGGATAGGATGAAAATATTTATGTGTGGAGGGGAGGATGGTTTGGACAGCAGGTGAGTATGTGAGTATCAAATGTGCTGTGTATAATTTGTATGTATGAGTGCCCATGGGTGTGTGGGTTGCTGCACTGGTCCGTGTTTTGTTTGAAGCCCATCAATGTAAAGATGGTAATGGTTGTGGTAGTGGAGTGTAATGTGTTCTAGTCCTTTTGTTTGATACTAATGATAGCGAGCAGGTTAGTGTTTTTCTTGGGGTTCTGGAGTAGTGAGAGATGGGGAGGGGGGAAATATTCCATGGGGGTGCTGTTATCAGGGTGTCTAGATTGTGTGACTGGAGTAGACTTTTTTATGTCAGCTGATTGGGTGGATATCTGGCATTGCACCATTTCCTGTGTTGTCTTGGTTTTGATAAGCTTGGGGATCTTGCTTGTCCCACTGCACATTTAGTAGGTAGGTGCTGGCAAGAAGGAAGGGGCCATGTTTGACTCTACCCACCCAAAGTTTGAGTATTTGTTTGCTGCACCTTCTTATGAGTATGAGATGACTGGTTTGCCTGTAAAGTTCCTTGGTACTAGTGTCTGGCAGGGCATGCATGCAGGTCCTTAGTTTTTACGTGTTTTGATGGGTTGTTTGTGAATGTATGTTGTGCTGCCATAGTCAATGATTGGGTATATCATGAATTTTATGGTGAGTACAGAGTAGTACTTTTTTAGTAGTGTCTATACATTTGCACCCCAGTTTATGCCCTCGTCATTTGTAGGATGTTAATTATTGTGGTTATTCTCATTGCTGTGTTGGTGATGTGTTGGTTGAAGTTTAAATTTTCATCAGTCTTGAAAATGGAATGCTGGGATTTGTCTCTAAGTATTTCAGAATTCAAAAAGAACACTGCTTGAAACAGATTTCTGTTTGAGAAATAACATTATAAAAATAATGTTACCATTTTGTTACAAATTTTACCATAAAATTCATTTTTAAAAAATATTATTATTTTTTATTTTAATTATTATTATATTTAATACAGGCATTTAAAAATATTATTTATAATTATATCTGAACAAAGTGAAAACATCTTTCTGCATATAATTAGACTGACTATCTATGCAAACTAGAAATAAATTTGATTCTACTTTTTCCCAGCAGGTCTAGCTAGCCACTATAGATGATTAGATCATTCAACTATAAAATATAATTTTAAAAAATAAAAATTAAGTAAATAAATTTAAAACAGAATTTCTTCAAAGTAAATATATGTAGGCCTATATGACTAGTAAGAGTGTTTGTGCCTGAACACTGTTCAGTGAACAGATATAATGAAATACAAATAGTTGTCTTAGCTTCAATCAATGATATTTATAATATTTTATTTTTCAGTGCATTAAAATTAAACATAAGAAAACTATGTATAATATCCTAATAATATGTGTTATGTAAGTTTTAACATTGAAGAAATAAATATCATTTCACAAGGAAATACTGAGTTGTCTTTTTTTTAACATTAAGGGTATAAACTATAATAGTTATTCTCATATTCCACGTCACCTCCTTTTTTTTTCCTGAGGTCAAGTTCACCATTACACTCATAATATAAATATGAATACCCAATACTTCTGTTCTACAGAGTCTTACACCTCAATGATTTCTTTTAAGGCTTATTTAAGGCTACTGAGCCATGACTTAAGTTTTTTTCTCTAAGAGTAAGATTTTTTATTTTAAAATGGCTTCTGTTCTTTCTTATCCAAATCTGCACACAAAGGCCTATCGTTTACCCTGATTAAATGGATGACAGCCAGCTTTTAATGAGTTAGATATATTGTACTGAAATTAAGAAAATAATATTCAGTAAACAATGTATCAATGAAAACTGTAACTAAAAAAAGTAAAATAAAAAAAATAAAAATAAAAAGTTCCGCTGCTAGGCTTCATTACTTGCTTTAATTTAAACAATGTTGGTCATTGCCCTATTTATTCTATACTCGTAATCTTGTCAACAAGCCTTTCACGGTTCTGATAAACACCATACGGTAAAAACATGTTTTTATTTGCAATTCATTCTAATTTTACTAACTACATAGTCTCAACTTGAATCATGAATGAAATTCAGAATTTACTGTTGGGATATATCGAAAATAATTACTAAACGACATCATCAACACATTATTGAAAAGTAAACTGTATATAAAGTTAACTACTTTTGAAATATTCTTTGAACCACTAACAGTAACAGTGAATAAATATTACGAGTGATATTTACTTAGTTTTCGTGCCGAAATTAGTGATACTACAATGCCGGTACGGTTAATAAACGTTAAGTACTTTTAATTAAAAAAGAATACATAGAAAAAAGAAAGACTTTTTAAAAAAATAATAAATCTTACACATTTCGACTGCTGATGCCAAGGGATGGCGCATTTTTTAAAAGTGAACAGAAGGAAGACGACCGAAACACATGCACTGCCATGTTGTCCAGTTCAAGGTGATAAGAATGGTAACTCTTGTTCATGCACGTATCACGTGCATTGCAAAAATGTTGGGATGGGTTCAAGGCCGGTATCACCTTGACATTTAAAGAGGAAATTACGTATACGAATTATAATAGTAACCGCAACTATCTGACTAATCAAAGACTTATGATGCAATGATTTCAAGTACTCTTATCAAACTTGGAACACGCATTTATATAACATAGATAACATACGCTGTGTAGCATATGCCTTATTAAAGCACTGTAGGCCTACTTGAAGTATACATGTACTCGATTTTGTTTTTTTCCCGCAGAGTTGAAGATCCTAATCTCGCGAGAAAAGCTGAGATTCATGGCTGTCTTATTTGAAAAGAAATTGGCGGATGGTGTACAAAGGATAAAATTTGTCTTACATCAAAAACAGTCATGACTTCAGGTCAAGTCATTATAAGTAAACACACCCTGGAGAGAGCTGTGCAATATTTTGAGAACTGTGAGTAAACTTATTGTAATATACTAGAAATTTGTTCAGGAATTAATCATTTTTGCATCCAACTCAGATCTGTCGTCTGCTCAAGTTTTCACATTGCGAGAGTAAATAAATAGAACTGGTGTTATGTATTAAGAAGAGAATTTTTTATAATGTATTTTTTAGTTTTAGTTTTGCATTACCATAAATGAACGAGTTTTATTTCTTGTATTCTGTTACTTATTGTTATATCGATTTATCCTCTTAAAACTTAAACTACTCTGACTTAAGAGTTTGTAAATACTGTGACATGAAACTAGTATTTAAAGACTGGGCAGATACGAAGCTGAGAAATACAATAAATTATTTCTTTTTAAAGAAAAAATACTACCATTGATAAGAAGACAAACAGTCATCTTTTGAATAATTAAAAAATGTAAACATAAATTATTTTAAATGGGGTTTTTGGGGTGTACATTGATTATCATTAAAATGTTTATGACACTGACAGTTTGCCTTTATTTGGAAAGTCTTTACAGTTTACAGTAGTATATTTCTGTTATATATATATTAAAATTTTGTTTTAGCTACAGTAAATTAAAAGTTATTATATTAAACAATTAAATATAATATTACAATTAAGAACAAAACAGGTATTATTAAAGATTATTATTTTTATTAACTGATCCATTTATTTTCAACAAAAGAAAAATTTTTTAGTGGTTCATATTAATTTAAATTTCTAAGTAATTTAAAACCGAAGTGCAGCACAATAATCGTGTGTGTGTGTGTGTGTGTGTGTGTGTGTGTGTGTGTGTGTGTGTGTGTGTGTGTGTGTGTGTGTGTGTGTGTGTGTGTGTGTGTTGAAAACATCTCCAAGTCACAAATCTGGCAAGGCAATGTTTGAATCCCAATCCACCATACCATTTCTGCAAGAACATTATCTAGGCCTTGTGTTGTTTACCCATTAACACTTTTGATTTCATTCAAATATTGATAATGTACATTTTGCTTCATTTTTTGAAGCATTGGATCTCTTTTGTAAATTATAATTAATAATTAAAATAAAAGTTTGGCAGATATCATTAGTTAGATTAGGATGTAAATAAATGAAGATAACTTTTCAACAATTTAAAAAATTTAAATTTTAAAAAATTCATAATGCTTTATTAGAGTGCTTAGATATATTATACAACTTGTATTACAAGACAAAAATAATTTAAATTTGTTTAATATTAATTGTAATTTTGAATAGTTTGTTTGGTATACTTTTAAGCATTTTGAATTTTCTTGTTGTATTGTTTTAAAAATAATTTTTAAAACAGAGAAACTTTTTCCAAATGTATGCTGCATCATTCTGTTGCTTAAGTCTCACAAATTGATGCTAACCTCCATCATTAGCTAAGTAAATTATAGTACATAAGTATAAAGAGTATTTAAATTGTTTATTGTTGGCAGGAATAATTCAAGCTATCATCACATTAGTGTTTCTTTTGTTGCTGTTTGGCATTAATAAAAAAAAACATTCCCCCTCTTATTGTTTTAACTTAACTAAAATTTTAATTTTAGGTAAATCCAAAACAGTGGTGAAGGGGAACAAGGAACTTCACTCAGCACTAGATGTCATACGAACTGTTTCTCAAGAAGAAGGATTGGAACCCCATCATATTACTACTTTGCTTGCTGCTGCTGCTAGAAATTGTTTTGGTAAATTGATTTTGATTGAATAGTTAATAAAATCTTTAAGTTTATATGAACCCTCTTGCCTTCCACAGTTCCAGATGTAATACAAATAGCGATAATTTTAGTGAAATCATAAATCATAATTTTGTTTTCCACTATATTGATGTTGGTACGATTTTATTTTAAATGTATCCCATAACCACTCATATATTAATATAAGCCTATGAGTAGGACTACATTGGTAAATATTAAATTAAATACAACCATTTATGCTCACTTACTAAATTATACACATTTTCAGAAAAGTATATCTAATATTAATCCAGTCCAATTGTTGACAACATTTGCTTCAATGCCTTCATCAAGTCCACACTTTTGATCTTAAGTCATCAGTAGTGGAAAAGTAAAGTTGAGATGGTGGGAAAAGTAGAATGATTGTCTTCTTGTTTGTAATTGTATTCATTGTCAGTCACTAGCTTAGTAACAAGCTTGATTCATTTGATGTATTTGTTTCATTGGTATCTTAGCCTTAGTTTTCTGTTAGTTTTCTAGAATTGCATCATATTCTCTAGTGTAAAATTATTAAAATGTTGATGTACGGGTTTAAAATATGTAAAACTAAAAGCATATATTATTTTTGAAAACTTGGAAAATGAAGTTGGGGTATATTTTACCAGACAAAAATTATTTTTAAATAAACAATAAAACATATTTGTTTTAAGTGAGTTATAAAACCATAACTTCATAACGTGGAAACCAAATTAATTTCCCAGTGATAAAAAAATATCAACCATCATTTTTTAAAAAGCTGTTTTTCTTAACTAAACATAAAATGGACTAAGTTATTATGCTGCAAAGATAATATTAAATAATAAACTTAATCACTTAATGGGGTTGCTTAAATTCTTGAATTTAATTCATAAATATTTTTTCCTACCTTTACTCATTCAGGTTTAAAACATACACATCAGTTATGCAAAAGTTTAAATGCCAAAGAAACAATACGGAAATGTACACAAATATGAAACTACTTACAATATATATATATATATAATTATTAGTTTATTCAAAATATGTCAAGATTATCAGAAATCTTAGCTGTTTTTAAATATTTGGGACTTAGAAAATAACTATCAAAGCAAACATGATCGTTGATGGAAATGAGAGTTATTTTTTCATTTGTAGTTAAACTCTTCACACCAATCAGAATGAAATGACAGTTATCTTTCTGCAATATGGTGCCATTGAAAAATGTAATAAGTAGTGTTTAATATTACCATCATTATTTAATATTCACAAATTTATGATTTTCTTTGTCATCTGCTAAATTGGAAATGAAAGCAAGTTAGTTTACTTAAAACTGAATATTTCTGAATGCAATGAATAAATTTGAAAAAAAATTTGCTTATGAATATTTTGATTGAACCAATTGTTTAAATAGTACATAGCATTTATGTACGACCTGTAGATTTTCAGAATAAAATTTTTGGATCCAATATATGTGTGACGAAGTGTTTCAAAGAAAGCACCTTTTTAAAATATTTTTTCTTTTAAAAAATGACTGTTTCAAGCTAATATGTATCAAGAATATTGCTTTAATATATGGTAAGTTTGTCAGATTATTTTTCACAATGAATATCAAAGAAAAGAGTAATATGTATGTCACAAAAAGAGGTTCCATTTTAAGTTCAAAACAATTTGTATTACAAATAATTATGAAATAAATAAACACAAATTTATTCAACTATCTTATGCATCTCTCACATTTATTCTGAATATATAGAACCAGAGATGTACCTGATGTTGCTTGACTTAGATATGTAATTGAACTTTTAATAAAGAAAATTTCATTTTTTTAATCTGAAGCACACAGGGTAGATGATGGTAGTTATATTGTGTTGCATAAATGTATGTTGTACTAAAAATAAATGACAAGCATTTTTTCACTCTAGTCTATGGGATAAGGTTTTCCAACATGCAGGTTTATTTGTTCACTTAAGAGCATTGATATTGTCAGTGCAGATGACTGCATGGGTAATCGCTTAATGTTCGCCCAGTGAATAATACAATTAATAGGTCATTTATGTGGTGCTCTTTTGAGACACTGGATGGAAGGGTTGGGTGACAGATTCTGGTGTATATTATTATTATATTTACATAATATTTACCTTGACCCAATAAAACAATCATTGTCTACTAATAATATGAACATCTGAGCAGTCCATTTACCTGATTGGGAACATAGCCACAAAATGTCTCAGTCTAAAATATCTATTTACTCAATGGATCCTCTGCCATAAGTGCTTCAGATCCAATTTACCAAAGTCCACCCATCAAAAAATGAGTACTAAATGACTGACTAAAAGTCCTAAGGGGAAATGTTCTTTATGAGCAGTCCACATGCTATAAAACAATCACTGATTGGCCTTTACAGTTTATTAGTATGTGTAATAGAATGTGCTTACCATTTTAACCATGTAGAGGCCTTCATTCCAACCTTTCAGTTTATTTTGCTTTTAAGTGTTGGCCAGATAAGCAGCCTTTTGAGTTCAAATTCAAAGGGTTAATCTTTAATTTAATCTTTAATTAACCTTTTGAATTTGAACTCAGAAGACTGTTTATCTTAAAAAAGTGTGTCTATCTAAGGGCAGCTGCAACTAGACATTATGCACTACTGACACATGCAAGACAAAAAGTAATTAAATCACTACAGGCACCACAATTTCTAAAAGTGTAAACTCCCGACTAAAGGATGGTGTAAAATGTTTTGCCAGTCTGATTTTATTATATTTTGAGTACTTTATGTGGGCCTCATGAAACTGTGTCAGGGGATGATGGTTGCACATGCCTGATCTAAACCATTGCCTGTAAAAATATAATTTTGTTTTCAATTACAGCCCAAACAGTTTGTCGAAAGTTAATTCGATTGCTGATACCTAGGGTACACATCCCTCAAGAAGCTGTGGTTAGAGCAATTTCATGGATATCAACTAATAAACCACCTTTGTCACTACAGGTAAATATTTTTTTCAAACTGTGTGTTGGACCTTCTAGGAAATTGAAAATATTTTACTATTGCTCTAGCTATCATATTAGATTAAGGTAATTCTAAAGAAATTTATCATACCCTATGAGAGGCTTAAATTTAAAATTGCTAAAACCTTTTCATCATTGATTGTTTTATAACGTTAGATCATAATATGATGAAAATGTGTTTGAAAATTTAGGTTTGTTGGTAAAATATTTAACTATAATCATATTTATGCTAGCATCTGTTGATGTTATGTATGTGACATTTAAACAAAATAGCTTGTTCTATATATAATATAAACTAATAATTAACTCACTTACACTTAAGGTATCTTGTTCTGTAAACATAACTAATAATTAGCTCACTTACACTTAAGGTATCTTTCAGATGAAAATTATATAGAATGAGAGTATACAAGCAGATTAATTAGACCCAAACCAGTTAACTCTGACCTAATAAAATATGGAATACTCATTCTTTTTAGAATGGATTTTTTTAATAAAATTCTTGTTTATTATGTTTTGTTTCTTTTCATTTTGCAGTGTATGCTGATACGTTGGATTTTAGTTGTCTATGACTACATTGATGGCTATGACAAGTTGCATTGCCTTTATGGAGTTTTGTTTTTCTTTTTGGATTGTCAGGCCATGGTCAGTTTAAGGGTCACATTTTAAAATGTACATATGTGAGAGAGACAGACATTCCATAAAATTAGATCTCGCCTACTTATATTAAGCATATGTATACATATAATACATCAAGGGCTAATGATATTAACCTAAACAGAAAAATATTCATTTGTGTTTATAATACAATTATTGTTTGCAATGGAACAGTTGTAATGTGCTTTACATGGCTAAATTAATTGTGAGGAGCTAATATAATAAATAAATATTTTATGTGTTGTATGTTTTGCATTGAGCTTTTTAGATAGTACACAAGTGCAGATTGAAGTTTAAAGGGTTAATTAAATTTCATTTAAAATTATTTACATGCTGTAATGGGAAGAAGTTCTGGGCTGGTTGACTAGTACTATAATAGAAACATGAATTTGAATCCTTCTCGTGAAAATGGAGTTATGCAATCATTGTGAATTTACGACTCCCCTTCATGCCTCATTTTACAAATGATACATTATTATTTGCTACTCTAAAGTTGCATCTGATGTGTGTGTGTGTGTATATATATATATATATATATATAATTTATAAATTTGTACACATTTCATTAATCACTCATTTCCAAGTTCCAATTATTAGTCATTTTGAAATGATTTTCAGAATTATTTTATTTTTTTATTTAAAGAGGATGAAAGTTGGGTGTGTTGATTTCTTTTGATACTTATTTTAAGTGAAGTGTGCCTTAGGAACTGAAGCATTTCTTTAATTTATTCATAATCCAGTAGTCTATAATGTATTGAAATGCTCAATCCTTAAAAGCTGCCATAATTGAAAACACGCTACTCCCGTCTAGTTGTCCACTGCAGTTTGATATTGTTATTTGTTTTACTAATTTTGTCCACAACAATTGATTATTGTTACCAGCAATGCAACAGCAACAGCAATTGCATATTGTTATTTTTGCATTGCACATTTGGTCCATAACAGTTACATATTGTTACCTGCATTGCACAACTTAGCACATCATTTATCATAGTGGGATGCGTGCTATCTCAGGAGAGAGAAAAAAGAAAATACCCAACTGCCAGTCATGTTTTTCCCTGACAAGACTGCATTAATGGTAGAGGCTCTGTCGATCAGCACTTGAACAGTATACTTGCCTCTTTCTTTTCTTTCATCTTAATGTCTTACTTCTAGTATAGCTCAGTCAACCTGTACTTGAACAGTATGTTGGCTTTGTTCTCTCTTATTCTGATGTACTAACAAAGCTCAGTTAATCAATGCTTGAACAGTATGTTGGCTTTGTTCTCTCTTATTCTGATATCCTAACAAAGCTCAGTTAATCAATGCTTGAACAGTATGTTGGCTTTGTTCTCTCTTATTCTGATATCCTAACAAAGCTCAGTTAATCAATGCTTGAACAGTATGTTGGCTTTGTTCTCTCTTATTCTGATATCCTAACAAAGCTCAGTTAATCAATGCTTGAACAGTATGTTGGCTTTGTTCTCTCTTATTCTGATATCCTAATAAAAGCTCAGTTAATCAATGTTTGAACAGCAAACTGCTTGTTTTCTTTCATCCTTGTCCTAATAAAGTTCAATCAATCAATGCTTGAACATGTTTGTCTTTTTTTCTTCTCTAATTTCCTAGTAAAATTCTGCCATCAGTGGCAACATCTCATTCTTACAGTTTATTTGAAGTGGGGAAAAAATTAACAAACTTTTGAACATAACAGTTGATTTCATGAAAATTTGCCTATACATCTACTCAAACAACTGCATTTTCCAGTCTTTCAGTAATGTTTGTTTTAATGTTTTTGTAAGCACAAACTCATTTTGTCAGGAAATTTTGTTTGTAAATTATTTGTTTTTCTCCTGCAACTGTCATTGTGTCAGTTTTATTCTGTTTCATTTGTGCACATTCATGTATTACTTACTGGGGACTTTGTGTATGGAGGAGAGGGAGAAAACTGCAGTGTGACATTAAATGTTTACTTATGAGTAATTTACTGCATGCAAAACTTGTTTAGGGATTTTCCTATGTAAAGAAATGAACTATTTCGCACTTTGAAATAAATGAAATATAGACACCTTTTTCTTGTTTTGTTTCTGCAACTAATCCATGTTTGTGAGGTTTTAATGCAGCATGATTCATTATTGTGTATACTAAAATTTGTATGCATTTCCACTGATCACCTCCAAAAATAATCAAAAGCATTGTTTAATGTGATTCTGAACCATACATTCTTTCCAAAGATTTTATGTTATTTGTACTCTGCTTTCTTCAAAACTACATGAGCACATGCGGATGGCTGCTCAGTTTCATAGAGTAATTATCCTCTTAACATATAGATTTTTCCCTTCCAGCTGCCCCATATATGTCATCTCCTGTTCCTGCTAACTCGTAAAGAAGATGTGAAGATGTTCCGAGTTCGTAAACTTTTGTTCCTCATACAGAAAAGAGTGGTAAGTTGTTTTTAAGAATTTTTTTTTTTGTACACCTATGATACTACAAGGTGACAGCAAACCTTCCCACATTTCACTAAGTCCATTAAGTCATCGTGATGGAGGGTTTTGATGTACAGCAAACCTTCCCACATTTCACTAAGTCCATTAAGTCCTAGTGATGGAGGGTTTTAATCTGAAATTTATATTTGATGTATAGCAAAAATGATTTGGTGTTTTTCTTTTCACTTGAACTCTTACTTAGTAACACTAACAGGAATCTTGAATATTATAAACTGTCATTCGTGGAAATAGGTCAAACCTCTTAACACATACACACACTTTAGTTTATGTGGGTTGATCTTAATTTTTGTAAATTTCCAAAACACTGCCATGACAATCAAGTTTTGAAGCAACCCTAAGGCATTTTTGTCAAAGTTTATAGATTCAGTAATAAAATTCAGAGAAAAAAAATAACTAGAAATCTTGGTTGTTCAGCTTAATGTGAAGAAAATTAATTTTAGCAAATTTGCATACAGTTGGTGTGTTTCAGCCCTGTAAAGCAGTAACGTTGGGACTGCCTATTTAAATAACACAATTTGTCTACTAATATTCTTCTGCATTGTGCTTTCCTTTTAACTGATTGCAAGGTTTATATTATGGTATGCTTGATAATGGAATCATTGAGTAATTATTACTACTAATACTAATGGGAACATAGTACAGTTTACTTCATATGCAAAATGTCACCATTCATGCACTTTTTCAATGCAGTTATGTACCTATATGCACTTTTTCAATGCATTTATGTATCCACATGCACTTTTTCAATGCAATTATGTATCTACATGCACTTTTTCAATGCAATTATGTATCTGTATGCACTTTTCTTTGCAGATAGTGCAACTTAGACTATAGTTGACCTTAGAGCCTTGAGACAATGGAAATGATAACATTAAATTATGAATGCCAAATGATAATTTATTATATTTTTAATTGTATATCTTTTAGATGAACATTTTGTCTCTTTTTCTTCTTCAGGGCCCCCAACCTTGTCTTTTGGGATTGCTCACAATTTACAAGCTGTACTATCCAAATTTAGTGTCTTTTATTTTGCCTTCCACAAACAAGGTATGTTCTGATATAACTGTGTACATTTTTCTTCTTTTTTATTTCATTTAAATCAAAAACTTTGAAATAGTGTTCTCTCTCTCATTCACTCCAATATTAAACCCTTGAAGCTCATTCACTCCAATAGTAAACCCTTGAAGACAGTTTATTTGGTTATTTAATTTTACTGTTCAAGTCATTTCAGTATATTCAAGTTATAGACCTACATAGCTAGAAATATAATGTTGATTACTGTATTTGAAGTTTATCATTTGCTTATATTGCACCATATGTATTGGTGAATTTGACATTTTTTCTTTGAAGAAAAAGGCAAATAGCTCTAAGAAGTTTAATTATAATAATTATTGATTTTCTTTCCAATACAGCTCTTTTTTGGATCATTTGATCGCAAATGGAAGAGTGAGGTCCGTCAGGTAATGAGCAGATCTGAGACACAAAGAATAAAAGATAAGCTGGGAATGGGGTCATCTTGGACATCTTGTCTAAGTACATCAAAGTCACAACAGCTAGCTACTAGACCTCCAGTGAGTTGTTTAACTTTACATAAATAAAGCAAAGTTGAGAAGCTATAAGAATGATTCTCATTGCAACAGAAAAGTATTAAAGACATTTTGATAGATGTTTAACTTTACTTAAATAAAGCAAAGTTGAGGGGCTATAAGAATGATTCTCATTGCAACAGAAAAGTATTAAAGACATTTTGATAGATGTTTAACTTTACTTAAATAAAGCAAAGTTGA
Source organism: Sinotaia quadrata (assembly GCA_028829895.1). Taxonomy (NCBI): domain Eukaryota; kingdom Metazoa; phylum Mollusca; class Gastropoda; order Architaenioglossa; family Viviparidae; genus Sinotaia; species Sinotaia quadrata. The sequence goes on from CM054181.1 coordinate 131,254,616, forward strand.
GGGGCTATAAGAATGATTCTCATTGCAACAGAAAAGTATCAAAGACATTTTAATAGTTGTTTAACTTTACATAAATAAAGCAAAGTTGAGAAGCTTTTGATTCTCATGCAACAGAAAAGTTTTAAAGATATTATAATAGATGTTCAATATGAGCCTATTAGTGTTATTTTAATTAATCATTATTTGGATAATACTGTTAGAAATGCTTGAACAATGGACATGGTTATATGAATACAGTATTTACATGAATGGAAGTTTATTACATCAAATATATTTAACTGCCTATCTATCTATTTATATGTCAAGATGGATGATGAATGGATGGAAAATGGTGGGTAAAATAGAGTGTGACATACAACTTTCTGGCACAGGTAGTAGAATGAATACATGACTGAACTGTCAAAGGCTGTTTTTGAGAAAGTGTAAATTTACAAACTTCATTCTGTTGATGAATTTTGTATTAGATATGTATAACACCAACAGCAGAATATATTGTTAACATAATGTCAAAGCATAAAACTCTGCACCATCATTTATCTGAATGGATGAAAAATGGATGCTGCTATTTGATATCTAATCAGTTTGCCCCCATAAAAGAGGGCAAAACCTTTGTTGGCTGCATGGTTTTGTACATTGTAGGTCATAAAAATGATCAATTCAGTTATTTATTGTAGGATTGGGGATTTCTTTTTCTTATTGTTTATTTGATTTTGATGGGAAGAACTCTTGGAGTTTGGGCTAATCATACCTAAAGTCTAATTTGGGTGGAGACAGGTGATGAGAAGAGCTCTTGGAGTTTGGGCTAATAATACCTAAAGTCTAATTTGGGTGGAGACAGGTGATTTGGATAAAGTCTCATTTTTTCAGCAGGCATTACCTCAGTTGGACAGATAAATTTCTGTTGTCTGGCTTGTAAAATTAATTTTTTTTTTGGCACCCTAAAGATATAGTTATTTTAATTTTATCTTAAATATCTATAGGTTTTCTATGAAGTTTTTTGTGGATAAGTAAAAAGAAAATATTACATGATGCAACATTCTCTGCAAGATAAATTTGTATTCCATTTTGTCCCGTGAATGGTGAAACAGTTTTGTTGGCCTTATTTAATCATGTTATGTGTTTGTGGCCAGTTGGTCTATCTTCTTCACATATTTCAGTATCTGTAATGCTTAGGGATAAGGCGTTGACAATAAATTTTCCTCATTAGATGCTTGTGTTAGTTATTTTAGTCAACTGCTTCCCCTGTAGAAATTCATAGCATCTACTTAGATGACTTGTTCTCAGGGGGTGATAATAAAATATAGAATTCTGAGATGGTTTACATGATGCATAATCTAATATATCAGTGAAAATCTTACTTAAATGGTGTGTGCATGCTTGTTGTATATGTGCATGTTGGGTGCAGATGATTTTTTTTTTAACATGGGGGATGTTTATAATTCATGAATCTACATATTACACATGCAGTTTATGAAATTACTAAAATAGTCTGAACTTTTAAATACACTTGACAAAGGTAACTTCAAGAATAGCCGGGACGTTAAATCTTTTTGTGTAGAGATTATCAAGTCAGCTCTCAGAGCTAACCATTACAGCCGTTCAGCAGTCTTGTGTATCACAACCTGTGTAGATCCATATTTTAAACAATTTTCTAATTAAAAATATTTTTTATTTGACATTTAATGAATTTAAAAACAAAATTAAAAGTATATATGATGTTGATTTGATGTTCAATTATGCAAAATTTAAAAGATAAATTGTTATTTTGTTTTGAAGCCAAGAAAAAGAAAGCGGTTCAATGTACCACGTTCACATTCAGCCTTTGAAGAATGCAAGCCAAATGTGTCAATGCAGCCCCTCTCTCTCTCAGTGGATGCTAACCGCATACCATTTGTTCAGATTGACACTTTTACAAACATGCTTGATCATGTTGATAAAATTGAAGTAAGTTGCTAGTTAGAGTGAATTTTGCAGATTATTTTTATGAATATACTTAAACTTCTGGTTATCCAGCAAAAAATCTGGAAATGGATGGTGCAGATGAACTGAATCAGTAGTTTTAAAAGTAGGTAGGAGAAACACTGTGTAGGCGAAATTGGAGTAGTGAAACATTTTTTAGTAAAATTCATAAACAAAATATATCTGTGTGCATGCATATAAAAATATTCCCACTATGAATATTTTTTGGCCAGACATTTTATCTATAAGCCTTTGAAAGTGTGAGACAGTTTGCTATTTCTACTGGATTTGTATATATTCAGACAGGTGTCTGCTCCAAATTATTACAATCTATGTTTGTATATTTTTTAATGATGAGCATTCATGTCAATGGACAAACAATGAAAAATTTCTTTAAATATGATTTCTTGATTCCTATTATAATAATTATTTATTCATTTTTATTATTACATTTTAAACTGTTAACTTCTTACATCATGGCCATATGGTTATATGTTTTGTGAATATATACTGTCATTCATGATGTAGAGAAGTTAATATATACTTGTTAGTTTATTATGAGTGAATTTCTATTTTAAAAAATTACATAAAATTTTGTTATTGTTATATTAATAAAATATATCTTACCTCCATCACCTCTTTTCTCGTCTTTCCGTGCATTAATAAACCAAAAGTAATTTTAAGATAAATTGAAAATCTGCATGTATAATTTATGTTCATAAAGCATCACTTTACTGACTTTCTACTGAAACTGTTAGGACATGCTGATTTTTTTTTTTCCTTTTAATCTGCACTAACTACATGATTGATGTTTCTCGCTTCTCTTTCTCTTTCAGAAGCAGGAGTATAATATGATTCAAAATGAATTGAAGGAAATCTATTATTTGTGTCTAGGAAGTGAAAGACACTGAATTCTTTATCCAATGTATCATGATCCACTATCAGATGCAGTGTCTGAATGAGTTGATGGACTCTGATTCATTTTACAATTGAAATTTTGAAATTACATAGTCTCTAATACTTTTTTTAAATAAGTTTAGTTAATAAATATTGATATTTAAATTGTCTAATTAGTTTTTTAATTAATATAGCTTTACATTTCAAAAATATGTTCATGAATAGCACCACCTTTTATTAGCATAACCTTCAGGGTTCCTAGCAACCTTGAAAAGTCCTTAAAAATATGAGAACCATCTTGAAGAGTATTTGAATTTTATTTTGTCCTTGAAAAGCACTTGAAATTTGCCTACAAACCCATGAATTAGTTGAGAAGTCCTTGATTTTTATTTTAAAGAAATATCTCACCCCTTTTTCTTCTCCATCAGTTCGCATAAACATATTTATTTTAAATAAATTGCTGTGAAATCATTTGCAAATCATCACTGAGTTTTCGATACTTCGGCATTCACTTTGATTGTTTCTAGTATGTCATTCAAAAGCTCAAGATAGAATACTTAGAGCTTGGAGTAATACGAACATTTGCAAACTATATAACTAATTTACAACATAGTTTTTTCAATTCAAGAAGAGGTCATCTTCTCAGGAATAGTAGCCATTTTCTCATTTGGTCAGTGTTTGGTTCATAAATAGTTTTCTTTTACATTTTAATTGGGGGGTGGGGGGTGGAGTTAACATACGAATGATAAAAAAGGCTGCTGATCAACTCATAAAGAAATGATTCACATATTACTAAGCTGAATAAAGAATTAGGAGAATTTATAAAAACAAGTAAAGGAGATTTATTCAGCCATATGGTGAAGAATCAGCACACAGTCATAATAATGGCTGTTTCGAATCTTCTGGATTTATCAGAAAATATGAGGCAGTTGATGATCTCCAAAGATCATATAATGACAGCCATGGATTTCAGGTTTTGAAACCATTGTAGCTTTCAGATTTGATTTAATTTAATATAAGGTGGGATGATGTTGTATTATGTTATTTCTGATCATGATGCATATTTGTTTGAAGTACTTTGTAAACCATAATGTGTTGAAAAAGGAAGTTGAAATTGGGAACTACCACAGGCATGTTTTTGAGTTGGAAAATATGTCTTTTGAGATAAAAGCTTTTGAGCAGATTGTTTTATTGCATTATTAAATATTGGAATATGTTCATTGAACATTTTTAAACTGTAAACGAATTTCAAATAAAAAATTATATTGGTCAAACTGATTCACTGTTCCTTCAACTTGCATTATGTGCAATTACTGCATACTTCATAATAAATTTTAAATTTTCACAACTCTGTGATGGATAAGAGCATTTTTATTGACAGTATTATCATATGATTCTCTGTTTATGCGATGGTTCACAAAATTTGTTTATCGTTCAAAGATTTGCAAATTTTGACATGTTTTTATAGGTTGACAGTAACGATAGTTGTCTCTTACATCGTCCGTCATTCTACTATATCGTATTTAGGATTCTAAATGTTTATGATTGAAATACTAATTTATTGAAAAACTTATGCTCTATACGTTTATATACTCGTACTGTAAATGCAAATGTGTAAAATACAAAATCATATGCATATGATAAACATTTTAAGCAAGTGTAGGCACATCAAATTGACCAAAATTTATTTTCCTCGTTTATTTCTAACAGTCATTTATTTTATTTATATAATCGTTCAAAGTAGTTTCTTTCAAAACAAACTTATATATTCATATTTATATCCACTCCCTAAAAGAAGGTAAAAGTTTTATGAATTTATGTCAACATTATTTTTAATAGATATTTCATTTTTTAAGTTGGTATGTGTGTTGGTTATTTGTTGCAGCCTTTCACTACCAACAAGAATTCAGTGTGCTAAAGGTTTGCATAGCATTGTAAATTGTTATTAAATTTGCTTATACTATCTTAATATGTTTGTAGCAAAAACCTAATGCCATAGTTATTATTGTAAGAAACATATTTTCAAACTTAGTGCATATTCTGCTGGCCCTTATAATACTCAGCTTTCATAAAGTCCTTGAAACTTTTTTTCTAAATTGCCTACAAATCCTGTCTTTATTTTCATGGACCTTCAGAAATAACTTGGGCAATACAGTGTATTGGAAACAGAAGTCAGCTGTCTATTTATAACTGGGTTTTTAACTGACCATTTAGATACTATATTCATTTACAGTTCATTAATTTTTCTGCTAATTTGCAGTTTCCCAGTCAGATAGCTGCATGCCTTCAAGACCCATTGGTGCTTCATTTAATCGCTTATGCAGCTGATACAGTAGTGACTGCTCGACTAGAATTCTGGCTTCAACATGCCTTAACTGAAGGTTCTCGTTTATAGTGTTGTTGTTTTTTAATCATATAATAAGTAGAATATTTAGTATTGTGAAACTGAGTAGTAGATTAGTTATTTTATTTATTGCAATATGGTTATATTATTTGATAGTTATAATATGGTTATATTATTTGATGGTGCTGGCATGATATTGATAATGCTTTTAATTGCAGTGATTCATGTTTATTAGTGATATTTGCAGTGTAGAGATGTCAGGTGATTGAGGATATCATTCCAGATTTTCCTATAAGTATTGCTGTCTCAATGGAATTTGTTCTCTTTTCAGAATTTTTCAACAGTGTTCCTATACAGAAAGAAGACAACGAACACCTTCTAAAAGGTTTAATTGACCTAACAGACTTTTTACAGGTTAGTGTATTGTTTGCATAGAGTACATATTCACAACAAATTGATAAGATCATTCAAAGAAAATTATTGTTGTGAAATCACCAAATATTATATTATTGATTTCTAAGTCATTCTCTCTCATTCAGTCAGTTTAACACCACCAAGATAACAGCTGCCTTTCAAAACCGGACTTTCCTCTTGCCACTTCAAATTCAAAGTGATTAGACAGTAGAATTTTCTACAGCAAGTAAACTTTTTAATCAGCCCATTGGCTGGTCTTGTTCTCATAAATCATAACCATTGGATAATAAAAACTACTCACTAGTTTGCATTAGATCAGCAAATCTAGAATATTCTTGCCTTGAGCATTTACTTCAACTCAGACACTTTCAAAAATACCTTCATAAGGAGTGCCCAAGGTCGGGTTACTCACAATTCAACAATTTAAATTTTAAAATAGGCAAATTTACTCTGTCACAGTTTTTTTTGTACAATCTCTTGTAAGAAGCCTGTTTTTCAGAAGGCCAAGTGAAACAATATTTCATGTTTTAAGAATCTGTGTTAACCCCCAACCTCTGTCCATTTAACTTTAACAGGAAGGTATACCAGCAGTTGACAGATTCTTAAGCAGTTATCTCCACACGTGGAATGGTCTGGATTATTGCCCATTGATATTTCGGCTCATCACAAAATACAACCTTTATCCATTTCAAGGTAAATTTGTGTAAATTATTGTGAATTTATGAGAGAAAAATATGATATTGCAATAAAGCGGTGTACATTATCATTGTGAATTTGAGAGAGAAAAATATGATATTGCAATAGAGCGGTGTAAATTATCATTGTGAATTTGAGAGAGAAAAATATGATAGTGCAATAGAGCGGTGTACAGATTTCTCTGAGTGTTTTCTTATTTGTTAGTGAAATTATCTCATGATTAACTCATTGCAAGCAACCACAGTAGATGTTTGGAAGATCAAGGATATTTTAGTTATTAAAATCTAATTATTTCACCCTTTGACAGCATTTAAATTGGTATATGTTTAAAAGAAACAGCCTTTCTAATGACTACTACCCAGTTTGGTCCTAATTTGTTTTTGGGAAGTATACTAGTTCTCTAATTGTGGTCAGATGATGGTTAGAGGTATTCTCATCCACGTTAATAACCTTTCTATGTCATTTTGCACAGATGTAAACAAATTGGGTTGGAGGGGGAGCAGATGATGCTTTCTGCCTCCTTATTTTATTTCAAAATATTGCTATACTTTCTCTGCATTCGTTAAATTAAAAGAAAATTTTTTATTTTTTTTTCCCCAGTGCTCAGTGATATGTTATTGGAGCCTATTCAAAAACTGTATTTTTCTTCTTCCGTTTATTTTAAGGTGAGTTAATAGCTAAAGAAAGAAAAATGCATGTAGCATTTAAATTTGAAAGTATTTTTCTTCTTCCGTTTATTTTAAGGTGAGTTAATAGCTAAAGAAAGAAAAATGCATGTAGCATTTAAATTTGAAAGTATTTTTCTTCTTCCGTTTATTTTAAGGTGAGTTAATAGCTAAAGAAAGAAAAATGCATGTAGCATTTAAATTTGAAAGTATTTTTCTTCTTCCGTTTATTTTAAGGTGAGTTAATAGCTAAAGAAAGAAAAATGCATGTAGCATTTAAATTTGAAAGTTTCTCTAATGGTTTATTGTGATTTTATACATTTGTAGGTATATCAAATTGAGAATTCTCAGAAATTGGTTTTACCATTAATGTACTTATTTTCACTGAAAATAATTTCTGTTTAGTCAGAAAGAGTTGCCATTTTTAATATTGAGAATAAGGAACTACATTACCTAGATGAAGGTAAAAATATTTTCCAACAAAACTTTTCTTTCACTTAATGTTTAGCAGACACCTGGACTGCTCATTTTGTCAAAGTTTGTATGTCAAAAATTCCATGACACTAAAAAATTTTGGATGTGACTAAATTAAAACATTATCATCTACTTTCATAGTGGGGTTTCTTTCATCTGGTCATAACATTTATTTTGAATTATAGAAAGAATTTTTTTAATTATTTTTTTATTTTTTCAGTGCCAATGTATTTTAGCTTTGACAGAATTGTTGAAGAACTATGCTGCATACAAGCAGCCAGCACAAACAATCATTGATGGTCAGACTAAAAATCAAGACCTTCCACTGAATATGTAAGTTAGTGGACATTAATGCATATTTGAATAGAATTTAGTTTTTCATAAATGTGCTTTAATGCAAATTTAAGTGGATGTAATATTTCTGTATTCTGTGTTTCTTAAGTTTGATGAATGTTTTAATAAGTGTTACTTATTTTATAATAAATTATTTTATACAAGTATCCCATTGAGACTGCATTGTGAATTTTAAAATAACTGCTTAGAGTTTTAATTTCTCTGAATTTCTTCTTTTAAAGCCCCATCTTGTAATGTTTCTGGTAGCCATTTACTCAAGCAAAGTCTACATCCTTTGTAGTAAAGTCTGTTTGAAGGAACTCTCTCTGTGTGCATATATTTTTATTGCTTCTGCTGTATTAAAGTAGATTTGTGGTTCTTAGTCTAAATTGTAACAGTAGCTGCAGCTTCCTGAGTAGACAAATTGATGCTTCACCCCCCACTCCCACCCCCGTAACCTTGTAATGGAAGATTGAGTTCCACCAGATTATGATTAGTAAGAAGTCTACAAGAGGAATATGATAGAATGAATGGCTGTTATAGAACATTATAAGTCTATGAGTTTGTGTATGCTAAAGTTTTGAGTCAGTATTTAGGTATGTCAAAACCATGATTTTGTGTATGCTAAAGGTTTGAGTCAGTATTTAGGTAGAACGCCAAAACCATGATTTGTGGGGAGCTGTCTATTTAATAGTTTATTTCTCCTGTAGTTTGTGTTAATTTAACAGGAGAGAAAATAAATGTTTCTTTGAAATATAATTTATGGAAAATAAATAATATGATTTCAAGTTTGGTAGTGTTTAGTTGGTGCTTCTGCATTAAATTATAAGGATTTTTAAGAAATGTATTTATAGATAAAATAAATGGATTACAGACGTTAAATTTTATATTTGATGGAAGTCATAATTTTCATCAATAGAGACCAGGTTTTTGAAATATTTTGATAAATAGCTAACAGTTTCAGAGATGTATTTCTTATAAAATAATTTGTATTTGTTATCCTGAAAAGGTGCTTTTTCTTTAATCTGTAAATCTGAAAACCTTTTTAAAATCTTTTTATCACATCTTTTAATGCTTAGTAAAAGTGACTGTTTTAAACAATTTATACTGACCATTAAAGTCTACATCAAATTACAAAGTGATATGTCATAGTCTTTAATATTATTTTAAATATTCATCCCACATTTATGGGCCTGTACTGATCTAATAAAGTGTAGTTTTTTGACAGACGCAGTGTTTTCTCAGAAAACAATACATCAGTAGATCTCATTGGTGTACTGCAAAACCTTACTTCTTATGTTGATCATCTGGCAGTTCTTGGTCTACAGTTAGAGGGAGACAACTTATTGCTAATTTACACCACACTAAATTTTATTGACTTGGTGAGTAGATCACGTTTTAATTCATGTCATTTTAAAAAATAGAAATTTTTCAGAATCTACAGTATATTATCTATAAGGTATACAGTTACATTTGTTGACTGTTATACATATAGATGTACTTTTTATTACAGTTTAACAGTATGCTTTAAAGTGAACATTTTTTCCCAGAATATTTACCACATTTGATTATCTTAGGATTATATGTTACATACCAGTTTTTATTTAACAACCCTGTCCCAGTATCAGGCTTTAAGGTTATTAGTTTTAATATACACTCCTACATTGACAACAGACTGGTTGTCTAATTTACCCTTCAGCCTTTACAATTAGATTGCCCTTGAGTTCTGGAACTCAATGTAATGACTGGTAAATTTGTATATGCACCGGTTGGAATAGTTATCTTAATCTGACTGATTACAACATAGAAGATCATTCATGTCACTTTTGGCTCCACCTCTACCAACCTTTCATGTCACTTTTGGCTCCACCTCTACCAACCTTTCAGTCGCACTTATAATCGAGTCAATTCATTGTTAAGATAACAAGAATAAAATTTTATAATTTACAATAAAATAATATAAGCAATCTGCTTCAAACTTATATACATATGGGTCTTTCTGAGACCACCTATTCTATCCATCAGAGATAGATATTTGAATCGAAAACACTGATTAAAGTCAGTTGGCAGAAACATGCACTTAGCTGTCTATTCTGTCTCAGGTGAATATACTTTGGCGAAGCCACACATGAACAGTCCACAACGGACACTTGGCAATCATTCAGGACATGTTTCTTGGGATTTGTCTCACAGCGTCTCCAAGAATAATAGACTTCAATGAATGAGGATAAGGAGTCTGCTGAAATAGAATACAGTTCTATCAGCAAGGGTTCTACATAATATCTATCATGTCCCTTTGTGGCAGCAGAAATAGGGGTCCCCTACAATTTGACCTCAATCATTAATTTACAGATCTCAAGATTTGCAAATGGGATAAAATGTTCCAGTCTTTGCTCATGCAGATTAAAATAATTATAAAAGGGTTTACATTAATGAAGATTGAATGAGCATTCCGCTACATCCAATGTACACACTACAATAAATTAAAATATTATTACTAATTATTTTGATGATACTTGTGTGACAAAGTTTAACTCACTAATAACCGACTTTCCAACAGTTCTGTTTGTTGTTTTTGCTTCTCAGCTATGGCTGGTAGAAGGACCCCAAAAATTCTCTCTTTCATTCACTCTAATGTTTCTTCCATGAACTTTTCTAGCATGAATAAATCTTTCCTGTTTAGTCACCCTGATAAGGTACAGCCTGTCAAACTACATCCTAAAGTTCCACATTTTCCAGTAATAAGGCATGGCATCTATCTCTCTGACCCCACAAGCTATTTTTAGTTTATCAAACAATGTTAGTGCCATTTCAGGGAACATTGTTAACATTATTGCCCTTAATACAACAATCAAACAGGCAGCTTCATTCTGAACAAAAAGAGACGGCGATCCCATAAAAATGATTAGCATTTAGAGGTTGTTTGTCACCACTTGTTTGAAGTGTGTGACAGGGCCCTGCTCTAAATATTTATAAGTGGCCCAGCACATCAGTGGTGATGGTCAGCATTTTTATCACTCCATATAGCACCATGGGATGTGGTAAAATAAATGGATTTTTCACATTATCAGTTTAGGCCTTCTTACAACACTCTTCCCCCACTTCACTCCCTACCAACTCATACATATTCAGATCAGGAGAGGATTAGAGACAAGCAAATATCTTTTATCAGAAAATTTTTCGTTTCTATGACAGCATTTAGAGAAGATAGATCACATCTCTCCAAGCTTGTATTTCATAGTTTCTTGTACCAAAATTGTCAAGGGGATGGAGATTAGTGATAAATTTAAGTAAATTTAATTCAAATTTAACCGCTTTGAAAAAGATTTGCTCCATCTTTGTCCTTTAAGGTGATGCCCATTAGTGTTCCTAATTTTATTTAATGATAAGAGGTCTTGGTTTTCTTTCTAGAAGAAGTTTCAGTTTGGGGGTCTACTGTTTGATCTTTCCATCATGTATTTTCATTTGTATCATGGATACAGTAATGGAAGCTTTTAGACCACTGATAAGAGCAGCTATTTACAACTAAATTCTGCAGACACAAAAACTTGCACATTCTTTTATCAGCTAATTAAAAGTAAGAAAAAGTATGCCTTACCTGTACTTGGAGAAAACAGTTCTAAAAGAGCAAAAAAAATAAAAATAGATATCATTAGTTAAAAAATATGTAGAGAAAAGGCATACATCCTCAGGTAGGAAGAAATTGACACCCTCAAGAAACTATGCAAATTACTCAGTCCTGACTCAGAAGCATCTGCACCACACTTAAGAGAACATGTACTAACTACTCATACTTTAAGAAGAATTACCATGAGTTTGAGTTATCATGAGTTTTTATCATTGGGTTCTGGGAACAGTATGACGCTCTAGTATCTTGTTCCATGAGGAAAAATTTAATTATTTTCTTGCAATTGATGTTTGAAACAAAATTTTGAGCATAATAATTAGTATTTGAGTATAATCATGGTTTTAAACTACTCTATCTAACCACTTGCTTCTTAATCTTTCAGTTATCAGAATGGAATCACCATTTTGGTGTTGAGACAATAATCCTACCCTCGGACCACCTGGTACGACAGATTCTTTTCTCTAGCAGCAGCATTGTCATCTCCCGCCTGTGCAAAGCTTTCTACAAGTAAGTACGTCAAGTTATCTGTTAAATGTAGCTACAGTAGTTTTCCTTAAAAACCACTGCAGTTGTCAAGCTTTCTCAAGTTAACTGTTAGATGTAACTAAAGGAGATTTTCCTTATAAATGTTCAGTTGTAAGGTTTTTTTCTAACTGTACAGCTAAGCATTTGTCATAAGTGGGTGAGCTAAAGTAGAGACACAAGGGGTGAAGTCGGGTTTGGCTTGTTCCGGTGTGTCTCCAAGAAGCTCGTGTGACATATGCCAGTAATACTTTGTCTTAAGATATTATACAAGACACATGACAAACGCCATTGATGTTTGGGTGGGGCCCATTTTATTTAGTCATGCAAAGGAACGTTTTTTTGGCTGTGCATGCAAGTATCATAATAATGAATAAACAGAAGAACGAAACAAAACAATATAAATACATTTCCTTTCGCCCCTCTCAAAAACTGTGAATAACAAGTTCTTAGAATGTGATAAATTAGGTCTTTTATTACCTAGTTTGGGGCATTACTCTTTTGCACAGAGATTAGTCAAACATACACTTTTCCAATGACATACACTCCTTAAGGGGGTGGGAGGAATGAGAATGATGAAATTCAAAATGTAAAACAAAAACAGATACACAATTCTTATGTGGTAAATAGCATCGCTATCAATAACAATAATTCACATACAACATGGGCATGTATTTAAACAATTTTTAAACCAATGTCGCATGCATAAGCTGTCTTGAAGTTGAACTGTTCACTCTGCCAGGAGGTATTGAAGCAAGTTGCCTTGTCGCTTTAATACTTGGCAGTCGACGGATGAAAAAACTGGTGGAAAGAGATATTTCCAACTCTCCGTAAAATCTCCGTATACGAAATTTCACTATAAATGAAGTAAGATGTCTTAATGTAAATCCTCGTTTTCATCATGAAAATATAAGTCTCTCTTCCTCCCTTATATACTCTTTGGTAAAAGTCTCAAAAGCTTCTAGAACTTTTATGTCTTGTGACATAATTCGTCAAGGTTCACTTTTTATTTGCGTGCACCACACTCGCTATTGGCAAACTTTACTACACACCAGCTATTTAACTGTAAACACACATCATTCACGCATAGGTGAATATAACTGGATTCACTCAACATATATAATTCTCTCCAAATATATTTGTACATGCATGAAATGACAACAATGACCGTGTCTGTCTAACTAAATGAAATTGTAGGTGAACAATTCTAGTCACAATAACATATATGTATCTGGTATGACCGCTGTCAAAAACGCGAATTTTGACATGACGAGATTATCTCCCTTAGTCCATAAGCGGTTTTATATCGTGAAATAAAATATAATTTTGACTCCCATGCTTTTCCCTTGACGGCATTGAACTATTTATTAGTGCTGGAAAATGGAATAAATTGGGGTTGGCTTTTTTGTAAGAATAGGTTCTTTATCCTTGAACTTGAATGCTATTAAACTTTTTTTTTAAAATTGTTTGTGAGGTGTTAACCAATTTCACTATATGGTTATAGTCCACTAAGTTTCACAAAAATTTGTTCTTGATTCATTGAGACATTTCTGCTTAGACTTAGGTCTAAAAACGCAAAATAACTAGTCATAAATGATTCCAGATTTTTAATTTTGACTTAAGAGAAGTATTTTGCCTGCATTTTCAAATTTTCTTAACTATTTACACTTTAATGAAACTAAGTACAACTTAATGGATTGTAATTTATGTCTCGATTAAAACAATATGGCTTTGATTTGTGATTACTGTGAGCAGAATGTCACTCAGATGTAGTAATCGAAGCATAAATATCTTGCTGGAATAGGTGCATACGTCAGAAATAAGAAAATACCATGTGTTGCGTAAGTTTTATATTAGTACTTAGAAAGTAATGTTTTTGATAGATTATAAGTATTCTTAAGTTAAATGTTTGGTTATTCAAGAAAAATTTGTAAATTATACTTTCTTGTGATTTTTTTTCTTTCTGATAATGCATAAAATTTAGGGGTGCCTCTTTATTTCATTTGCAGATATAGAGAACCATTCATGAAGTCTTTCATCCATCTTCGACAGAGTGTTAACATATTCAATGACACTCTGGTGGACATAAGTGATGTCTTGTGGCGTAACAAAGCATTCTGCAACCCAAGTCAGGGTTCTCTTAGGGTTTTGTCTAGTGAACTTACATCAGTATTTTCTAGATTTGCAATTCCGTATCCTGGTTCTCGCTTCTCTCTATTCCAAGGGCAGGCATTCTTGCCATATGCATGGGAATTTTTGCTTAAGGTAATAAAAGTTTTTGTTTGACTTGTTTTAAAACATTTAACAATAAATATTACTGACTAACTGTTCCATGTATAATGAAAATTTTTTTTGTATGGCATTTTCTGTTTATAAATACCAGGTGTGGGTTTTGTCAACATTTTGGCTTATTTCTGAGTTTGTTCTGCTTTATTCAAATTAAATGAAGTCAGAACTTTCAGCATATTTATTTCTGTTTAGTAGTTAATCTACAATTAACAACTTTTAGCCTAGCCTTTTTAGAAATGCAGCACTTAAAGACATTCTCATTTCAATAGAATGAAAATGCACGTCTTTATCTCTTACCACTTTCTGAGAGATTTGTCTTCTCTAACTTTTGACTCTAAATTATGATCTAGCAGAGTGACTCAGACTTCCGGTGTTAAATTACATCTTTAGAATTTTTTTTTTTTACAATCATATACTCTAGATTTTTTTGTATATCATGTGTAAATTCTTACTTGAAAAGAAATTACCCTCTTGTTTTCTTTTTTTCAGTACTTGTAGTCATTTGGTTGTATGATGACAAAAGGGAATATTTTTTTTAAGTGATATATAGTTTTTCCGGAATTTGAATTTTTACCAGATGTTTGTAGTCCACTGAAGTCAAAATATGCCTTGTCATGTTTGTAGTCCACTGAAGTCAAAATATGCCTCGTCATGTTTGTAGTCCACTGAAGTCAAAATATGCCTTGTCATGTTTGTAGTCCATTGAAGTCAAAATATGCCTTGTCATGTTTGTAGTCCATTGAAGTCAAAATATGCCTTGTCATGTTTGTAGTCCATTGTCAAAATATGCCTCGTCATGACAAGTTTTCACCAAAAGGGATGAAATACAGCAGGACATTATCTACAGAAAATAAATAAATAAGCTTGCATGGAGTGGATTGTCAATGGAATCAAAAGCAATACTAAAAGTATTGAAAGCCAGTGACAATTTTTTAAAAACTATAGAACTCTTAGCTGATCCCTGGAAGTGGCAAAATTGTATCTCTGTTTCCATTCTGTAAAAGAAACATTTTGTTTTTTGTTAATGCTTTGAATACATGGATGTTTTATTCTTACTGTCCTCAACTTCTGGAAGAGTTAGGTTTCAGATCTTCCTCTTCCACCACTATCCTGGAAGTAATCATTGATATGTACAGAAATAATATTCATATATATTTTTTGAAATGGTGTTTTGCAGAGTTGGAGATAGCAAACTTGCAAATGATAGCAGTTATAGTTTGCTGTCCTTAATGCATACTCATATTCATTCTCTACTCAAGAGTTCACTTGTTTTGCCTGCACTCTATTGATCACCTGGACATTTCCAGTAACAAGTCAAAGCAAAAATGCGTGCATCACAAACTTATGAGAGTCCATTGTAGGTGCATTTTACTGTCACTGGACAATTTAGTTGTTATTTCAGCACTCTGTTTCTGTCTTCATTGAAACTCATACTAATTTCCTTGATTTGTGTTCCAGACACAGCCAGAAGGGAAGAAGGTCCATCCAAATCAGCTAAAGGTAATTACCAGATTTTTGTTTTATTTACAATTATGAATCTTTAAAATGTTCATGTTTTTAGCTGTTAAAATACTCTTCAAAAACAATGTATGATGAAAAATAACTATATTAATGAATTTACTGAGGTGTTTTGTTTTTAAAATCTTTGCAATCACTCCTAAGGGAAAGCAGTGTTTCATTAAGTTTCATTAATAATATTGCTGTTTCCTGGGGGGTGGGGGGGGTGAAATGAAAAAAATACCAGTTTAATGAGAACATTCCTAAACAGAGTTGTAGCAGAAGAATAAGATAATGTTTTAATTTATTTTTTTTAATTTCTAATTTCTTGCAGATGGTAAAAGACACATATTTAGAGTTTCTGCATCAACATCACCTTTCTGGCATCATCTCTTTCATCAACAGTTTCATTGTGCGCAAATCACTCACTGGGCATGCATTGACGTCTTCTCGTGACTAGACTTCATTTCCTTTTTTCCTAAATCTCTTTGGGATTTTGCTGATATTATATTGAAGACAACAGTCTTTAAGTGACCACATTGTCATAAAGATAACCACATTGCCAGTATGACTTCTTGATTAAGCGTAGAACAGACTTGAAAAAGTCTGAACCTTGTTTGCATCTTCATGCTGCCATTTTATTCTTGCTGCTGCTCAAATTAGTAATGATTTTTTTATTTTAAATGCTGAATCTTTTATGAAAATCGTATAATACTTTTTGGGGGTATTTTCACTATTACTATTATTATACAACTTGACATTTGTAAATATCTGTAAATAATTATTTAAGGAACATATTTTAAAATTTTTGCTAAGAAAAAGAAAATTAATAAATATTACTATTCTGCAATCTCATTTTATTGGAACTGTGATTTGTTAAATGTACACTGATATAAAATAGTGTTTGATGGTCTTGATCATAATGCTACTAAAAGATACCAAAAAATACTTAATTTTGTGGAACTTGCTTTTATCACAGTCTTAATTATGCGTAAAGTTTTTATTACATTTGAATGAATAGATGAATATAGAATTATCAGTTTTTTTATAAAGACACAATAGAATATCTATTATATTGTATGTATTTGTGGTGAATGTGGAAAGTCTTGGCTGATGTTGATGACACTAAATTATTTTGATATTAGATCCTAGATTTAGTCCCCTTGACTGAATAACTTTGAAGCATACAAAGCTTTCTCAGTACTCTTACACAATAATTATTATCAACATCACTGATTTAAACACTGAACTTTGAAACTGATAAGTATAGTACCACTATAAAAGTGAGAACACATATATGCTTATATTGTACAATACATTCTGTTTACAATACAGTTTAATTTCTTAAAGTCTAGACCAGGGGTCACCAACTTTT
Source organism: Sinotaia quadrata (assembly GCA_028829895.1). NCBI lineage: Eukaryota > Metazoa > Mollusca > Gastropoda > Architaenioglossa > Viviparidae > Sinotaia > Sinotaia quadrata. The sequence continues at coordinate 131,271,709 of CM054181.1, forward strand.
TGATACTGAGAGCTACTTCATGGGTACTGAGTCATATGAAGGGCTACCATCTTCTGAAATATAACAAATTTACTTAGTTTGCAGCTGAGTTGTGCTATTTTTAGAAAGGCCTGCGGGTGATTGTTGGTGACCCCTGGTCTAGACAGTATCCTTAAAATTGCACAAATATTTCAACACTCAGTAATGATTTATTCTACTTGTGTTTACATCTAGTGAAAGTGTCCAGGGCTGAACTGTTTGTCTTAAAATGTGTGCAAATGTCCTTACCTGAAGTCTGGTGTGTGCCCATGTCAGTATTTCTGTATTTGATCTTAATTTTTACATTTTTGTAAACAGCAAAGCTACTACATGTAATTTGTGACGCTGCTTGGCAAAACCTAGCTAAAGTAAAAAAAAATTCAAAAGTGGGTTTTTTCTAATTTATTAAAATTCAGACTCTCATGTTTATTTTTTTTAAAAAAACATTTTTAATTTATGTCATTTTTCTTCACTATACAATTTTTAAAGTACATACCCCCTGGACTATCAAAGGGAAGTAATCAGACTACTAATGGCTGTAGCGCAAAATTAAAAAATTCAAAAGTGTTTTTTTTTTCTAATTTATTAAAATTCAGAATCTCGTGTTTATTTATTTATTTTTTTAATTTAATTTATGTCAGACAGTTTTTTCTCTATATATTTTTTTAAGTACATACCCCCTAGACTATCAAAGGGGAGAAATCAGATTAAAATGGTCAGCTTGTTTATATGAGGTTTTTAAAAAATAAAATCTTTCTAAATGTTGATTCATTTTATTGATATTGTTGCTACTGCCTTGGTAACAATCTTACCTCTTCATAACTGCTGATTAAATTTGTTACTTTGAAATAGAGAAAACATTAGAAATTTTATTTATTTTTTTAAATCCCTTTTCTTTTAATTTGCACTGATTCTGAATTGTGCAAAATATATATTATTTTATTGGTAAATGCTAGTACATATAAATGTATGTGTGCATGCAGAACAGATTATTTATTGCCCTTTTCTTTTTGTTTCTTAACTTTAATGTCTATAAATATCTAAAGCAGAACCCCAAATTATGAATAATAGATATAAATATTATAATACAGTGGAACCCCACAATAACCAAATTCGGATGTAACGCGGTCGAGGCATTGCTCCCAGAATTTCATATATTCATTCGCATATGATTTTTTTTTTCAGAGTACATGAAAAAGAGCAGAAAAAATGTTTAACTGCATTTTGGGGATGAGATCGCATATAAATTTGAATATACATGTAATACGATTGTGGCAGGTGTTCCTGAAATTTGAAATTCATGTATGTATATTTTTCTCGTACCTGGAAAAAATATTTTTTTAAGTACGAGAAATTGTGTATAAAACGTTTATTATCATTTTGGAGAAGAGTTCGCATATGACTTTAATATAAAATGATCTGAAATTTAATAATTTACCAGGTCCTTGAAGTGTTATAATAATAAAATATTATCAGAAATGTTACTTCTTACTGATCTTTGAGTAAAGCCAGTAAGTCGTCTTTGTGATTATATTCAATTCATTCTGTATACAATCGTTGCACAAACAATAACTGACATGCTTCTCTTTAACTACATACTGCAGACAAAGCGGTGTTTGATAAAAGATTCTCACAATTTAATAAACATCAAAGAACTAGGCTGCCAACATGTTGGGTGATGTTGTTAGATGCAATCAGTTGAAAGTAAATAATGTCCGCTTTATTAGCTGTAAATTGAAAGGGTATGAAATTTTATGTGCATTTAGCTTTTTTTTTTTAAGTGACTTGTGACCATTGCAGGCCCACTGTACTTAGTTATCAGGCTTTATAAGTGTATGTTGTTTGCTTATTAACTCATTGTTCCTATTTTTTATTAAAAAATATAATAACCCAATTTTTTACATAAGTCATGAATGCATGTATATGTTCTCAGAAAAAAGTAAAATATTGTAAAACCCCGCATTAACATGATCCAATTTTATCGACCCCAATTATTGCGTTATAGCAAGGTTTCACCGTAAATGAAAATTTTTCCTTTTAAAACTAAATTGTAAACTGTCGATCTTGAAAACATCAAAAACAAAACTCCAAGAGTTTTATGAATTGCAGTGCTATTGTCTTAGCAGATTTTTTATCTTGGTTAATTTTCATTGTGACTACCTATATGAATATACAGCATTATTGCTTGTTTGCTTTAAGTTAACTATATGTATATTATTTATTTATGTTTGAAAGTCAGGCCTGTAAACACTGCTATTGAAAAAAACAAACCTAAAGATAAAATTTATTCTAAAAAATATAATTATACGCCTGATGATTTGTTAATTTATTTGTCATTTTGTTATACATGTGCCATCTCTTTATGTGTTCATACCTATCTACATTGATTTCCTGCATTAATCCTGCAGAGATGAGGCTCAGCATATTTTTCCTAATCCAATTACAATTTAAGTTCTGATATGAATTTCACTGCTGTTTATCTTTTGGATCTGGTCACAGTGTGATACCCTGCTAGATTTAAAAGTTCATTTTGAATATATGGCATTTGACTGCAATAGTGTGTTGCCGTGTGTTCATGTGTTCATTATTAAACTTCAATATATGGCATTTGACTGCAATAGTGTGTTGCCACGTGTTCATGTGTTCATTATTAAACTTCAATCCCTAAGCAGTGCAAACCATAAAGACAACACGTGTTGGTGTTTGTTTTTATATGCTATTTTAAACTAATTTAAAATATATTCATATCATTTATGTCAATGAAAACAGTAAAGACATCATGTTTTTATACTCCATGTAAAACTAATATTATATTTATTGGTATTTCTGATGAAGTGTGTGATTTGGGGAAATGTTGATATAACTTAATGTGTTATATGAGAGGTACACTGGATACATGAAGCCAGTTTGTTCAAAATGACGTAATCAAATCCTTGAAACCTAATCTAATACTTGAAATGTAATCAAATACTTGAAATTGATTTAAGAAACTGATGCAGAGTCCTAACAGTAAAAAGACTCCAGTGATTGGTACAGAGATTTTGCATTAAAGGGATTCCGGTGACTGGTGTGGAGATTTTGCATCAAAGGGATTCCGGTGACTGGTACAGAGATTTTGCATCAAAGGGATTTCGGTGACTGGTGTGGAGATTTTGCATCAAAGGGATTCTGGTGACTAGGGTGGAGATTTTGCATCGAAGGGATTCCAGTGACTGGTGCAGAGATTTTAAAATAAAGGGACTTCAGTGCAGGGCTGTGGGATTGGCCCAAAAATTTCCTTCTCCGACTCCTGAAATTTTATGTCCAACTCTGACACAGTCTCCAGCTATAGTTTATTATTAATATCATATAGCATGAAATTATATACTTATATGAAGTTATTTGTATGAGTATGGTATAGGTGTAAATAAATGAAGAAGTGGCTTTCATAGATTTAATTTTTCAATTGTATAATAATATAATACTAAAATGCATAATTAATTTTATGTTGCACTAGGCCTTCTGATGAGACAATGCTAGACAACACCTTTAAAAGCAAACGCACCCAAAAATAGGAACCCTAAAAAATTATATTAATATTCCATGATGCAGTATCATGAACAACTTTACACACTGTTCATAAATTATATACATTTTCTTTATATTCTGATGATTGTTATATCTTCTCTAACCATTCTATATGATTTTATTATTTTTCCAGTTTAATATAAATCATTATTACATTTAATTTTATTTCTAATATTAAAAGATTTTTTTTTTAAACTAACCATTTGGTAAAACTAACCGTTTTAATACCAAATGAGAATATTTACTGCCTATCAGTAAAAACCAACAATAACTAAGCATTCGCTTTATCATCGCCAAAATCAAACAATTGATGTAATACCCCAAAATGAAGGCAACATAAAATTAATTATGCATTCACTGAATTAATGTAAAATAACATTTTAAGATAATCTATAATATAAACATTTTGTTGTTGTTAAATTGTCCTAAATCTGTTGTTGGACACAATTTTTTCTCTGCCTAGTGATAAATAACACACTAAAAAATAAAAATGTTTTTATAATAGCCTGTTTTTTAAAAGCTCTGAATAAATTATTGAAATAAATAAAATATATCCTAACAAACACCATTATACATCAAGGTTGCATCTGGATATAATATCAAATATGGATATAATATCAAATTACACTAAGAGATCTATGATGACAAGTTACACCCATATGAATTAAATAAAATAGCAAAGACAATTTTTTAAAAAAATATATCAAATGAATTTTATCTTTTAAACGTAAAGAGAGCAAGCAGACTGGTAAAACCAACATTAAATTTCCCGTCCCACCCCCCTCAAATTTTATAGTGGAAAATTTTCTTTTGATTTCTAAGCATGAGACATAGTAATAGGTTAGCATCAAAAAGTTTCCGCCTTCATTCGCCCGGGGTCGGCAAGTAAAAATGTGAGGCCGCAGCGCCAAGCATGACCTTATTTATCCAATCATCATACCCTGGAGAAACCCTTGAAATAATTTCCATGTCTCAGGGAACCCTTGTATAAAAATTATTATATCTACGACGATAGTTGTTGTTCGGGGTTTCGCGGAACCGGTTGAGAAACAGTGCTCTAGGGATAATCAGAAGTCTTGACCTGGACGCGTTTTTAGAATGTTGGGGAGCGCATAGTGTATACATGCCCTTCTGACCGTTACCGGCGCATACTCTTCGACACAGCAGCGACATACTTCAACCAGTGGACGTGTACAGGCTACGGCCGTTGTCCACCCGTCTGACTGACCTGCCACCTGCTATCAAGACCATTCGCCACAGACAGCTATGATCGACAAGAACGAAAATCGATAACTTCTCTATGTGGAAATATGAATGGACACTATTGTTATATGATCGACAAGAACGAAAATCGATAACTTCTCTATGAAATATGAATGGACACTATTGTTATATGTTTGACGATCACACGCGCGTAATGTCATTATGATTACAGAGTAAATCCTTTCTAACAGCTTATCATGCACAAGTCAGGTCATTATGATTACAGAGTAAATCCTTTCTAACAGCTTATCATGCACAAGTCAGGTCATTATGATTACAGAGTAAATCCTTTCTAACAGCTTATCATGCACAAGTCAGGTCATTATGATTACAGAGTAAATCCTTTCTAACAGCTTATCATGCACAAGTCAGGTCATTATGATTACAGAGTAAATCCTTTCTAACAGCTTATCATGCACAAGTCAGGTCATTATGATTACAGAGTAAATCCTGTCTAACAACTTATCATGCACAAGTCAGGTCATTATGATTACAGAGTAAATCCTTTCTAACAGCTTATCATGCACAAGTCAGGTCATTATGATTACAGAGTAAATCCTGTCTAACAGCTTATCATGCACAAGTGAGGTAATGAATGTTTCTAGCAGCCTGTTATGCACAAATGTACGTAATGATATGTTTCTAACAAGACTATGTACAAATTATGCAATAATATGTTTCTATAACGGTTATTAAATCCCAAAACGCTCTCAAACGTTTAGTGTTTCATTACTAAATATCACTTATGGTTTATGTATTATCAGGAATGTGATTGGGTGTTCGGTAGCCACATTATTAGTCAACCAGCAACATTTATCTTCCATGCTACAAACCCTTCAAAATAATGAACAATAATATGTTACTCTCAAATTACTTTAAAAAAGGCTTCTTTTTTTTTTTTTTTAAACTATCAAGATCTCTGAACAGAAGACGCCGCTAGACCAGAAGCCAAACCCCTTAATATTTAACTAATACAGTTGTTAAATCTTGAAAATCAATAACGCCAGATCGCCATACTGAACAGCCGTAAAGTACGCTGCATGCATGGGGGTAGTTATTCTTGTTTTCAATTTAATAAAACAAAACAAAAGTCCTCACTGCTAAATCAAAACTTGTTATTCACTGATATTCTGGTTTGAGCTAACTCACAATTTTGCGATACCTGAAATAATTTTAATTGTACCAAGTCTTTGCTCCACCCTCGGAGCGTTTGATATGGTCAGACTGGAATTAACAATATTATTTTGTATGGTCAGGCTGGAATTAACAATATTATTTTGTATGGTCAGGCTGGAATTAACAATATTATTTTGTATGGTCAGGCTGGAATTAACAATATTATTTTGTATGGTCAGACTGGAATTAACAATATTATTTTGTATGGTCAGGCTGGAATTAACAATATTATTTTGTATGGTCAGGCTGGAATTAACAATATTATTTTGTATGGTCAGGCTGGAATTAACAATATTATTTTGTGTCTTTTAAAGTTATGCCTATTAAAATATTGCAAGCCAAATAACGTACTTCAAAAGTTTCTTCACCAGTCAAATAAATTACCAAAAGAAGTCTTCTCAAACACACAAAGCGAATTAACCCTCTCCAACGAACCAAGCGAATTAAGTCTTCTCAAATAAACAAAGCGAATTAACCCTCTCCAACGAACCAAACGAATTAAGTCTTCTCAAATAAACAAAGCGAATTAACCCTCTCCAACGAACCAAGCGAATTAAGTCTTCTCAAATAAACAAAGCGAATTAACCCTCTCCAACGAACCAAGCGAATTAACCCTCTCCAACGAACCAAGCGAATTAAGTCTTCTCAAATAAACAAAGCGAATTAACCCTCTCCAACGAACCAAGCGAATTAAGTCTTCTCAAATAAACAAAGCGAATTACGCAGCATGGTTGAAATAGTAATCTTCAAGTACTGCAACAGACATTAACTTCACGTCTTTTTGGTTGCAATCAGCAGTCAGTGTTGGATCTAATAATATTACTTCAAAAGTCTCCAGGTGTGTAGTTTGGCATTCCTATTAGTAAAATTTGAAAATCAGCTGGTAGAGACTAGTTTTCAGCCCTCTGGAATTTACCTTTTCAGAAATAAATGTCTTGGTAGAATACATCGGAACTGATCAGGTAAGTGTCATTTTGCATCAGTATCATTGTTTGTTGTAAGAATTATATCCTATGTGATGTTAGATTCAGCAGATTTTTTTTCAATTTATTTATATGTAAAGTCTTTCCCATGAATGAAAATCATGGTTTAAAGGATTGGGTGCTGTAACCATTGGAAATGACCCTTCCCAAGAGACTTGCAGTTTATATGTGTGAAATGGGAGTACAGGAGCACTGAATCATTACAATTTATGCGTGCCTTTGAAATATAAATATGTTTTCTATTGCCCCTATCCACCCCATTCTTTCAGCTACCTACACCCGGTCTTTAATAGGCCTAAATGAGGTTGAGCCACATACCTGACTAGATTAGGCCTGGGTGTATCTGGAGATGGTCCACATACCTGACTAGACTAGGCCTGGGTGTATCTGGAGATGGTCCACATACCTGACTGGACTAGGCCTGAGTGTATCTGGAAGTGATCCACATACCTGACTAGACTAGGCCTGGGTGTATCTGGAGGTGGTCCACATACCTGACTAGACTAGGCCTGGGTGTATCTGGGGAGACCACATTCCTGTAAATGGGGGTGAACCATATACATGTCTGGACTAGACCCAGCTGAATATAACTGGGGATGAACCACATTTCTGTTTTGACTAGGCCTGGGTGTAACTGGAGGTGGTCCACATAACAGTCTTGACTAGGCCTGAGTGTAACTAGGGGTGTGCTACATACCTATCTAGCGTACAATCAGTCAGATAAGTTTTTGGCCGTTTTTACTCAGGAGTAAGTGTGACATATAAGACCAACATCAATAGTCACTTCTTTCATCACAATGTCACTAATGACGTCATATAAACTATTTTTGAAAGATCAGCACTCGTAGAGAATGCATCTTTTGACGTAGTCACTGTGAGGTAAGTGTGCCTTAATTGCAGAACAAAATACCCCCATTCCTCCCCCCCCCCCTCCAACAATCTATATTATATATAGTAGAGTAAATTTGCCTATCTCTATTTCTAAATTTAATAATTATATATTTGTTGCCAATGTTAACGTGACCCGACCTTGGGCACTACTTATGATAAAATTTTTGTAAGTGCCAGAGTTGGAGTAAACAATTCAAGTGGAGACTGTGCTAGAACTTGCTGATGCAATCCAAACCAGTTGCAAGTGGATGAGTAGTTTTTCTGACTAATAGTCTCATAATTGTTCATAGCAACTTCATCCAATGGAGATGGACCAAACGTTTTTTTTATGGAAGAAAGTTCTATACTCAAATCACTTTGACTTTGAAATAATTCAATTCTGATGATAAAGGCGATCGTAAGCTTATGGTAAGTTAACTGACTGATAAAGAAAGATTGGACAGAAATATTTCGTACATGTTGCCATTGATGTATGATTTGAATTGGAGAATGCTTTATGTAATTTAACCATTATTTCAATGTTCACTAATTTGATTATGTTGTACATTATACTTGTGAATTTTGATTGATGTTATATTTCTTATGCTGCGTATGTTGCAGGATCTGTAAGTTGAAATCTGGCTGAGATTTAGAGCTGCCTTAATTTGACGTTTGCAGAAAGGAGCACACCTTTTTTTTTGTTTGTTTGTTTCATAACTATGTATCCACTTCAGATTGCAGTGACTACTGTACTCTACTGGATCACAGTGTGGGTGGGTGTATCCAGTGTTACTGTAAGTTGATCCCTGTAAATTCAGTTCAAGAGTCAAAATGTCAGAAATTGAGGCTTGAGTTTGGTCTCGAGAAGTCAGAAAGATTTTTTAAAATATTCCTTGTGGTGTACTTTGTGAACACACGAAGATTCTAGAACATCCATGTGATGTGCTTTGGTAGCGCATGCGAAGTTCTGGACGATTCTCCACGCTGTGCTTTGTGAGCGCACCGAAGATTCTGGAACAGTTGTGAACATACCTAGAAAGGGTACGTTGGACCATCATCTAAGAAGAAAGACATTGACTTGTTGCAAACCGTGTGATTGTGAACAAGCCCTAGTGACAACTGTCTTTAAAAAAATGGTTGTGACTATAATTATCTCTCTAAAACTCCACTCTCATTCCTATGATGAAACTATATCTATGAACTTGATTATATTTATTTATGTTAATTTGACTGTTGATGTCTATGCTAGAATAAACTGAATAAGATCAACGTTGTGAAGTGCTGTAAGGTCAACGCTCTTTTGATTATATTTACATGTTGTATATTTGATTGCTGATTTAATAAATGTATTAACTCTCCTGCACATATATTAAAACATTTTGTTGGAGTAATAGCGGGAAAATGGGGCTCATTAAATATAAATAAAAGACATATTTTTATTATTTCTTTAGTAAGAAGCTTCCACATACAGATAATGTTATGCCACAAAAATAAAACTTCTATCTTATTATTGTGTAAAGAGCAGAGTTTATAATCCGCCAAGTAAGAGACATGTTTATCTTGTGGGAGATTTATTAATAACTATAAATTAAGATTCTTGATCACTTGTAATTAATTATGTGTTATTAATTAATAAGTAATAATCGTAACGAGTGAAGGGTGCCCAGAGAGATGTGGAGGCTCTCTCTGGTGATGAGCTCAAATTTGTTGAAAATTAAGTAAATAGTAATTAATGCTTGTGTAGGCTACTGCATGAATATTAGATGTAACACCTTGGTTTGTAGCAAGTTTAATTGCCTGTGGTATTCATTGAGTCCCTCGACGGAATTTGAAAAATACTGCCCTCTTCTCTCTCCCACCCCCACCCCCCCCTTGGAGGTATGAAGTTATAATATGTACACTAAAGACGGTGTGAAACAGATGAAACATAGGCCTAATGTGTCTGGCAGCATGTTTTAACCTTGGACTTCACAATGCATTTGTTTAGTTCGCTAGCATTCATCAGAGGCTCGTAATCTTTGGGAGTTAGATGGTTAACAGGATGTAGCCCTTTAAATTTTTTAATTTTTCTTTTGTTTCTATGCAGGATGAGTTTGTGTAGTTTCTTAGTGTGTATATATATATATATATGCACAAATACAAAACAAGATAACATTACAATTACCTAAGTTAACTTCAACAAGAAAAGGAAGAAACATAAAGTAGTATATGCATTAAGTTATTTGTATCAGAAAGTGTTTTAGATATGATCCAACCACGACTTGTTCTAGTTAATAATGCAGGTCAAATTGCTTATAAGAAAAACAACTCATGTAAACCAATTTGCCCAAACTTATACTGTATTGGAATTTATTGTCAATGCCAAAGGTATAGTTTATTGGCTTTCGGTTGGTTCTGCCACTATTTGTTTTTTGTTTTTTGTGAGGCCTACAAAGGAGCCGAAGCACCGCGACAAGCCTATTAGGTGGACATGCGCACTACACAAAACTGAGAAATTATTATTAATGAGATAGAATTTGGTGCTCTATATCTATCTAGGTCTATACATATTGTGTCGCTGAAGATCACGGAAAAGTACAAATAATTTTATTAATCTATTTCTAGCAGATTTATTCAAATTTATTTACAATTTGAATTAACTCAGTTTAGAGTTCAAAGGAAGGCAAATGTAACCAGTTTTTCAGCCGTAGATCTTAAAGATATAATGGAATGTATTCAAGTGAAAGTATAACAAACTGATATATATGATAATACAATTTTTTTTTTTATGGACGTCTTAAAAGTTTGAGGCAGAGATTTGGAACGACAGCACACCTGATAATTTCTACCTGTCACATGATCGAATCTGAGTCAAGCGCGCCCTCTACCAAATTTGACAGCTGAAATGTCGGCTGTGCACGAACAGAAACATTTTGACAAACTTCGGTAGCAGGATGGCCACTGTGTGGTAAGTTAGTGCACAACTATTGTTTAAAGATGTCTTCTTTTTTCGGATCTTATTATGAATAAAAATATTAATAGTTGACATTATTTTTTAATTTGTAAGTTGTCGTCTGCTATAAAGTAAAGTTTGTTGCTTGACCCAGTTAGGGTCAGTGCCGACGTTTCTCATGGTTAAATTTTACCTGACATGTTGAATGATAGGCGTGGTGCATTGACATTCTATTAGTAATATTAAATACATTTTAATAGTTTATGATTGTATTTCTTATTGTGTGATGTTTGTGTTGATTAGTTTAATAATTCGTGAGAGTGCCGAGAGTTTACGAGAGCATCTGCCCTGTAGGCTAACATAGTAGGAATGTAATGTTCACTTACCATTTGGGAGCGGACAGAGGCTTATTTGTATTCGCACAACATTCAAGTAACATGTAAACGAACATACCCTTCTAAATTCTTTATCGGATGCGAATCTACACACTCTTTCAGGTTAGCAGGTGCTCTCTTACACTAGTTACAGTTTTGTGTTACAATTATACTCATGCATAATTTGCCCATCGCTATTTTTTTTAATTTTAAGAAAAGCTTACGCTAATATGTAGCCTATAGAATATACATTTGTTCAATTAACACTTCATAACTGTTAGATTGCTAAGATTAAACGAAGACCTCAATGATATTGTCTAACTTAACACTTTATCAATACAGTATTACTCTTTATTGCTACAGTGTTAAGCATAACATTGACAATAACATATCTACAACACCCGGAAAGTTAAAACTTGCTGTGCAGGTTTTACGCCAGTGCAGCAGTTGCTCACTTCTCACTTCTCTAGATAAATACATACATATTGGAAGTGTACAGTTCTTATATATTATTTCAGAGTATTGTTGAAACTTCAGCACCAAACCATTCTTAATGTATATATTTGTGTAATCCCAATAGTTATAATATGCAGTTCAGTACATAAGTAGTTTTAACCTTATGTTTAGCATTGTTTGTGTTAATTTATAAATTTATTTATTTTTATTATGCTTTTCAGTAAATATTTAATAATAATAATTATCATTAATATAACAGGGTTATATAACTACTAGTTTGTGCATACCAGCAACAAAGTGCTGACATAGCATGTATGGTACAGGTGGTGACTAATAAATTAATAGTACACTGTTACATCTACTCTAGTTAGATACATCACATATAATATGCTAGTACCGTAGCAGTGTAATACTGATACAACCAAGCTCCCCTTTCATACAGCCTCAGTTGTTCTTACAGAATAATTAAGATGTTGACTGAATAAAGTTTTGTTGTTTTTTCTTTAGTATACTGTAGTAATAACATAATACATAAAATTTGCAGTTGCTTCTGTTAAATGTACATGTAAATCATGTTTAGATCGAAGAAAGAAATTGAGTGATTTCAAAATTATTAATAAAATTTGTTAACTTTCATTTTTGATAGTTTGTGTGTGCATGTACCACTGTACAGAGACAGAGTTGATATGTGGATTCAAAACCTCTTGGTCACCCAGCTCTCCAAAGTATAATTTCAGTACAGCACCATTATAGTGCTAAAATAAAAATAGCACTTGTGCTTTTATTTAACTTAAATGTTTAACTTTTTTGTCATTTTAAATATTGTTAAATACAGTTGTGAATTAGTGTTAAATTTTCCTCTCTCTCTCTTTTTTTTGTTTTTTGCTGCACTTAATTCACAACAAGAAACAACAAAATAATTTATATTACTTTTATTAGTGTCAAATAGATTTATATTTCAGTTTTATTTATATGTTTTTTCATTAATGACTTGTTGAAACTGATTATACTTTGTACTTAATGAGTGACAGAAATATATTTATGAAATGAATTTATTTATGAAACATTCCTCACCAAATGAGTCATTTATATAATTTCTATAATTTAGATTTAAAGAAAAATACATTATTTTTCATTTTTAGTGTTTTTAGTGCAACTGTTATATCTCTGCCTTTTTCCCTGGAGAAAATAGGGAAGTGTTCGTCCCACTTGTTTTGTGATATATCTTGCACTCATGCACTTAATTGAGGGAGGGCTGGCTATACAGACCACACAGATGTCAGTGACAGGCAGAGGTGTAGTGGGGTAGGGACGGAGGGGGATGGCATCCCCTTACTTTTTTGTATGAAGTGGATGTGTCCCCCAGTAGTTTTGTACAAAAATCCACGTTGACAGAGTTTGTGTAAAATAAATGTTTAATTTATTGAATTTTATTTGTTCTATAACTCTCTTTCATTTAGTCAGAGCTTCTGGCTTCCCCCCCTTCTTTTTCTCCCACTTTCATTTAGTTGAGTTTCTAGCATTACCCCACTTCTTTTTTTAGGACTACACCCCTGGTGACAGGTTTGGTTCTCCCACCATTACTGTGCAGGCTTAATAAATGGCTTTAGCTTGAAACTTGTGTACGATAAATAGAAATTGGGGGTAAGGGTGGGGTCACTCATTTTCTTGTTTGGAAACATAGTAATAGTAATCCAGGTATGTCAAAACTGTTGAGATTTCCTTTTGCTGAAATAAAGCATTCATTTATTTTGATCTGAATTAGATAGCTTTTTGTTGTTAAATATTGACAAGCTCACTTGATAATATTCAGAAATTATATGTTTTCATTTATTTATATTGATTGATTTTGATATTTGTGTGGTTATCAGTGAATATGAGAGATTGCTAGATCATGAAGATCATTCAGCAAGGCTATTTACTTATTTATTTAGGTAGGGTAAGTGTAAGCGGGTTTAAAAATATATGATATTCAAAAGCAGAAATATTACCAGATTCAAAGACGAAAAATGTGAAATTGAATAACTAAATAGATTTATTATTTTATTAAAATTAAATGTTTCAGTTTGAAATTTTACAGTTGAAACAATGTAATTTGATATTTTAAAACTATTATTGTATTAATTTAATATATAATTAAAGATTTAAGAAAAATCTTGCCCACTTTTTAGGAATATAATTTCTAACCCCAACATATTACACATAACTTGCTCAGTTAATAACATTTCATAATTCTAATGACACGCTTTTTCTAGGAATAAATTAATGTCATTGTCTGAAATCTTCCTGTACAGTTGATTACTAGAAGGGGTGGGGTAGGATATTGCAGACAGTGAACAAGAAAAACCCATTAATAATGCAAAGCACTATAGAAAACTAGTGTAGTCTGTAAAAATAACTGATGTTTACAGCATTATTGCGAACATAATCCAAAGCATGCATTCTTATATAATGCATAATGCTGTAAACTTTTATCAGACCTATTGTAGTATTATACAAAATGTTATGTTTCATTAAAGCATTATCTCTTTGGTTTAATTTTACTGACTATGTGAAATTGTTCTATTAAAATACATATTTGTTTGTAAATTTTTTCCTTTTAGCTCCTTAGGTGCATTCACTTTATATGTATTGTTTAATGAAATAGCATTAGTTTTAAGGGTAGAAGAGACTTAGTTTTAGTTGCAGTGAATTGTCCTATATCAAGTGTACAAAAATGCACCAATATTTGTACATCATAGTATACTGTTGATACTGCACCTTCGGTAATCAGAAGTCATCTTTGTGTATGTGTATGTGTTTGTACATGTGTACATACATGAGGGTGTCAGAGAGTATACTTAGTTATTCTTTCTAGTTATTGTGTTAGCGGTATTGCTCTTTTAGTGTATAGGCTAAAGCACAAAATCCTTATGTGATTGTAAAATATTTTCAACCCTGACTGGTCACTTTTACTGTTGTAATAGACTTAACTGAACATGTCTGCTTAGCTGTCTATGTGCATCAGAAAAGAGCAGTTTACAGGGATAGAATTTTCTGGGGCTGAAGTTATATTAGGGGTAAAAATCCATCAAAGACCTTCAACATATACAAAAAAATTTGGAATATGATGTTTCACTGCAGTGGTGTATATATGATTATGAATGGATAATCTTGTTAAGAAACAACTGCATAAGTGTCAAGAGACACTTTGAGAGGCTGCCATTTTGTCATTGACCAAGAAGTAGAGGAAGCGGCGCTTGCATTACTTGTCACTCAGCCAAAACCTTTTTTTTTTTTTGTTGAAAGCATACAGAAGGTCGTAGGCCATTGGATTAAGTGCTTTGAAAATAAGGACAGGAGTCGTATATTAAAGAAATTGATGCTATTATAATACTCATTGCATTTGTATTATTTGATTTATTGCAGATATTTTTTTACTTTGTTGATTTTGTGTGTGTGTATTGATTTCACATTATACTTATTCATTTAAAATAACAGATTTGTCTAGTTCTTGGACAGTGTTTTATATTTGTTTATAAAGCTGGGTGCTTTGCCTTGTATAAAACTTGTTAATGATAATATATATTTATAATGCTTGACTGTTGCAGATTTTACCCCTTCTATAATGTACCATTCACATTGAGAGTAGCCTTGACTTTTCTTCATCAGTATTATTGCATCCGACAAAATCTCTTTGCTTGATTTTAATCTTATATCCAATATTCATTTTAATCCTAGATCCAGACCTGTGGAATGATCTGGAAGGAGAGCACAGCTATGATATCTTCATCCATTCCAACATCCATGAAGGATATCCGGAACATGGGAAAAGGACACCAACCATTTCTGATTCTGTTTTATCTTGGAATGTTTATATTCTTTTATTAAGTAAAATTGCAGAATGCAGCACAAAATAGATTTTCATTCTACAAAGGTTCATGATAGAATCTAGAAACAAATATTCTTGGTAGAGGTGTTAATCAAACCTTGAATGCTGATGACAGAAGTGAATTTTGTGTGATCACACTATTTTGCTTAGGAGGAGCACAATTGCCATTAATCCACCATGGAGCATTATGATCTTGTTCAAGAGATGCCTTCTATCGAACGCATGGCAACTCAGGAAAGACTGAAACATGCACGAAAGCGTAGGTCTCAGCAACTAAAAAAATGGACACAATATGAAAAACAGCTAGAGAAAGATAATTCTTCAAAGAAGAAAAAGAATCAGCTGCAGCTACCCAAACGGATTAAAAAAAGTAACAAAGGGAATATTAAGTTCACACCAAATGTAACTTTGTTAGAAGCAGCTGCCAGGAATGATTTAAATGAAGGTAAATATTTTTACTTCATTTTAAGAGATATTATTGTTAGTAATATTATCATGATTATAACTATAAGTATAATTGCTAACAGAGTCTTCATCATGAAGTGCACTTGGCATATTTTGTGTGTGACCTTTGTGACCTTTTTTGTATGTTAAAATATCTCCACAGCATTTGGCCATTGATGGGTTTTACACCTAATTCAAAACTTTTTTTGGTGTTCATTCACTGTTATTATTATTATTGCTAGAATCTGATGTGAACCTTCTATAACTTAGTCTTAAGCTTATGATGTGTAGGATTTCTTTCAAGTTATTTGAATACACTTTCATCTAAAATTAAGATATTTACCAAGCAACCTAACCATCACTGGAAATTGTTCCTTTATCAAAATTAGTATTAAGATGTTATCTGAAGGAATGTCTTTGAAAACATTATCTAATATAAATTTAGGCACCCCTTTTGATCAAATGCTTTCTTATAAGGAGTATACAAGAAATGTGATGCTGCATGGCAAAACCCGGCTAAAGATGCAAAAATTACTTTTACACTACAGCCATTTGTAGTGGTAAATCCCCTTTGATAGTCCAGTGGGGTATGTGCTTAAAACAATGTATAGTGAAAAAACTATCTGACATATAAAACATTATAAAAAATAAACATGAGATTCTAAACTTTAATAAATTACAAAAAATCCACTTTTGAATTTTTATCACTTTAGCCCGGTTTTGCCATGCACTAATGCAGCATCACAAATGTCTGCAAATGATCCCATACTGATCTTTAATTAAAATTTATAAAAAGACATCATCTTGTATAAATGTACATATGCTTAAGTTAATATATATTCTTTAGATCCATTCTCTTACTTTTGTTAGTGCTTATACTGTTATTATTTTATATAAATAGGCTTAAACTAAATGTTAAAGAAAGTTCAAATTTGGTTCAGTGAATCTTATAGACTTTAGACCATTAGATAAGGATTGGGTGATTTTGTGGAGTAATTATCATGTCAGTTTTTTTAACCTTTTAATTTTCTTTTTTTTTTGGTTCACAAGTTGGACATTGAAATGTATTGTTGTGCTTTGGTAACATGTTCATTGAGCTAATGAGGGTAGTCTGAACAATGCAGTTGTAAATTATATGGTTTATGAATGAGTTATTAGTATTAAATACAACTTATGCATAGGAATGGTTTATTAATGAGTTATTGAATAGAACATAATATGTTTATGAATGAGTTATTGAATAGAACATAATATGTTTATGAATGAGTTATTGAATAGAACATATGTTTATGAATGAGTTATTGAATAGAACATAATATGTTTATGAATGAGTTATTGAATAGAACATAATATGCTTAAGAATAGTTTATGAATGAGTTATTGCATATAACATATAGAACATAAAACCCAGTACGATGAATATTATTTCTGAATGTGGTTTAGTTAAGGAACTAAAGAACTTTGTCAACCTGTGACAAGGAGGTACTGAACAATGTTAAATGTCATCCATGCAAAGAAGAAAGTTAACCAATTAAAAGCACTATAATAGTTAATACATTGTAATGATCTCTGACAGTTGACATATTCACCTAAAAAAGGTGCACACATATTCTTAACTTCAGTTTGATTCTTTGGAATAATAACATAGAGTAATTCATTAATCTATACAGAAAGCAAAAAATTATACTGTATTTTATGGTGAAGGTATGTAAAATTTATAATATTAATGATTAAAATACTCACTTAATACATGGAAAAGAATTTAATTTGTTTCCCTAGGACTTTCATTACATGATTTAATTTTTTTTTCCTGGTAGGTACAGTACTCAAATGAGTCTGCAGCTCACACTAGTACTAGTACAGTAGTAGTGAGGATCAGTATCAAATTACATTCTGACTCAAATTTGTATGCTTTATGGATTGTTACTACAAATACTAGGGCTGTTAACAATTAATGATTTCTTTGATGATTAATCTTACAACATTTAACGATTAATTAATAGATAAAAAAAAACAACAACTAAAACTGTATAACTTCTCACCATTAATAGATTTGTTGTTATCATCTACTTTAAAACCAAACTGGTCATGCAATTTAACTTTAACCAGTTTATAATCTTTCATATTAGAATCGACCATTTTGGCAGTAAAAAATAATAACAAATAAAAACTTCTGGTGCAACTAAATATTAGCATTGCTTCAGTAAGTAAGGAAGAAAATTATTTGGAATTTAATTGTCATGAAATAAATTAATCGCAAAAATTTCTTAGCGATTAATCGGAAGATTAATAGTTAAAATGGGCAGCCCTAGTTGTTACTACTAAACTGTCAGTATGACCCATAGGCTGAGATTTTTTCACTTTTCACATCAAACTGACTTAGAGTTTACTAATAACTCAATTCTCTTTTTAAAAAAAAAATTCTTTTCAAGATTTTTAATAGCACTTATATTAATTATAGCTCACCACGCTTTACAATCAGGGTGCAGCTTAACAGTCCCAAGTCAGGGAATGGGTGTATGGGTTGGAAAAAACCTCCAACTCATGAGATGGGTTTTTAACCCTAATTCTAGACCATATGTGACCTCCCCATGCTCTTCACATGGATTTAGTGAATTTTACTGTGTAAACTATGCATAAAGTGGCAGAATTCTACACATGTACCATTGTCTGATTTTTTTCTTCTCACAAGATTTGATTGTTGTGCCGTCACTTTTAACTGCATCTCAGATCCCTGCATGTTAAATCATAAGAACCAAGCACATTTCTCCTCTGCAAACCCACTCTTCTGTAGGAAGGAGTTCAAGGTTTTACACTGTTTTATATATCATTAATGTCTGCCTCCAGCTAGAAAGAAATATCTGTTTGACCTGACCCTTTTAATGATATATACATTCCTTCCATTGCTTAGCACACTTTGTTTATGAAACCCGCACTCTGGTGTAGCTGTTGTACAAACCAAACTTACACAAGTTAACAGTTGCACAATAGATAACATTCTTTCTTGCCCATAGAGCCAAATACCTGATTTTTTAAATAATCTAGATACAGGTATAATGAGCTAATCAGAATTGTGATCTCTACTCCTCAAAGTTGTATTCTTAGACTTAGAGCTGCCTGACCTAATTCATATTTAAGTAAATACATGATAAAACTACTTCAAATTAAGACTAATATACCAGTAAAAAATTTTTTTTTTAAATTAAAAAAAATGCTTAGATTTCTTACTTATTCAAGAATTATTTGTAGTTTTTAAAAATGATAAACATAAAATAAATTTTGGGCCAAAGTGTTCATTACTTAAACAACCGTATGGACTTTGCTATGAAAGCATTTACAAGTAGTGTAGAGGAATTTCACTTTCAGTCATGGGTACAAATGCATGGGTGTTGTGTACATCATACAGAGAAAATTAAATGAGATTTTTCGGTCAAGTTCATTTCTGAACAAAATGACACTCTTTTTGAAATAGTGTTACTTTCAAACTTCAATACAGTATTCTTTAACTGCTTTGCCCCTTGATTAAAAAAATTAATTGAAAGCAGCTAAATTTTCATTAGTAATTTCATTAAGGGCTTCTGGTAATTATACCTTTTTATAGGTCACTAGGACACATTGTGATTACTTATGTTGATATAATTTTGTTTTTGCATTCAATTTTTCTCTATAATTTGTAAGGATTAATGGCGTTAAGTCAGTAGAAACGGTTGCCTTGTAAATACCTGACTTCACAAATGCTGAACTTGGGGGATTCTGGAGTGCAGATGTACTAAACCATATTATTCTGTCATGCTCAGTTAGAGAGTGTATTAAACACATTTGAAACTTTTGACAGGTGCTGCTTGTTTTAATTGAATGTGAATTACAATAAGTACAATGTATTTATTAATTTTTCATGAATGCCTTATCAGTGAAGTAGAACATCAAAACCTTGCTGAAATACATTGTAAATGCCATTTTTGTCTCCCTTTGCAGGAGTAATTGAACTTCTTGCATCACTTCCTTTGGATTCAGTTTAACTTTCATTTAATTATCAGTCTCTGATTTTGTTTTATTGGTTGGAGTTTGTTTCAAGTTAAAATAAAAATTTCCCATGTTTATTATTGATGTCACCAGTAGTTGATATGAACAGTCATTGTATGATTGGTGTTTTTCTGAAATTTGAACTGTCTGTGGAATTTTTTGTTGAACCCTAAAAGCACAGCATGAAAGTAGAGTTTATTCTCATCCTATTTCATTAGCTTCTTGTAAAATAGTACTACCATAACTTTTGCTAGTTGTACTGCACTTACTTATAGATAATCAAGATTAGTAGGAACTTCAAAACATCAGCAGTTTAAAAAAATATAATGTTAATAATAATATATGATTCAGTACTTTACACTTTGTACAGTTTAAATAATACTACACTTGTAATAAATAATGTAATTAATCAGTTAATAATTAATTAATAATAATAAAAATATTCCAGATTAAAGTTAAATGTAGTTTGATACATTATTACCCTTCCTCCCCCCCCCCCCCCAATATAAATAAATAAAATAAGTAATAATAATTTTTAAAAAAAAACCTTTAAAAAACCTCCACCATTCTACTTCCTTTTTGATTATGAATATGATGCAGCATGCACTAGGCCACATTTGAGTATTTTTAGATAATCCTAACCAGCAACCATTTAAGAAAAAAATTGATCCTGAACAAAGGAAATATGGTAAAAGTAATAGTTGATAAAGTACCAAAGTGTTTGAACTCATTGTTTCTTTCTAGAGACATCCATCTGTTGACAAATTTTATGTTGTCTCAAAGATCAGTAAATAAACAAGTTGACTCTTTTTCAGGGAAATAACTACAACACACACACACACACACACACACACACACACACACACACACATTTTTAATGTCATACTCATACTGCTTTAACTCTTGTATATAATTTAATTTACAGACTTGGTTCAAATGTAAAGGCAAAGAGAAATGTGTACTCTAATAGTAATATCAGATAGAACGGTATAATCAGTTTGTGACACAATGCCTACCTATTTATTGGTTATGATTATTATTATTATTTAATCAGCCATAACTGTTGTTAGCATAAATATGTTGTATTCTTCTTTGACAAGAAGAAACAATAATGATAATTGATTTTTGCTTATGATTTTTGTTTGTATCTCTTTAAGTGTGGAGACATAAATGGGTCATGTCCCAACTTATACTCAGAGAAATTAATATATTTGATATTTTGATGCTCAGTGATTATTGAGACATGTAAAATTATATTTTCTTTATTTCTAAAATGTGTTGAATTAATGACTAAATTAGGCATATGTCCTAAATCTGATATAACATTTTTTTTCTCATGAATTAATTATTTGTATGTCTTAAAACCGACTTAAAATATTTTGTCTTATAAATAGTTATTCATTTCATATTATGGTGAAAGGTTCACCGATAATGTTGAAATTTACTCCTAATACTTGTAATAGAGCAGATGTTAACAACAGTTAACATCTCAAAAAGGAGGGGGCGGGGTATGTGGTGGAGTAAATTTGCCTCTCCCTATTTCTAAACTTAATTGTTATGTAAATTGTTAAATGTCAAAGTGACATGGCTTTTGCACTGCTTATGATGATATTTTTTAGTTGGAATAAACAACTCAGTTGGAGAACATGCTAGAATTTACTGATGCAATCCAAACCCATTCGAAGCAAATGAGTAGTTTTTCTGACTAATACTAATAGTCTCAGTCTTGTTCATAACAAATTCATCCAATAGGAATTGACGAAAGTTACTTTGTTGAAGAAGTTCTCTATTCTATTTCTAATCACTCAATGGTCATAAAGGCGATCATTGGTTTATGTGAGGAGTGTGCCTTTTATCTTTGATGTTTTATTCCACTTTAGACTGCAGTAGAAATGTCATTGAACTTATCAGTAAACATGTTGCTGTAAGTTGATTCCTTTGAATTGTTTTCAAGAGCCAATATGGCAAAATTTAGTTTAGTCTCGAGAATTCACGATGGCTGTTGCTGGTACGTGTTTCACGATCAAGCGGTTTGCAACAAGTCACTGCCTTTCATATTTAGGTAAGGTCCCACATGTCCCTTTTAGAGGTAATGTATCGCAACTGTTCCAGAATCTTTGATGCACTCTCCAAGCATTCTCTCTTAGAGAATTGTCCTGAATTTCACATGCACTATCAAGCACATTAGGAGGGATATTCTTGATTTTCCATGCGCGTTTACTCAATACACAATGAGGAACATTCAAAATAATCTTCGTGAATTTTCTAGACCAAATGCAAGCCACAATTTCTGCTGTATTGGTACTCGAATGGAATACACAAGAATCACAGTAATATATTTTACTGATAAGTTTAACAACAGTGCTGGATGCACACACATCAAGTAGAGTACAATAGTCACTGTAGCGTGAAGTGACAACCAAAAAGGCTTGCTCTGCTCTGCAAAAGTCAGATTAAGGCAGCACTAAATTTAAGGCATATTTCATCTCTAGACTCCTTTCTCTCTTATAAAGATTCTTAGCTTACAAATCCTGCAACAGTTTTGTTAGCCCGATACACAGACAGCATAAGAAATATAATATCAATCAAAATTTACAACTATAATGTACAACATAGTCAAATTAATGAACCTAGAAATAATGGTTAAATTACCTAAGCATTCTCCAATTTAAGTCATAGATCAATAGCAAACATACAAGATATTCTATTCTTCCTTTATCAGTCAATTAACTTACCATAAGCTAATGATTGCCTTTATGACCAAACTCAAGAATTTTTTTTGTAGATATGGTTGGTACCAATTGCATTATGAAGTATTTGTTAAATTGTATACATCATAGTAGTTAAGGAATATTTGTTGTTTGATGAAAGAAAAATTGTTGAAGAATATTCTTATCAGTTTTGAGTGTGCAACAAATTCTATATACATATATATTGTTATTGATCTGTTTTTATGCTAATTATTGTTCATCTGCTCTGGTGGCTGTACTAAGAGGATACTAAGAGGATCATTTTACAGTAGTCTGATCATAATAAAAAATACATTCACATTGGTTCTTAATGTATTAATATAAATTTGTTATTCCTTGAATTGCACCTTGTTAGTCAGTTAAGATTAGAGAACTAGATTTTGTATTTAATCAAAAATTGATTGTATCTGTATGCACCACACTATCACTTAACAGTGCTTCTGAAATTGTTGCAAATAGCCATTTATCTTTTTCATGTTAGATTAGTTGGGGTGGGAATGACAGGACTAAGGAGGCTCATTTATCGATTGGTTAAATTGTAGGGTGGTTGGGAGTGAGAGGATTAAGAAGGCTCATGTATTAGTTAGATTGTGGGGTGGTTGGGAATGACAGGATTAAGAAGGCTCATGTATTAGTTAGATTGTGGGATGTGTGGGAAATGAGAAGTTTCAGGAATACCTGCTTGTTAAGATAGTACTTAGTAGAGCTTAGTTATGCCAGCAGACAAAAAATTAACTGGATAATTCTAGAATTTAGCTTTACAGACAGAGTAGAAACATAGGTATAGGTGTGTGTGTGTGTATGCGCACGTGAACTGATTTATGCTGTAGTGTGTATGATTGTACTGTTTCATGATTGTGTGTAATGCTTTTGAAGATGGAGAATTTTAAAATGCCTAGACTTACTTTGAAACACTTCAAGTCATCCAGCATTACTATTTTTATTTTATACATTGATTTAAACTGTAGCAAATATAAATTTAGCTGGAAGCTATGTCATAGCTGCCATGCAGTGATTAATATTTTAAAACATTACTTTTTATTATTTGCTAACAATTATTATTATTGAAGTAAACTTAGAGAATAATGTTAAATAACTTATGCTAAAATGTTAAGAAGATGAATTAAAAAAATTCCATCATCAGTATTGCTATTATTGCCATAATCTTAATATACTAATAATAGTAATAACTAATATATTTTACTGTTTAGTGGACAGCAGTTGAATGATGAATGACTTTATAACTTTATTAGTACTAAATCAATATTTTTTGGTATGCAAAATGAATTTTATAATCTCTTTCTCTCTCACTCTCTCTCTCTCTTATATATATTTTATGATCCATCTACCTAGTATGTGTTATCTTTTTTAGCTGAGATTAGCACTCTTGTTGTGTGTGTGTGAGTGTAGGGGGTGCTTCCGCCACTTTCACGCTGGTGCACTCTTGTTATGTTGTGGTTCTAGTTTTATATTAGTTTATTACTATTAGTAAAATCTTTTAATTTATGTTTCTTATATGTTTTGTAAATTCAGTGATTTGTTATTCTTTTTGTGTTATTTGGTGTACATTTGTAAATTTATTTTATTTATCTTTCATTTATGTTTTGTAAATTCAGTAATTTGCTATATGTTGTCATTTTGTATGTGGATTCATTTTGTGTTAATTAATTTATTAGCTTTAGTTTTCTTATAAGGTTCTTGTGTATGTTATGTGTAATTATTGTAAACTGCTTAATTATATTATTAGCTTTAGTTTTCTTATGTATATAAGTATTTTGTATAAAGCTCTTGTGTATTTTATGTGTAATTATTGTAAAGTGCTTAAAACTTTATATGAATGAATGGTTTATCATATTATTATTATTATTCAGTCTCTTTCCACGACTTCTGTTTGACTGTCGGCTGAGATCCTAGGTCTCGGAATCTTACCAAGATTCTGGGAGATCCAAAGTTTTACGGAGGATGTGGGCACTTCCGAGGAGCGCTGCTTTGAGTAGTGGAGCGATTCTGTGGTTTCCAGGGAGTTTATTCAGGTAGCCTTCCAATTCTGATGTTATGTTCCCCAAGGCTCCTATCACTATTGGTATCACTTCTGCTGTTACATTCCACAGTCTCTGGATTTCTAATCTGAGGTCTTGGTATTTTTCTATTTTTTCTCTTTCTTTTGTTTTTATGTTTCTATCACTTGGAACAGCGACATCAATAATTGTTACTGTTCTGTTGGTCTTATTGAGAACTACAATGTCTGGTCGTCTTGCAGGAATCACCCGGTCTGTTCTTATCTCGAAGTCCCACAGTATTTTGACTTCTTCTGTTTCGATGACTGCTTCTGGTTGATGCATCCATGTTCTTTCTGGGGTTTTTTATGCCATAGTTCTCACACAGATTTCTATGTATGTGTTTTGCCACTTCATTGTGTCTTTTGGTGTATTCTGTTCCAGCCAGAACCTGTTAGACAAGTCCTGAAATCCAAGCTAAATGGGGCGAACAAAATACAAGCCCTTAATGCATACGCAATACCTGTAGTAAGCTACACTGGAGGTATCATAGATTGGACAGCAAATGAAATAAATGAACTGGACAGGAAAACAAGAAAACTACTCACAATACATAAAGCCTTACACCCAAAAGCAGACGTAGACAGACTCTATGTATCTCGAAAAATGGGAGGCCGAGGTCTGAAGAAAATTAAACATGTCATTGAAGGAGAAGTCATTGGCCTTGTGGACTACATCTGGAATAACAATAAAGATGATCCACTGATAGAATTAGTAAAAAGGAGTGGACTATTCCAACCACCAGAAACAGACAAAGAAACATGGAAGAAAACAACGAAGCAAGAACTAGCACATACCTGGAGCCAGAAACCTCTACATGGCCAATATGTACGACAAGCAGACGAAATATCAACAAAGCAATCAACGTACAAATGGTTGAAAGAGGCAGGATTGAAAGCAGAAACAGAAGCACTCATAACAGCTGCACAAGATCAAGCACTCAACACCAAAGCACACAAAACGAAAATCATGAAAATTTCAAATGATTCCAAATGTAGACTTTGCAAATCCATGGATGAGACAACAGAACACATACTATCTGGATGTCAGGTTCTGGCTGGAACAGAATACACCAAAAAAATAAATATTATTATTATTATTATTATTATTATTCCGTGTGTGAACATATAAAAAAAGAAATCCAAGTCTAGCAGGTTTTGTGTTCTTTCCACCTTGTGGCTGCAAGGCCCTGCTTTTAGCAAACACATATCTTAACTTACCAAATAGATTTAATTTTTCCTTCCACCCATTTACATTCACATTAAATATGAAATGATTTTTCTTTTGCTCGTTTTCACTCACATTAAATATGAGACATAATTACATTAGTTATAGAAATAATCTTTATTTTTTCATCAGCTATATCAAGAAATGATTTTAATAGTTCCATAGCTTTGTGATAGAAATAGAATTTCATTTATATTTTTTTTTTAAAACTTTTTATGCTTCCAAACTATTAATGAGATTGATTACCCACAGTTTGCAGATTTTTAGATTTGAAAAGTCTATCTCCAAGATGAATTTTAAACTGCAGATATTGATTATTATATAAAATTTAGAAATGGAATTTTAAACTACAGATATTGATTATTATGTAGAAGTGGAATTTTAAACTACAGGCATTGATTATATTATATAGAAGTGGAATTTTAAACTACAGGCATTGATTATTATATAGAAGTGGAATTTTAAACTACAGGCTTTGATTATTATATAGAAGTGGAATTTTAAACTACAGGTATTTATTATTATATAAAATTTAGAAATGGAATTTTAAACTACAGGCATTGATTATATTATATAGAAGTGGAATTTTAATAACTCCATGAAATGTTGGCATGATGGTTTGCAATGCTTGGGTCACAAGCACCTTCTCCCATTCAAATTAAATTAGTTCCCTTTCTGTAGATGTGTAAGGTTATTTTGTTTTTTGTTTTTGTTTTTGTTTTTTGAAAATGATCTTCATGAGGTAATATTTGTTTCCTTTCACTACACTTGTTCTTTTTCAGAATAAAATTCAAAAGTTTTCTATTATTCAGTCTTGACAGTTTGACCATTGTGTTATGCATACACCCTTGTTCATACAAGATGTAAAATCATGTTGTCATTTATGCTGTAAAGAATTAGTTCCACACCCCAAACACCCCAAATAGTGTGCAGTTATCTTCCCTTTCTGTCATTGTTTTGGCACCCTCAACCACCCCCAAACAGCAGGCACCTGTTCTTCCTTGCCCCTTATTGCCACTGTTTTTTTATACTTCTTTTCTTTTATGCACGCAATGACATGCAAACACCAGACAGTAGTAGTCAGTAATGGGCCAATTAATTGGTTGTCTCTTTTTCTGCCTATCTAAGAAATCAGCCTGTTTTTCTGTTTATTGTATAATCTCTCCCTATCCTTCTTTTAAAAAAAAATCCATCTATAAGTATATAACCTTTCTATCCATCTTTCTATCTACCTGCCTACCAGCTTGATTTTTTCAGCTTTTTCTCTCTCTATTATTTATACAGTACATACTATTAATTTACAAATCAGACTGTTTTGTTACATTTTGAATACATCAACCAATAAATCAAATGTCATTCAACCTATTTAGTTTCACTCAGTACTTATAATAATAGTTATATACTGATTTTATGCATATATAGAGAAATGCTTGGTCTCATGACTGTATAGCATTTTAACAATCATGTTGAATGTGACTTTTCTTAAATTATGGCCTTAAGAGTAAAGAAAACTATTCAAGTGCAACACAGTAGAGAAATGGGTTCAGATAAGAATAAATATATGATTGGTAGAAATTTTTTTCTCATGAGTTGATTATCCTGATCTCCATTAGTACATTGCATGTACAATCTTTATGTTTGAAAAGAGCACATCTTTGACTGCTATAACAAACATTTCTAAAATTCATTATATTTGCATTATTTTTGTTTAGGGATTTACATTTGTGTTTATTAAGTGTGATGAGTGTATCTACAGGCATAGCAAAGGTAATCAGTTCTATCCCAAATAATAATAATAACAATACTCTGATAAATCAAGCAGACAGTGAATGTTGTCATTGTGTTTATACATTCCAGATTCATGTTCACATGAGGACCACTAGGAAGCTCCTTCCATTAAAATAAGATGGGCTATTGTGTTAATAATTATGTATTAGAGAACTAGGAAGCTGACATTTTCATTGTGTACAGGAGTATGGTTTACATTGGGATGTCTGTGTTGAGGTTAGCTCCCACTAGTCCCAGGGCTTATAAAAAAAATAAATTATTTATGGTCATATCAGTTGCTTTCTGTACCTGTGCAACAAAGGGTTTTCTGATAATTTTTACTATAATTTTATAATAGATGTGGTAGATTTATGATATTTTTCATATGCTAAGCATTGATTAAGCTTGACAGTCCTGAGCTAAGGAGAGGTATCAGTTAAAAAAATCCCTCTTACTAGGGCAACAGAACCTGCAGCCTTCTGATTGCCCAAGCTCTCTAGAAGTAGGAGAATGTTTTAGTATTGGATTTTGTGTGGGGGTGGGTGGGTGGGTGGTTTTTTTTTTGCACTCACAGGATATAGCCTTTCTGTTGGCAAGAGGTTACTAGTCTGTAATCAGGTAATATTGCGTTTGATTGCTAATTGATTTTAGCCATCCTCTCTGAAATTTTGTATCTAGTTGGAAAAAATTTACATAATATAATACAGATTTGAAAGCATTTTGTTGTAAGAAGGATGTTTTTCTTCCTTCTTAACTCTTTACCAATGGCTGCTATTTATTTATAGAGCAGTTGTTTCAGTTATACTCATTTAGATCAAAGCAGCTGCATATTGACCAGTCATTTTGCTCAGATATGACACCCTACAGAAGGTGGGGTTGTTATGAAGTAAGAACAAAAATTGGTTATCATACTTGAACTGTAGTAATACCCACAAAATGAGTCCTAATCAATTTATATTATTAATAAAAATTACTCAAAATGATTATTATTATCCATACATCTATTAAAAATAACAGGAACTCTGCAGCATGAAGTCTTAATCTGCTGACGGCTTTATGACAACATAATGACCAAGTCCATTAGCATTGGCTAGGGGTCTTCACAGCCAAGGTAAATTTACAACTTGGTCAAATATGTAGTGTCACTGTTGCAGTGCATCCCAACTGTGATACCACGTTTGACTGGTTTTGACGGCTTGTACTGTAAATGCTCAAAGTGACCGGTAAAACAAATCATTGGTTTGTCTGTGGCCAAAATGATGCCCAGATATGAATGTAGCAGCAAATATAATTGCCAGAGTGTCCGTCACTCCTTTCATTTTGTATAAGATATGAAAGTTTGGGTCTCTTCTGGCTGGCTCTGCCCATCTGTCACTGATGTGATGGTATGAAGTCAGTCTGATAAAATGATTTCTGGCAAAGATCAATTTTACATCAACATTGCTGATAAAAGGATCTGTAGACCAGTAGAAATCAGTCTCTAGTAATTGAGAGAGGCCCATCAAAACATATATTATATGCTTTCATCACTGCTAGTTTTGTCTGCTGAAAGTTGACACATGTACAGCCACCTTTCCAAAATACAGCATACCTGTTGGTGTTATTGATGATCTCTACTATTAGCAGTTCAGGAAATAATAAAGAAATATACTATAGTATAATACTATTGCAGTCATTATATCAAATCTATCAAGAAACATTGACAATAAATGGTGTATGAAACTGTGCAGTCCATTCATTGTCAGCTTGAGTCAGTGGGTCTGGATCTATTTCAATGTCAGAGTCTAACTGGCTACTAATTACTATCAATCACTGTCCTGATTAAAACAATATCACTTACATTCTTACTAACATCTGCATTCATATCATGATCTGCCTGAATCTCATGCCCATAAAATGATCCTTCACCGAATTGAAGGTAATTTGATGGGACTGAACAGTTAACATTGCTTGACTCAGAACTGCTATGAAATCTCACTGCCATTTTGTGATAGGCACATGGTACAAATAAGGACAATTGTGTAGAATGTTTTCTAAATTTGTTTTTAATAAGCAATATTTTGACATTAATAAAAACTGATTTGAAAATGAACTAAGTTCCAATTGGCTTCAAAATCAGCCTAAATTTGGCATTATGTAAATAAAAACTGCTTTTGAAAACAGATGTGCTGAAACATTTTTCATCTGGGAGATGGTGGTGAGGCATAATAAAGGCACTTATGTTGGTGAGAGAGGGGGATGTAAAAATGAGTTTAACTTATACAAATGTAGGGTATGCAAAAGATGCTTATTACTGTGGAGAGGGGAGGGGGGATATAAAAATGAGTTTAACCTATACAAATGTAGGGTGTGCAAAAGGCGCTTACATCAGAATGATTTAAACATTTGATTTGCATCATATGGTAAAACCATACAATGTTATTTAACTTGGTAACATTTCTTTAGAGTGTCCTGACAGAAGAGTTTTTCCTACTCTTTTCAGTGCGGCGATTGTTAGAGTCCGGCGTAAGTCCTAATGTGACGAATGCAGATGGATTAACAGCCCTGCACCAGGTAAATGATTGATGTTTATGGTCACATTGTTCACATTTTTCTATGTGCTGACATGTCTTATATTCTTTAAATCACAGATTTCGGTGTCAAGAAAAAATATTGATAGTTAAGTATGTTTTATTACTTTTAGTATGTAGTGATGATCAGTATACTGTCATTAGTAATTGCAGGTGAGAGTTAATTTTAGCAGAGTATAAATAAAGGTATAAATATAATTATATCTTTACAAAATATTTTACTTATTTTAATTTGATACATTGATTATAACAAATTTTACTTTGCCTTTTTGAAAAACATTTTTGATCATTGCAATTTTTTCTCTGATAATTCTTAGTGCTGTATTGATGACACTGAAGAAACAATGAAGCTTTTGCTGGAATTTAATGCCAATGTAAATGCCTGTGACACTGAGATGTGGACACCACTTCATGCTGCAGCAACGTGTGGTCATGTAAATCTTTGCAGACATCTCATTGAAAGGTAGTTGTCATTTATTATACTGCATACATCTCATTGAAAGGTAGTTGTCATTTATTATACTTCTGCAGACATCTCATTGAAAGGTAGCTCTATATTTATTATACTGCAGACATCTCAGTGAATATTTCAGAAAAAAGCATAGTAAATTTAAAAAGAAAACTGCATATACTTATCTTCTTAGAAGAATAATTGTGAAATATTTTAAAGGTGTTTGCTGTTCTCAGGTGGTTAATATTATTAAACTGAATTCTATTGAAAATTTTGGTTGCCCTGTACTTTTTTTCTTCGAATATTGCCCTTGAGCTCCTTAGGAATTTATTAAATGCTTCTCCTTGTTTATCACTAGGTCTGTGATCTTTGTTTTATTACAGTGCCTGAATTGTAAGTTTATAACTAATATATTTTAATGACTTTAAAAACAATTGTATGTAGTGTTTCTGTTTATTTATATTTTTTAAGTGTTTACATTCAGTGGACTCCAATACATTCAGTTCCAAAGACGTTAGTGCTATCCCATTCTAGTTGCTCTTAAAGAAAAACAGTTAGGCCAGAGAAACAAATATCTTTCATGTGTTTTTATTCATATATTCAGTCACTTTGATTACTTAATGTTTCTTTGATGGTATTATGTCATTTCAAGCAATTTTTAAATGCATAAAAAGACATAACATAGCTTGTCCATAATATTAATAATCTATATTGATGGTATTATGTCATTTCAAGCAATTTTTAAATGCATAAAAAGACATAACATAGCTTGTCCATAATATTAATAATCTATATTGATGGTATTATGTCATTTCAAGCAATTTTTAAATGCATAAAAAGACGTAACATAACTTGTCCATAATATTAATAATCTATATTGATGGTATTATGTCATTTCAAGCAATTTTTAAATGCATAAAAAGACGTAACATAGCTTGTCCATAATATTAATAATCTATATTGATGGTATTATGTCATTTCAAGCAATTTTTAAATGCATAAAAAGACGTAACATAGCTTGTCCATAATATTAATAATCTATATTGATGGTATTATGTCATTTCAAGCAATTTTTAAATGTATAAAAAGATGTAACACAGCTTGTCCATAAAATTAATAATCTATATTGATGGCATTATGTCATTTCAAGCAATGTATAAAAAGACGTAACATAGCTTGTCCATAATATTAATAATCTATATTGATGGTATTATGTCATTTCAAGCAATGTGTAAAAAGACGTAACATAGCTTGTCCATAATATTAATAATCTATATTGATGGTATTATGTCATTTCAAGCAATTTTTAAATGCATAAAAAGACGTAACATAGCTTGTCCATAATATTAATAATCTATATTGATGGTATTATGTCATTTCAAGCAATTTTTAAATGCATAAAAAGACGTAACATAGCTTGTCCATAATATTAATAATCTATATTGATGGTATTATGTCATTTCAAGCAATTTTTAAATGTATAAAAAGATGTAACACAGCTTGTCCATAAAATTAATAATCTATATTGATGGTATTATGTCATTTCAAGCAATGTATAAAAAGACGTAACATAGCTTGTCCATAATATTAATAATCTATATTGATGGTATTATGTCATTTCAAGCAATGTGTAAAAAGACGTAACATAGCTTGTCCATAATATTAATAATCTATATTGATGGTATTATGTCATTTCAAGCAATGTATAAAAAGACTTAACATAGCTTGTCCATAATATTAATAATCGATATTGATGGTATTATGTCATTTCAAGCAATTTTTAAATGCATAAAAAGACTTAACATAGCTTGTCCATAATAATCTATATTGATTGATCCAGTGATCCACTTCCACTTCCTGTTGGATTAAAATTTGTTCTACAGCTGTAATGGTTTTCTCAACTAATTGTAGTTATATCAACATATATCTTTGTTTAGGAAGTTGAATCATACATTTTTCTCTTTTGAAACTGAAATTTAGTTTTTAGAACATGTTTGTTATTTGTTTTTAATGTCACATTGCTGAATCTTTAAATGGAGTTTGAATTTTTTAATGCTACTAGTACATGCCAGTCATTAAAGAGATTGTTGTATAAAAATACAAAATTAATAAATCAGCTTAAAATTATGTTAAAATGTTAATAAAACATATCTTTATTTTAGTTTCTTTCCATAGAAAGCAGTTGCTGTCACTCTTCTTACAGTCCACATTCAGTCAGTGTATGCTGTGTGTACATGTGGAAAACAAATTCTTTTACATCCCCAGCCAATTTTATTGCATAGAAAGATAAGTTTATGCCATAAATAGATCCACTGAGTTAGCAAGGTTTTGCGATGAAAGCTTACACTATACTTCCTGGAGAATATGTAGTGCAGACTGCTTGATAATGAGACCCACTAATGCTGTAATCTCTGCAGATAAAAATTTCTTACCTGTTAATGTTAGTTTTCGAAGCAAGATTTTTTTTTTTTTTTTATAAAAAAGGGATAGATAGTATACAAAATTATAATCCAGTAAAGTTACATCTTTAGATGGGCAAGGGAGAGGAAAACAATGTTTAATAAAAATTTTTTATGATGGAATCAACTGAGACTCTTTAATTGGGATTGGGGAGGTGTGTGTAATAAAACAGCTGAATATTGTGTAATTAAGCAATGAAAGCTGTATAAAATAATTGAATGATTTAAGAATGGAACAACTGAATATTTTATAATAGGTCAGTGAAAACCTTCATAAAATAATTGAATGAGTTAATATAAAACAGCTAAATATTTGTAACTGGGCAATGAAATCAGTATAAAATAATTAAATTAGTTAATAATAATTGGGTTATAAAACCACCTTGTAATACTAATAGTGATAATATAGAATTTGGGTGTGAATATCTTCAGAAAAGTAATTTTTAATTGTCTCCAGAAAAGTAATTTTTAATAATATTTGTTTTCCTTCTGTGTTAAATATAATTTCCCCACATTCTTTTGCCCATGCATATAATCGCATATTACTAAGCTACTAATCAGGGTTGACAAGCTGACAGCAGGCAGCATTGTTGACATATCTTCCTTCCAGAACAGGTGTGGCATAATTGCTTTCTGCTCCCTTTCTGAAAGCATAAATATTATCTTTCCAGACTGTTATTTGTAGTCAGGAAAATGTGTCATATGTAGCTGTTTACTCTTGCCAAGAAATGCTGGTGGATTTTAGTAAATTATTATTGATGGTTCTCTTGGTAACAACAACCCAATCCATTCAACAACAATAATCACTCCCTCACCACACATATGTACACTAGCAGAATCTTTTAATAGTTTTAAGCTGAAACCTTGTTGTATGTTATGCCTCAATTTTGTTGACACACTCTCTTGCTTCACTCTACAAGAGAAACAATAAGAATGTTAAATTATACTAATATATTTTAAAACCTGATAGAAGCCTTCCTCACAGCAGCATATATATTTTAATTCTCAAACTTAACTGATATGTTTGTATGTGTATGTGCATGTAAGCAGATGCTGAAATAGATCAGTATTCTGTCACATAATTTAAAATCATTTCTGATTTCATTTTAATGATTATTTAAGAAAAGTAAATATCAAGTTAGAATTCTCTAGAGAATTTTCAGAGTAATATTTTGTTATTATTGAGTTGAGTCTAACATCTAGAATGCATCATAATAATATTAATACATATTCTTTTATATCTTGTCAGTACAAAAAAAAAATATTCACATCTCTTCGAGATTACTAGCTCATTTTCATAACCTAAGAAAAAACATCTGAAGTATCTATGGTCAGCTTGAATTGGATTGAAATTGAATCTAAAAGAAATCCAAAGGTTTGATAAATCTTAAATGATACATCTTGTATCAGTAACATTGATGGCACTTCTTTTATCAGCAACATAGATGTCTGAATATTGACAAGTGATGTATTCTTTACAAATAAAGTTTGATTGCTCATAGTTATATTTTAAAGAACTTTTTGCATATTAACTCTTTCCTTGATGGCCACTATTTATAAAGCAGCTTTCTCAATTACATTCATTTAGATCAAAGCAATCAGTTTGATTAGATCTGACAACCTACAGACATTGGGTCTTTATGAAGTGAGAGAAAAAATGGACTATAATTTTGAACTCTTATTATCACCCACAAAATGAGTCCTAATCAGTTTATAATAGTAATAAAAATTACAAAAAATATCATTCAAAAATCTAAAAATAGCCTGATTCAATCTTATGCAACTGTGGTGATTACTGTCAAGAGACATAATTCACCTGGTTGAGATTTATGTTTGCGTGCATAATGGCAGCAGTGAATTGGACACACCACCTTCTTAATTACTTAACGACATGATTCACGGTTATGTGCAAAGTATTGGGTCTTGAGAGGATTTCAAGAGTAATTAATTAATGAACATGATTAATATGTAAATTTATTGCTGCACAACAAGTTCCTGAAAATACCCTCAGTATTTGTAAATTGTATTGTGTCATAGAGGCAAGTAATATTACTTGTGTTAAAGAGAAATTGTATCATGGATTCACCTGTTTTATAGAGCTAAATGCTTATGTTACAGAGGAGCTGAGCTATTGGCAGTAAATGCTGATGGTAATATGCCATATGATATATGTGAAGATGAAATAACACTGGACTACATTGAAACAGAAATGTCCAAAAGAGGTAATGGTTATGTATTAAAATTTTCTAGTTTAACCCTTTACTGGGCACACATTTTTCCATTTTTTTAACTCAATGCAGGCAAGAATTTTTAGGATTTCAGTGAGATTTAGGGTTATGTTAGTAAAAACATCATATCTTAGGTATTATTGCATATATTTATATATATATATATTGAAATAAAATGCAAATGAAAGGAAATGAAAGCATGTTTATTGTTTTCCTTACATGAAGTATACTTATCAGGTGTCAAATTTTAATCCATGCTTGAACACATATAATGATATATTTACACACAAAAAATTCCAGTGATTGTCAGCCACATACACTATGTAAAAACACCATTTACACGTGTGTATGCTACTAATGCTAAGTTCACTGTTGATCTCATTGTCCAATTCAAAATCAACTTCTCCCCCTTCCTTGTCTGACAAATTGAATCCTGTAAACTCCTCACTATCACTCGATGATTCAAAATCCATTTGAAACATCAATTGTGGAGAGAAAAAAAAGTTTATGAAAAAATGAATGCATCAAAGAGAAAATGTTTGGAAATGCACTTCAATTATCGTAAAATCGTCTACACAGGAAGTCTCATGATTTATCAAACTATGTATGAGAAAAGAACACTGGTTGATATGGACTCTTTCGGACGTTTTGCCTGATCAGATGATTGGCTGCTGTGCCCAGTAAAGAGGATTAATGATAATTATTTATTATAAGGCATAAAACATAATGTCTCACAGTGATAACTCTTATTTATGATCAGCATATGATATTACATTTAATTGACACTGTTTTTCTGGATCCAGATTGTTTAAATATAGCAGGTTCCATCATATTATTGATGTGATTGATAATTTTCTCTTTTCACTGCTGCAGGTATTACTCAAGAGCAGATTGATGAAACTCGCTTACTCACTGAAAGAAAAATGCTGTCAGATCTCAAAGAGTTCAGTAAGCAAGGAGGAGACCTGGAAATGTTAGACAACAATGGAGCAACATTTGTAAGTTTAAAACACTCAGCCTGGTCAGATATTTCAATCAGTGTTTTTACCATATCTTAATTCTTTCTACTAAATTTTGATCTTGCCATAGATGTTAAGTGTAATTGTGAACTATAGTGTATTGATATTCTTTTCAATATGTCCTGACAGTAAACTGAAATGCCGATCTTATGTATGAACATTGTGCTCAGGTAAAAGCTAGCAATGTCGATTGAGGTTGATGTTCCAGGCAAAGTTGTGTGTGTGTGTGTGTGTGTGTGTGTGTGTGCTTGCTTGCATAATGCATGTTGAGAGTTTAACGTATTGGGTTTTTTCATGCTTATTGGTTTTATAGTATGTACAGGATTGAAAATTTTCATTCATGCTCAGTTAACATTTATTTTGATAAATGGGGATAATGGTAATTAGGACTTGTATTTCAAAATATTTTGATCAGATTACGGATCACTTAAAAGATCAGAATTATTACATATTATGTGGACTGTGTTGGCTTTGACCATTTTAAGTGATTTTCCATTTTCAGCTGAGTGAAAGAACACTAATATGAAACCTTTTCTTATTTTTGAAAAAAAAATTAAACTGATGAAACAATCTCTTTTGTGTGAGCATATAACAATTCTTTCATTGAAGCACAATGCACATTGTTTGCCCACTATTTCGAATTGATTTTAATTTTTAAATTAGTTTGTTGTTTGTATTAAACTAATAAATGAAGATTCATTATTAGTTGTTTAAAAAATATGTATGCAAGCTATCACAATTATATTAACTGTAGTTTGTCATTGAAATGGTTAATAGTCCATTTATATTAACTGTAATTTGTCATTGAAATGGTTAATAGTCCATTTATATTAACTGTAATTTGACATTGAATTGGTTAATAGTCTATTTATATTAACTGTAATTTGTCATTGAATTGGTACAGTCCATTTATCCACTTTTCAGTTGTTTTCTTTCTTCACTAGCTGCATATAGCTTCTGCCAATGGTTATGTAGAAGTAGCAGAGTTTCTGTTGGATAACCATGTGGTGGTGGACAGACCAGACAATGATCTCTGGCAACCAGTTCATGCTGCTGCCTACTGGGGACAGGTTTGACAAATTATTTGGGTTTTTTCAATATAAGAAAAGATAAGTTCATACTACAAAAAGAAAAACTTTTGTAATAAATGTAAGATTACAATTAAATGAAAATGTAGTTGAATACACTGTAGTATTTATTTGATTTTTTTAAAAGTGCAATTATACTTAAAAACTGCTTGCAATAGTTGTTGTTTTTGTTTGTAGCAAGAGATTCTTCAGATGCTTGTTGAAAATGGTGCAGATCTAGATTCCAAGACTAGAACAGGAGAGACTCCATTTGGTGAGAATTTTTGTTTTTGTTTTCAAAGGAATTTTATTATTATATTTATTATTTATTATCTTTTAAAAATTGTCACTTGCTGCACATGTGAATTCATATGTTTGTGAAGGTTGAGAAAATCTATTTTCTTTTGGAAGCATTTAACAGAGTAAAAATATATGTTACTTTTATTGCTGGTAATACCAGGAAAGAGTAATGATTGTATAAAAGAAATTTTGATTAGTAAAAATGGATTAACTTGATTAACTACAAAATAACAGTTTTCTTATGTCAAATATTCTTATACAGTCTTAGTTTTTTAAGAACAGTCTTGTTGGGAATGATTTAAGATAGAAATCACACCTTGATCATTAGATGTTATTCCAGTATTGCAGTTAAAAATCTTATGTCACATTCAGACATTATATTGTACATTAATATTGTTTAAATAAAATTCTTAAAATATCAGAAATTAAACTCTGTATTGTAATGTGATAAGTAAAAAAATCCTCTCTTTAATGTGCAAACACTGATATGTTTAATTTATTTATTTTTATATGCTAATGTCCTACCATATGCCCTCTTTTTTGTTGAGTCTATTATTTTGCAAAAAAATGCCTTGCTTTTGACCAAACTTTTCCATCATACAACAGTAGAAGAGTAAGTTTACTTTTGCATCATACAACAACAATAGTTGAGTACGTTTACTTGTGTCCTACAACAGTAGTAAAGTATGTTTACTTATACAACAGTAATAGAGTACATTTAATTATGCCTCATAATAGGAGTGGAGTATGGTTACTTATGTCATACAGAAGTAGTAAAGTACATTTACTTCTGTCCTACAACTGTAGTAGACAATAGTAGAGTGTGTTTACCTGTGTCCTACAATAGTAGTAGAGTGTGTTTACTTGTGTCCTACAACAGTAGTAGAGTGTTTACTTGTGTCCTACAGCAGTAGTAGAGCGTGTTGTGTCCTACAACAGTAGTAGAGTGTGTTTACTTGTGTCCTACAACAGTAGTAGAGTGTTTACTTGTGTCCTACAACAGTAGTAGAGTGTTTACTTGTGTCCTACAGCAGTAGTAGAGCATGTTGTGTCCTACAACAGTAGTAGAGTGTGTTTACTTGTGTCCTACAGCAGTAGTAGAGTGTGTACTTGTGTCTTGCAACAGTAGTAGACAATAGTAGAGTGTGTATTTGTGTCCTACAGCAGTAGTAGAGTGTGTTTACTTGTGTCCTACAGCAGTAGTAGAGTGTGTACTTGTGTCTTACAACAGTAGTAGACAATAGTAGAGTGAGTACTTGTGTCTTACAACAGTAGTAGACAATAGTAGAGTGTACTTGTGTCCTACAGCAGTAGTAGAGTGTGTACTTGTGTCCTACAGCAGTAGTAGAGTGTGTACTTGTGTCCTACAACAGTAGTATTGTGTCTTACAACAGTAGTAGAGTACATTTACTTGCGTCCTACAACAGTAGAAGAGGTTAATTAAGATTGTTTTCATTCCATTTTCATTATCTAAAATTATTTTCTATCCATTCATATTTTTTTATTCTTTGATTACTTATAATCACTTTTCTGTATTTTGATTGCTTTTGTTTTAGTTGTTTTAGTTGTTTTTCTGTTTTCTGTTTGTGATGTGTTTCCATCCATTTTTTATCAGCAATTTTCAGTTGCATTCATACTGGTAGGCTTGTTCTTTCAGATCTCTGTGAGGACCCAGAACTAAAGCAAAAGATTCTAGACATGAAAGATGAAATAGAATCAAACCGTGCGATTCGACAACAACGGCTTGGCTCCAGCAGGAAACACAGAGTTAGCTCAAGAAAGTAAGTAATAGATGTTTTTCCTTCATATCTGTTAATCAGATTTCTGATTAGTTTGTATGCTTCACTTGTCATTTGAAGTATATATGTTTACCTTTGTAATTTTTCAAGCATATTATATATTATTTCTTATGCAAGTTATATCACTTTTCTTCTTGTCTTTTACATCTTTAAAATGTAAACTTATCTTTCTTAAATCTGTTTTAAAAAATTTGGTTGATAGTAATTGTTTAAAATATTTAAACTTAAATTAGCTTAGTTTTTTAATAATATTTCTGCCTGCTTTTTAACAGTATTTTTGCTTGTACATATTACTGCTTGGTATAAGATTATAATATTTTATTCACTTGTCTTTTTGATTATTATATCTCAAAAAACTTGCTTCGTTTTATCTAACTCGTAATTCATTTCATTTAATATATATATATTATTGACTAAGTTGTAATTTGAAATTTTAAGCTTAACCCTTTCAATGTTTCTTTTTTTAAAACAATTTCCCGTCCTAGAGATGTGCTTGTGTTTTCCTACCAGTAAAACTTATTTGTTCAAAACCAGAAAAGAACGGTTGACTAGTGATTACTGAACACAATGATATTTAGTATATCTGACAGTTACTTTTCCTTAAGCAGACCTACACATCCAGAGTAATGAAGGGTTCAAGATTTACTACTGATTTCTTTGCATGTTTACGAATTTCTACTCAAGTTTTACTCAACTGATCTAATTTCTTTACTAATTCCTTTATTCTGTATATTTTAATATATTTATTTGTTTAAAATTGTTTTATATATTTATTTATTACTTACTAGTATGTGTATTTTCATTTTATAAATATACATTTCTGACTTTCCTCAAGTTTCTCTCAATAAATATGTAGACATTCATTTAAAAATATATATTTTATACTCTACATATTGATATATATCAGGGGTGCATAAACGTTTTAGGCAGGAGGGCCAAATTTCCAATTGATAGTGTGTGGAGGACTGCAAGTCAGAAAAAAAACCCACAAATAATGAAATAATGTGTTCTACATTTGTAATAAGGGTAACATCCTAAAATCCTCTGGGGGGCGCACAGAGCCCTGTCTCGGGCCGCAGTTTGTGCACCCCTGATATATATATATACATTGACTCTCATTTATCAAATTTGGCCATGTCCATATTTATTTTTTTTAATGTGAAACAAGATTGGATTGTGACTTTATAGCAGACTAAAGGAACATATTTTCTTTCTTAAAGGAAAATACAATTACAAAAGGTATATGTCTGCAGTGGATTAATAAATATGCTTTCTTCTCACATAAGATGGAAACCAAGGTCAAAAAGAAATAGTTCTAACTGGCATTTGCATGTCACAAATTTCGTACACACTCATTAAAAATATGAAAAACCACCAACTGATTTGGCTGTATATTGAAACATTTATTTCAAATAAGACAGTTGTTAAATATAATAAATTTGATTTAACTGTAGAAAGAATGAAAACTATGTATGTTATAATAGAGTACTAAGAGTATAGAATTTGTGTGATAACAGATTTACTAAAATTGATTTAGTTGTTCTAGGAGTATAGAATTTGTGTGATAACAGATTTACTAAAATTGATTTAGTTCTAGGAGTATAGAATTTGTGTGATAACAGATTTACTAAAATTAATTTAGTTGTTCTAGGAGTATAGAATTTGTGTGATAACAGATTTACTAAAATTGATTTAGTTTTTCTAGGAGTATAGAATTTGTGTGATAACAGATTTACTAAAATTGATTTAGTTGTTCTAGGAGTATAGAATTTGTGTGATAATTCTGTTAAAATATATGCTAAAAAATTAATTTAACTGTACTAAGAATGTAGATAATGTGATAGTCATTTAGATATGCTGTTGGGTTTATTTCCTTGAATCCAAGTATGTATACAAAGATCAGAATTCATTTATTGTTTGATTTTTACATTGATTCATATAGTTGACATAATGGATGCCTGAAAGTGTGTATGTGGGGTGGGGGGAATTAAGTAGACATAATCCACAGTTTTAATTTTTGTTTAGTTACTATCAGCAGCCTGTAGACATATCTGCTTTTGCCCCTTTGCTAACAAATGTTTGTTGTCTGTACTGTAGTCTCGTCCCCCGAGGATATCTGACAGAATCTGGGAGGTAACTACATTGTATCTGTTGAAATAAAGCTATATTTTATATCACTGACAACCTCTTCCATCCACTGCTGAAACTGAAGGCAGATCTTGATAATCCTAACACTTACTTTCCAAAAAGTTTTTCTTTATAATTTCTTTCTTTTCCCTTTTTTAACATATGACAAATATTTTAATAACTGATTTTTTTTTTGTTAGAAAGCTTTCATAATCATAACCAACTTCTAGTCCTTTCATTTCCTACTAATTGTAAAACTGATTACTTCTTTCAGCTGTTCACTTTTATTCACATCATTTGTTCTCTAAACTGGTGTTTGCCTAACTGTAGGCTATAGCATAACCAGAAACTGCATCTAAAGAATCATATCTTATCTTTGTCTTCAGACAGAGATGAAAAAAAATGACTTTTTGTGGTCTTAAAACTGAGATGGAAAAAAAGTCTTATCTTTGTCTTAGACAGATGGAAAAAATGTCTTTTTTTTTTTTTTTTTTTGGTCATTTCTCCCATTCATTCCCTTCCCCACCCCCATTTCTGCCAAAACCGTATATATATATTCACATTCACAGCATTTTTTTGTTAGCAAACATTTAAAACTATTGTTTTATGATCACCATTTGGCATTAAATATCACACACACGCACACACTGTAACAAACACATAGATTACTGAAGTATTATTTTGGAATGCTTTTGAAAAATTGAAAATGTATTCTAAAAACTTGCAGACTGACTGCTGCTGAAAGCATAAATTACATGGGAAAGTGCTTATTAAGCTCAGCATCGATGAATCAGTTAATGATATTAATGCACTTGACTGCAAAACATGTTTGGTTTAATCAAAGAATAAATTTATATATAAAACAGCAATGAGGATTGAAGAGGCTGGCTCATATATATGTTAATTTGCTTTTTAAGCATGGTTGGTTGTTATTTCAAGTTTTGGTTCTTCATCTTCTACAGTTCAGGTGGTGCAGATTCTGATAATGCATGATGCATGATGCTTTAAAGAAATCTTTTCTTTCCTGCTTCTTTGTGTACCATCACAATCCACCGGATTGGTGTCCTAATTATCCTGTGCAGTGAAAGCTGCTTTAAATGATAAAAGCAATTGCTGTTAGAGTGTGTGTATGTAGGTGTGTTTGTATATGTGTGTGTGTGTGTTTGTGTGTGTGCATATGTGTATTATCATATTTGTATGCTTATATTTCTCTACTTATTATAGTTTTATTCAATTGTATATAACTGTTTAATGCCATTAACATTTGTATTTTTTCAACAGCTGTAGTAGTATTTTTGTTTTTAAAACAAAGCATAACTGTAACATTAAAGAAATATTACAACTGATTTTTATTTATTTATGAAGTTGGGTAATTTCAGTATTCTTATTAATATCTTTTTTCCCCCAGAGTTTAAATTATAACTGTATAATAAATTAATATGAACATGTTAAGAAATATAATACATTTAATATACAGTATATTATATAAGTATATTAAAATGAAGATTGGCATGCATTATAGCTAATAGTCATATTTTTAAGACTATTTAGTTTTAGGAGTAAAATGTAGGATGTGAATTTTAAAATATTAATTGTTATAATTTCTATATATAGCCATTTTAATATTTTCTTTGAAAGACTTACTTATATCGATTGAATTTTTAGAATGTTATTATTGGTATTGGTATCAAATTGTAAAGTAAAATAATATAATACATATTATTTAATTTATTTTTTCTCAACATTTGAGAACAAATATTCCTGAAAACATTTTAATATTAAGTGCATGATACTTATTAAGTGTATTATTGTAAAAATATATTAAGTTTCATTTAGTGCATAATACTTATTAAGCATATTATTGTAAAAAATGGACTTACTGCTTAGAGAGAGAAAAGTTTGATTAGGGAGGAGACAAAAATATGTGACCTGATGAAGTCTGGTAAACTAAATGTTAATTTAATTGACCCAAAAGTTTTCTGTTTCTACTCAACATTTGTAAACAGTGTTGATGTATAGCCATCTGGTAGTTATTGTTAAATTAGCAGGATTATATTTT
This sequence comes from Sinotaia quadrata, assembly GCA_028829895.1. NCBI lineage: Eukaryota > Metazoa > Mollusca > Gastropoda > Architaenioglossa > Viviparidae > Sinotaia > Sinotaia quadrata. Next base: position 131,315,566 of record CM054181.1, read on the forward strand.
AATTTGTTCATCCTTTGTATTATACTAGTCTCACATTTTATCAGAAGAGGTTATATTTAATATTCACTGTTCCTAGTAGTTTCATACTTTATTATGTTTCTTGGGAAAATAATCGATAATTGTGTAGGATCACAAAACCTCTTATGGTGAGCTTTATAGTCATATAAATCACAGACATCTTGGATTTGAAAGACCTCTTACTGCCAGCTTAATAACCAGGTTGGACCTACAAAACTTCTTATTGTGAATATATAATCATGTGGGATCCACGATCCCTTGTGATGATTTTTATAAACATTTTAGATACACAACACTTTTATGGTGAGTTTTGTAATCACGTTAGACCCACAAGATTTTTGTGATTAGTTTTATAATCAGGTTGGACCTACAAGACTGAGCTGTATAATCATCTTGGATCAGCAAAACCTTAGCTCTGTTAGCATATTGTACCCACAAACATCTTAACTTCTTATGACGTTGTATAATTGTGTTTGTATCTCAAAACATAATAAACATTCTTATCATTGAACCCACAAGACTTATTTTTTATCATTGAACCCATAGGATTATTATTGTGATTAAACAAGCTTATAGGATGTCTTGAGGGGAACAATATGATTTTCTTGAATTTTTCTCTTGAATGATGAATTTTATAATCATATTGGACCAAGAAATCCTATGAGCTTGTTTAATCATCTTTGATCCTCAAAATCAATTATGATGTGGTCTTATAATTATGTTGGACCCTCAAGACTTCTTATGTGAACTTTGTAATTATGTTGGAATCACATGACCTTGTTACTGTGAGCTCTATATTCAAGCTAAACCCATAAGATCTCTTGTAGTCAATTTATAATCATGTAATCATGTTGGACCTTCAAGACCTCTTAAGATGAGGTTTAATGTTAGACCCACATAGTAAGTTGTATATTATGACGCATGTACAAGGTCCCTTATGGTGAGCATTGTAATTAGTTTAACCCACAATGCATCAAATGAGCTTTATAAGCACTTGATACTACGAACCTCTTTTACACATATTAAAACGTATATTGCAACAAAATCAACACTGTATAAGACAATATAAATAAAGTTATGTTTTAATTTGTAATTAAAATTATAAAATGGTTTAAGTGGTTTATTAAATACCATCATCCAAACAGTTTACTGAGTGATACCAACTTTACTTTATTCTCTTTTAACAGACGACCATTTATGTTGCAGTTAAATTCAGTGCTAAATGTTGGTAGATGCCATTAAACCTGCAATAAATCAGAATTCATAGTAAAACAATCAGTATTATAACTGGAGGTATTACATGAGTTTTTAGTTTATAATTCAAATTGATTGTTCCTAAAACTATAGTATAATGAAATATTAACTGTTTCATTATTGTAAGTTTTTATGTATATTTTTTAATTTCATATTTTTGATTGCAAAATTAAAATCAGGGTTTATGGTGTTGTGGCTTTTGAGTCTGATGTTTTCAGTTTAGAGGCTTTCTGTGCTTTGCAATGTTTCTGTTTGTCTCTGTAACAAAAGTTTACCTTCATTATGGAAGATATATTTGTTAGCATACATTTTAGCATCTTGGGTCATCAGAAATTTAAAGTTCATATGGTCTCCGGTAAATTACATATTTAGTGCTTGCTAAAATGATTTATAGCCATATACCATTGGCTTATTCCTGAAATAAAAAAAAAGCCAAAGCGATAATAAGCTCACATATATATTACATTCTTTCTCATTCACTTATTTTTTCTAAATTTTTGTATTTTGAACCCAGACTTTGTTGAAAGTATTATTATTTTATATTAGTGAATCATTTCACTATTGTTAATTTATGTAAAAGATAATTAAAAATGTTTTCAAGAATTTCTAGAATTCTGTTAACTCTTGGTTTAGAATGATTATTCTTCATAACCCAATAAAATATTTAGATATTATTATGCATATTTTATGAATGGATTGGTCATTATCTATATTCTTTGGATATTATCTTTTAAAGAAATTTTTATCTATTCCCATTTACATTTTTCTCTCTTTAAAAAAAATAAAAAGAATGCAGTTAGAAGGATTTATGTGGTTTAACATGGTGAGTGTGGATTTCAGCAAACATGCTGCTATTTTCCTTAATCTTTCAATTCTTTTATTACAAGAAATATTTTTAAAACATAAATTTATCATATAAATTGTATGCTTACTAGAATTCTTGTGTATATATTATTATTGGCATAATGCATAGTCATTACAGTTTTAATATTAAATAATTACTGTTGGACATTTATTATATGCCTAGTTCAACCTTGATCTGTTAGCTTTTTGCAAAATAGATTTATAACTCTGAATATATAATTAAGAATCGAATTTTGGAATTTTAAAATTAGTCACTTTTATAATATTGTCTTCTTTTTTTTTTTTAAATAATCTAAAGTTAATTAAAAAGCAGTTTCAAAAGTGAATTTGGCCATCTTCAAAATTACTTTAAATACTACTTACTAGAGAAGAGTAACTTTTCTAGTTGTTCGTTTTATCATTAAAATATTTATTTACAGCTAAAAGATCAGCAAAAGCTTTTTTAGTACCTTGCAAAAAGCATATGTAATGTGCAGGAGTAGGTCAACAGTTGCCCTGTAAAATTTATACCTTTGGTTTCAAATTTTATTTCCAAAAATATCTGTCTTCCTTTTGGGCAATGATGTCCATTAAAATTATTTGTGATCAAACTTGGGTGTCAGTAGCAAAACTAATGTACATTTCAGTCAAAGAGATATTAGTTCAAACCTGACAGAGAAACTTCTGAATTAAATGGTCATAGTTTATATTTCAAGCTTTTAACAATGGCAGACAATGAAATATTGAACTGTTTTAGTCAGTATGCTTTGTTTTGTTGGGGTGATTTTTTAAAAAAGTGTTCTCAACATAAAAACCTCTATTATCTGTTCATACATAATCAGTTGCTTGAATTATAATGAGCAGCAACTATGATTGTTAAATTGCTAAATAGATAGCTTCTACAGTGTGATGCAGAAGAAAAGCACACATTATAAGTTAGTATGTTCTACTGTTATTGCATAATTATTTATATATTGAGTTAAATGATTAAATTCAATTCTACAACAATGTATTCAGTCATACTAATTTTGATATTGAGATTATTAATAAGTGTACAAAATTCATTCTTGTTTAAAATGAGGATATACTATATGCATGATTATAATAATGTTTTCTCAGCACTTAGAAAATAGACATATGAATAAGATTTATTTAACATTCACAAACTAGATATATGAGTAACTCTTTTATTCAGCATTCAGAGAGTAAACTTAAGGATCTTTTAAAATCACATTTTTCCCCAGTAAGCCAGGGACTGGTGTAGGGTTGCCAGCTTGGGGATATTAAATAAGTGAATTGTGAATATTAAGATATTAATGTTCAGTTAAGAAACAGAAGCAAAATAAATTTACTAATATGCACATAACAATTACTAATGTGAAATTTGTTTGCCAGCTTGATAGCCATGGCTTGATTGAGGACAATTCTAAGTGCACTGGAGTACGAATATCCATATTGTTCCTATATTTTGTCTTAATGACATTCATAGCTATGATAGCAGTCTTGCAGAGGTTTGTCAGGGGAAATAGGAGGAGACTTTTCAGAGCAAGTTCAGGATGTTTGTTTTCATTTTTATCCAGAAGGAAGTAATGGATGTGGCAGTTTCGAAACTCATCTTCAGTCCTTGTCAGCAATCAGTTCCAACTTATCTTCACAGTGTCAGCTGAATCATCCTTCAGTTCAACAAATGGATTCTGGATCCAGCCAGACACTTTATGTGGATCTTTTAATACTGGAAAGTTGAATTCAAAACACTCATCCGATGCTTGCTAATATCATTTCATACTGATGCACAGGCTCCTTGCCTGTATTGGTAATGGTTGCAGCCAATTTTTGAAAATTTGAAACAATTTCTTGACACCTGATTCTTCCTTATTTCTAGATTTCATTTCTTCCGTTTAATCCTGTCTGCCATTGTCATGCTCAAATCTATCCTTGCCTGCATGTAATGAGTTCAATCAAGATGGCAAAGATTGCAGCCAAATAAGGCAGTTTGCCTATTCAGTCCATAGTTTGAAATAGTTCTGACCAATTTAGATTTTTTGATTTTTGAGAGACATGAAGGTCTTATTTTGGAAATCAAAAACTCTTGTTTAGATTTTGTCTCTTGACAAGAATGCACATTAGATGCAGTGGAATATGTTTAAGGTCAATCTTCATATAATAACAAAATGCAGTAATTAGTTGCAAGTTTAAAGTGTTTGTCTTGACATGATTTACTCTTTATAACTTTGCTTTTCTTCATAGCAAGAAGAATTTCTTGAATGAAACAATGCATTCAGGTACTAGAGCCTCAGTCTGGGTAACCACTCCGGAATACTGCCATGTCTTTTCCAAAGCACCATCAGAACACACATCTACATGAAACTTAAAACACAGCACACTTTGATCAAATGATAAAATGATTTAGCTGTTTATATCCTTGAACACTAGCTGTATTTGTTGGTAGTGGAGCTGAAAAACAAATATTCTTCCTTCAAATCATGTTCAAAATGTTTATACACAACCAGTATTGCCACATCAGCAACATCTGTACATCCATCAAGCTGCAAAGAAAAAGTACTTTGCTAATTTAATCTATTCTTTCAGCTGATCTGCCATATTGTGAGCCAGATCTTGAATTTGTACAGCTATATTCATTTGAGAGTGGCACCGGGACCACTTTCTTTGCTCGTCTAACATTTTCAAACAGATATCCTTAATACAACACGTCTCACTGATTGTGTACAGTATTTTGCCTTAGCAATTTGAAGGGCTGCTTTCCGTGAAGTTTGCAAAGCATGAGTAGGGCCTTTTAAATCAGCATGGTTCTTTTTAAAGCACTCTTGCAGTTTTGAACTTGTTTTTGTGTTTAGTATTGAAATTCCCCAGGTTGTGAAGATTTCATTGTATCATTAGAAAATCACCACCACATATTAATCAGTGAGGTTTGTGTTGCACCATCCACTTAAACACCAAACTTACTGCTCAAGGAGTTATATTTCCAGGTGAAGCTAAAACAGATTATTTTTGTTGTTGATGTTTCTGTTTTATCTATATTTCACCATCATTTGATGTTTCACTACTTTGTTGCTCAGCATGTCTCTTTTTCAAAAAGTTGCCCAGTGGGTCTTTCTTTGCCATTTAATTAGGGTAATAAATAATGAATATCTATTCTATTATTATTAGTTATATAGCTGAATATTAATTTTATGTTTGATCCCACAAAACCAGCACAATGTCTGAGCTTCATATATCATTAGAAATGTCTAAACATCAGGTTTAAAATGATTTATTATAAAGATTTGCAAAACCTAATCACCAGGTGTATAAAATAAAAATTTTATTAAAATAAATGAATCTTATTACATATGATCTCATCACTATTTTTTATACATTAAGAAAGTGGGAGGTGATGACTGCATTTTAAAAAATAATTAATGTTTACAATACATTTGTTGATGTAAATTTGTAAATTTACAAACAAATCATTGTACAGACTTTATGTTTCAATTTGTTTTGTTGTAAAATACAGGATTTTTCAGATCATTGTGGGTTGTATATGTGCATGGAGCTATGGGGGCAATTGTTGCCTAAGTTTCAAATTGTTTTGTGTTTATAAGTGCAAGCTACAATACTATGGCATGTCAAATTTCTTTTTGCTCCTGGAGGGTCGCTGTGGACTGACACCGATCCACAGATCACCACTAAGCACCATACTGGGAATATTTTGGGTTACTAAATTGTTTCCTAAGATGTCCTTCTCCAACTTTTTTCCAGGGCCTCATGTCAACGCTCACAATCCAGTTTTTCTTTATTTATGAATGCATGTATGTGCACATGCCTGTTTTATAAGTGTGTTTAAATCAATTTGACAAATACTTGGGCTTTTCTTACATGTTTATATCTAATTTTCATTTAATTCTTGCCTAACTTTGTCACTGTAATGGGCTAGTGCAAAATTTTATATAAGTGTTTTAATTTGCTCTACTGAAAACTTATATTAGCCAGTAATGTATCCTCATTTGAAAAGTTCCATCATTGTAATTATTTTTGCATATTTATTCGATTCATTTTTGCAAATAAGAATGTTGGTGATGATTTAATTTATGCTCTAGCACAACGATGACATTTAAAACATGTATACACAAGAGAGCGAGGAAGGGAAAATGAGAAGTTCAAATGTGAGAGAGGGAGAGATGCAACTTGCACCACATTTCATGTTTTTAACAATTAGCTTTGCTTTACCCCTGTGTCAATTTTTGTCACATTTTGCTACTGCCTGCTTTAAACTAAATCACCACAGTAAACTCCGACATTGGTAATTGTGATGTATGGATGTGGGGGCTGTGACTGTAGTTATTGGTTTTGTGAGCCACTCTCTTCTCTCACTCCATAGCTTCGGTACACAGACATCCACCATTCAGCTTGATAGGACACACAACAAATAGATTAATAGTCAGGATTAATAGGCTGTTTCACCCTGTCATATCTAAACATGTCTAGACATTTATAGGTTATTGACAAACTGGTGTCTTTGATGTGTAACAGAAGAATGGATTGATATCACTGGCTGATTTGAGATGCTAAAACAAAAGAGAAAACTATGTATACAGTTGACACAGTAGTCCATCTCTAAAATACAAATATTAACTTGCAGTATGTTTAGCTGGAGAGGAAGATTCTGGAGTTAAAGCTATAGGCTTGCAGAGGATGCCTTCCTAAACCAGGTCGCACTCAGCAATTGACCTTTTGATCTAGAATGGTAGTCAGTCCATTAGCACAGGTCTGGATGTATAACGTAGTTTTGAACCAGAACTGGGCCACACAGAAGTCAAAGCTTCTTATGCATTGTGTAGGAAGTGTTTGCATAAGAAACTCCAGTATAAAATCTCCAGTACAAGAAATGTGAAACATGGGAGCAGTCCTGCTTTATCCTTTAGACATTTTCAAATCAATTTTCAGAGTTACTTCCCTCTACCCCCCCCCCATTATTTTTTTTACAATGCTCTAATGAGGCACAAGCCCTACATTGATTGAACATAACTTAGTTATTTAAAACTTCTCAAATATTGTTGCTTTATTTTAATAAGACAAAGGAACAAATTTATGATTGTTTTATTATTGGAGTAGAAGAAATGCATTAAAAAAATATATATATATCTATATATTAATTATCATCTGGAAACATCCTTCCTAGTGCCTGCCGAAAGTCTGTCATACTTTACCAGTTGGCTCCATTCCAAGCCTGTCTTCATTTCATTTCATTTTCTCTTAGTACTTGTATGTTTGTGTGTGAGTGTTGTGTGTGTATACTCACATGCATAATTATGTAAGTGCACAAATGTGTGTAAACTTTAAGCACAGGTTATTTTCACATTATATTTTTGAATATTTATGATCTAGATCAGGGACGGGCAACATACGGCCCGCGGGCCGGGTCCGGCCTGCGAAGGGATTTTGACCGGCCCGCTGACTGTTTCTGGCCGTACATGGTAATGTGGCCCGCGTCCACATCCCGCCGCAATCTCCCACTACTTTCTTACTGCGTCGCAGTTAATAGTGACTGTTAGTTATTCTTTGATTGTTTTCGGTTAGATTTAGAATTTACAATAAAATTTTTATCATTTTTTTTTTTGCCAAGAAACATAAAGTTGACAGCAAATGTAGCCATTTAACAACATTGGATGCCTAAGTACTTTTTCACAGAAGTCGGCAAGATAGCAGTATGTTTGTTGTGCAGTGAAAGTGTTGCCATGTTGAAAGAGTACAACATTAGCCGCCATGGTAATGTGGCCCCGTCCACATCCTGCCACAGCCTGCTGCAATCTCCCACTTTCTTACTGTGTGGCAGTAATAGTGACTGTTAGTTATTCTTTGGTTGTTTTCGGTTAGATTTAGAATTTACAATAAAATTTTTATCATGGGTTTTGCCAAGAAACGTAAAGTTGACAGGGAGTGTCCCGCATTTAACAAAGATTGGATGCCTAAGTACTTTTTTACAGAAGTCGGCAAGAAACAAAGCAGTATGTTTGCTGTGCAATGAAAGTGTTGCCGTGTTGAAAGAGTACAACATTAGCCGCCATTATGCGACGAAACATGCAGGCTATGGCAGCACTTTATCAGCAGCTGAACGCAAACAAAAGCAACAGAACTGGACAGAAAACTTGTAAAGCAGCAGAATGTATTCGGAAAAGTCAAAATAGCCCAGAAAGCTGCTACTCATGCCAGCTTTGTGGTCGCATACAACATTGCTAAGCACAGTAAATCGTTCTGTGATGGTGAATTTGTCAAAAAGTGCATGCTCAATGTAGCTGATCAAGTCTGTCCAGAACACAGAAAGAAGTTTGAAGAAGTCAGTTTGTCGAGAAGAACTGTGGCTCGCCACATTGAAACAATTGGTGAAGACCTGACATCACAACTGAAAGGGCGTGTACCTTCATTTCAGCTGTTTTCCCTGGCATTGGATGAAAGCACTGACATCAATGACACTGCACAGTTGCTTATCTTTGTACGAGGCATTTCAGAAAACTTTGAAATCACAGAATTGCTGTCAATGGAATCAATGAAAGACACTACTACCGGGGAAGATATTTTCGAATGTGTGGAAAATGCCTTGCACACAATGCACTTACCATGGCAGAAAATGGTAAGTGTTACTACGGATGGTTCTTTGACAGGAAAGAAAGTTGGTCTACTGAAGAGACTGGGTGACCGTGTTGCAGAGGTCGATTGCACCAGGGAATTGATATTTCTATATTGCCTAATACACCAGGAAGTGCTGTGTAAAAGTGTGCTTGACATGAAACATGTTGTGGATCCAGTTGTGAAAATTGTTAATTTCATCAGGGCGAGAGGTCTAAATCACAGACAGTTTATCACACTTCTGGAAGATTGCGGTTCTGATCACAGTGGTGTTTTGTATCATACCGCTGTACGCTAGTTGAGTTTGGAGAAAATTCTGAGACGTGTCTGGGACCTGAAAACAGAAATCTTACTGTTTTTGGAGATGAAAGGGAAAGATACAGAATATCCTCAACTCAGAAAATCAGAATGGCTGTCAGATCTGGCGTTTGCAGTTGATCTCTTTGAACATATGAATGAATTGAACACCAGACTTCAAGAGAAGGGCACTTTTGCTCACGAAATGTACTCAAAAGTGAAGGCATTCAAGGTGAAGCTAAAACTGTTTTCACGCCAGTTCAGTCAGAATATCACAACACACTTTCCAACACTCGAAACTATGGCACCCCAGATGATGTCAACTGAGAAGTACACCCATATGATATCTGCACTAGACAATGAATTTTCTCGTCGTTTTGCGGACTTCCAGAAACTTGCTGCTGAGTTTGATATCTTGTCATCACCGTTTACAACTGACTTTGAAAAGGCGCCGGATGCTCTACAGCTGGAACTGATTGATCTGCAGTGTGACTCTACCCTGAAAGAGAAATTCCAATCTGAAAGCATTGACAAATTTTATGCGTCACTGAATGAGTCCAAGTTTGCCAACCTGAGAAAGATGGCCATGAAACTACTTGTTCTGTTCGGATCTACATACATTTGCGAACAAACATTTTCGACCATGAACATTAACAAGACAAAGCTGCGTTCCAATCTAACTGATGTTTACGTGCAGTCTTTACTGAGAATTTCTACGTCCGACATGCAGCCAGAGTTCAAACAACTTGTTGAAAACTTTGATCGACCACAGATGTCTCATTGACTTCAGCAGCTATTGAAGTACATTACGTTAAATTCATTAATACTGTTTTTGGTCTCTATGCTTTAATGTTTACAAGTTTAAAGTTTACATTAAATACGATTTATTCTTTGCATAGGTGGATTAATACGCGATTAAGGTAATGATTTAGTAATCCGGCCCGCCAAGGACTTCATTTTCCCATACCCGGCCCGCCGACTGAAGAAGTTGCCCACCCCTGATCTAGATGCTGAATTAAGAGAAAACTAAAATGTTATAAGACAAAAATTGTGTGCTGATTCTAGTTTTACTAAACTTTTAGTTAGAATTTTTTCAAAAATTGAAATAAAATTGTATTTGTGATGCTGCCTGGGAAAACCTGGCTAAAGTGAAAAAAATTTAAATGTTTTTTTATTTTTTAAAGTAATTAAAATTCAGAGTCTCATGTTTATTTTAAAAAAAATAATTTATGTCAGATAGTTTTTTCACTATACAATTTTTTAAGTACTACTCCCCTGGACCATCAAGGGAGTAGTCAGACTGCAAATGGTTGTAGCACAAAATTAAAAATTCAAAAGTGTTTTTTTTTCTAATTTATTAAAATTATGGATCTCATGTTTATTTGAATAAAAAAACATTTTAATTTGTCAGATAGTTTTTTCACTAAACATTTTTTTAAGTACATACCCCCCCCCCCTGGACTATTAAAGGGGAATAATCAGACTAAAATGGCTGTAGCGCAAAATTAATTTTAGCGATCGTAGCCAGGTTTACCCAGACAGCATCACATTTGTGTACAAGACCAAGTTAGAAAGCTTGCACAATGATTTATTTTCAACTTGTTGTGTTAGCTGCACTGCTTATTTTGAATACAGTTAAAATGATAAAATCACTCTGACCCTGATAGACAGATTTAGTGCCACTACAACAGAGTTAAATATTTAAATATATTAAATATATTTTTTTATACGCTTAACTTTGAATGGACTTAAGGAAAATAATGATCTGCATTAAAACAGCCTTTGTAGAGAGAGGAAGTTAAGTGTTGTTTGAATTTTGTATAGATTTTATTCTGATTATTTATTTTTGTTCATGTTCATGAAGAAAAATGGGAGGTTTCTGCAATCAGAATATAAAGTTTTAAAAGCTGTACCTTCTAGAAATGGATTTAATACAGAATATGTTTACAGGGCTTGTTCTTGATCATCTTTACTCGGTGAGATCACTGTGGACAAAGCGAATATCATGTCTGACATAATAATGCTTTTGCCATTTTCTTTCAGCCTTGCACACTCATCAGATTCCCTGTATAGTTCGAATACCTCACTGAATCAGAAAGGCACCGTCAGGTTTGAGAGCAAGCAGCTAATATAGTTATTAATGTCATAATCACTAATCCACTATATGCTAGTTTATTCCTGCACTGCATTTTTCATTTGCCACTGCCATTGTTAGGCCTTCTGGATTTGACTCTAATCCATATGCCATCACTGCATGTCAATTTTTATGCTATCTGTTTTAAAACGTACTTCATAATGTATCATTAAATTGTATTATTCCATTGCCCAATTTAAATTATCTTTGCTTTGGATTTCACCACCCTACCCATTTTCGGTCTTTAACTTATATATATATACACATATATATTTATTTATATTTTGGGGGGTCTAGGATTTTCTTTCTATCATCTTTATGACAATTTTAAAACTTAAAATTATTTACTGCAGTCACTGGCTTTTTGATTACAGATATTGATTCATTTAACAGAAAGATTCCTTGAATGGGTTTGTTTTGTTAATACAAATTTGTTTGTAATGTATATATATCAGTAATCATTAAATCATATTGATTTTTTTAATTAATTATTTTTTTAACTTTTACGGCTCATGGAACATTGCTAAAGAATCACTTTTTACATGTATTTGTTCATAAGTTAGTACATATATATATATATATCTGTATCCAAGCATTTAATTGTAAGCCATCATAGCACAATTGCATTGGAGTTTTTGTTTGTTTGTTTGTTTGTGCTTCTTGTCCCTTTTGTAGTTTCAGGTCATTATCTCTCGAGAACTGACCAGGTTGGGTCACTTTTTGTATGCTCACAATTCTTGTTACAAATATGTTAAATATTACAGACTTCTGGACATTTTATTTATGATGGTGCAGTAAATGTATTGTCAGTTGAAAAAAACTTCTAAATGCATCAGTGCATTATATTAATGTAAACTTTTGCTGACCTTGCTATTAATAGCAAAGTATTGAATAAAGTATGTCATATTCCAGCTTCAGTGGATGTAAGTATTGTAATGTGAATAGAAGTGATGGAAGAACCTCTGTCTCTGCTTGTTCTCTATTGATTCTCTTCCTCAGTAATAAAATCTCATTTCGTTTTCAGTTTGAGGTCACATGACCTCCACTTCATTATATGATTGGCAGTCATAGTGAAGTCTTAGCTAAATATAAAATGTACAATTACTTGATCAGCACAATCTGAAATCTTTTCTATAAACTGATAAAATCTTCATACAAAATAAATCTACAAGCTGTTTTGAAGTATATATGATTGAAATTTATATGATCATATTAAACTATTAATATTATTAGACATAATGGACTGTTTAAGAAAATGTTCACTACAACTCTTTCTGCTAACTTTAGTGTTACTATATATACAAAATGTGCATACTAAAAACCTTACACTAATTTTTAATGAAAAATTATTTTAAAAATCAAAACTACACTTTTTAATATTGCTGCACTATTTTCCTCTGTATAATAATAATTTTTTTCATGCAACCTCTAGCATCTTTTTCAACTGCTAGCTTTAAAAATGTTAGCAATGGATGCAGATAGAAAGAAGTTTCTTGAAAGGTGACATAATTGTCCACAACAATAGCTGTAAAATGTGTGGATATATTTTATGAAATATTGTCATTTATAGAAAGCAAACCTGAAATATTATATGCAGGACAAATGCAAAAAGCTGTGAAAATGTCAGTAGAAAAGTGAATCTGATCAGAAAATATAAATATTTGTGCTGTGATGTTAGAAACTTGATCTCCAGCAGATTTAAAGTACATTTATTAAACTTATTTTAAAAATAAAATTAAACAAGATGAGTGAATAATGACAATCTGTACTGTGCAGGAAAGCCAACAAACTAATGTAATGAAATTTATCTTATAGAGTATAAAAAAAATAATGTTAAGTGAAGAGTATTTTGTTTATGAACACCTTTTATTTAATGTATTATTCCTTTTCCTACTTGAATTCTTCTTACTTTTTATGCATATTCAGTTTAAGTCACAGATCAGAGTTTTGAAAGCAAATAATTTTTTTTTAGCTGCCATATTAGTTTAGTAGATTTTCTTAATCAGCATTTACATCTTTTGTTTTTTTGTGAGCTTCAGTTTTATATATTGTATAGTCTATAATTATTCAAATTAAAGCCACATTTTAAATTGGTTGAATTAGTTTTAGTTCTTTGTCTCTCATACTTTCATGTCTTTCAGATGCCCACATCCAGCATATTTTTCTTGTCATTTGCATGAAGAGCTGGTCTTTTCCTTTTCACTAATTCTTCCACAACCCCCCTGTTACCTTTTTCTTTTTTGACTTTTTTTTTTGGTTTTAAAAAAAATAACTCTGATTTTGGCTTTTGCTGAATTCATCTCTTCTTAAGTATTATTTTCATCTGGCACAGTTTTTTCATACTTTATTTTTGTTTTGTTCTTTTGTAACTTTTGTATCCTTTTGCATGATTGATGTTGCATCTTATCAGTTTCCTTTATAAATATAGTTTTATCAGCTGATACACAGCTAAATTTGTTCTAAATTAGTTAAATATGAACCTGAAAGCCTAATTAGCATATATTTTTGGTCGTATTAAAAATAGGAATTTGTGTCCTTTTAGGCTCTTGCTAGGCTGCAAAGTCAGATCTGTAAATGGGGAGCTTACATTTAAACATTATTTCAGTCAAGGCATTGCAGTTTCATTTAAATGTACATTTTTTTTTAATTTTTACAATTAAGAAAAAATACCTGTGAAATATTGAATTTTTTGTTTAAACCTCAAGAACTGATATATTTTTTCCCCAGTGGCATACATTTAAGTAGGTCATCTAGATAAATTGTTTATCCTTAAAAGAATGAAAATACTGTTTAAGAATTTATCACCGCTTCATAAATAGTTCTAATAATCTTTGTAAAATACTATTATTGTTACCTGCTTATAATACATATTTTTTTAATGTCATTCTCATTTCTACATTTTTTTTATTTGGGGTGGGTGGGTGTCTCATTTCTTTATCATTGTTGATTTTAATATCTGTACCTTTCAGAGATTTAACATAAAATGTCATCAGTTTATTTTTAAAATGATGCTGAAGTGATTGGGTTTTTTGTTTAGCATTATGATGAGTGTTCTTAAGTGCAATCCTGAAAGATAGATAAGAGTTAGTCAACAGATTTACAACATATTTCTACAGTGTTTTATAAAAATTGTATTGTTATTTTAGGTATTTTTATCCTTTTCTTTTTAGTGTTATTTATTGCAAATTAATGTATTCTTTTTATGATTTATGTGATTATTTTACTTTTATTTCATTGTTTTATGTTATTTGCCTTAAAATATATGTTTCATCATTTTCATCCACCATTTTTTTTATCATTCTTCCTATTATTGTTCTTCATTCAAAATATATTTCTGAATCAGTACTTTTAAGAAATGTAAAGATATTTTAATTACATAATACTTAATGGCAAAATGACAAATAGTTAAACACAAAGCATGACACTGACAGACAGAAGGTATATGCAGTTTTACTATAGATATATGACTGAAGATGGCTATCAGGTATATACTAAACATAACAGTACTATTTCTGTTTATCAGTGCATCCATGCGGCGAAGCAGCATGCGGGGAGACAAAAGCCAATTATTTAAAAAAGAACACAAAGAAGAGGCACTGCATTTTGGCATGACTCTCATGCAAGATGAAGAGCCGCTAGCTGTATGTAATTTTCTTTTACTTGACATTGTATATTTATTAATCTAATTATTGGAATCTCCATTTTTAAATATTGGAATCTCCAGTCATTAAATATTCTAGTGATTATATTGGAGTCTCCAACCATTATATAGGAGACTTCAGATATTAAATATTTTAGTCACCAGACATTAAATATTGGGGTCTCCTGTCATTAAATATTCTAGTCTCAAGTAATTATATTGGAGTCCCCTGTCATTAAATATTCTAATCTCCAGTCATTATATTGGAGTCTCCAGTCATTAAATATTCTAGTCTCCAATAATTATATTGGAGTCTCCAGTCATTAAATATTCTAATCTCCAGTCTTTATATTGGAGTCTCCAGTCATTGAATATTCTAGACTCCAGAATTATATGGAATCTCCAGTCATTGAATATTCTAGTCTTCAGAATTATATTGGAATCTCCAGTCATTAAATATTGTAATCTCCAATAATTATATTGGAATCTCCATTCATTATATAGTCTCCAGTAATTATATTGGAGTCTCCAGTCATTAAATATTATAGTCTCCCGTAATTATATTGGAGTCTCCAATTTGCTTTGTGTGTTTCTTAGTTGTTCTCTGTCCTGAGTAAATATTCTCACTATTACTAATTGTATTTTATCTTCTAGGATGATTTTTAAGTGAACTGCTTTAGTTATTTTTAAAGTCAGGAAAATAATAATTAATATGTTGCCATGTTGATGATATATCAAGTGCTGCATGTCTTGTAAAGAAAACCACCACCAAAGAACTACTGAAACATTAGATTATGGTCTAGTCACCTGGTTGTCAATCAAAAAATAAAAGTATATTTTTAAAAACTTATATGACATTATAATCCAGGTCTCTTGATTTCAATCCAAAAAAAATTGTTTTAAAAAATCCAATTTTAAACTTTTAGTTTAGAATAAAGCTGGTGACGAAATTATTGGCCTACCTGAATGCCTTAGTCTTTGATCAGTTTTGGTGCAGTATAATTACCCATAGGAAAAGAAAAGTTAAACAAACAAATAAATTTAATTATTATAGCATGAATCATTTATATATATATGTTTGTAGACTCATTTAATATTTCATTTCGGAATTTTAAAAATATGGATTGATAGTCTACAGTTAAAATTCCAAACATTAGTCTATGGAAATAATCATTATTTTGTGGATTGATAGAATCTAAAAAAAAAATTATGACGTACTGCATCACAGAGATTAATGGAAACTAAATATTTGTTCAAAATACTTTGCATGAATGGGTGGAATTTTAAAATTGAATTCAGTATATATTGTATAGTGTCTGAACATTAGGACAATATAAACTGCAGATATTATTGGAGTCTAAATAATAAAGTATGTACAGTATGTGAATTAATAGAGTCTAATCATTAGGACAGTAACATCATATGGATTACTGTAGATCTGATGTTGAGGCTTTGCACATTGTATACATTAATGGATTCAAAACACTTGGACATTGTATATTATAGCGCCTGTCAAGTGTGTATGGAATACAGGTTATAAGTTTATGATGCAATAAAAATAATAACCAGTGTTTTATTTAATTGAATTTTATGATGTCAATGTATTACATTTTTTAGTCCAAGAAAGTGAATTTTCAGTTGTATAGTGTTGTACATTTATTGAAACAGTAATGTTAATTTTCATTCAGAAGTACACTGAAAGAAACGAGGGCTTGATTTATTCAAATTTCGCATTGATGCAGAAATATGATTTAATAAAAACTACTATATACTTTTCGCTGAAGCTTTAGCTTATATTTAAAGAAAAATTTCCATCTATTCCTATCTATTAGAGCCCCAGTTTCAGACTATAGAGCCTATAAGCATGGGTTGTTGTGATTACTGCTTGTAGCACATTTTCATTTTGTTCCATTGAGGTTTTCTTCATTTATTCTTCAATTATTAGTTAATTAGATTCACATTGTTATACATTAATCAATATATTCTTTTACCCATTTATATATGTTTATGGAAAAAAGATGTAATACATTTTTTGGACCAGTTTAAACCTGTATTATGTTAAGTATTTATACTTAAATGTATGCGCATATATATATATATATATATATATATATAATGTCCCTTCCTTTGAGCTGGTGCCTAGATCCAATTAAAATTTGTCATTATCTGTATATATAAGTAAATATTGTCTATAACACATTTTTTTTTATTAACTGACCTAGAATAAATTATAAACTATGCCACAGACTGGCATTTAAGAATAAATTGCAGAGTGTGCCATAGATTGGTATTTAAGATTCTTGGATGGGATAGGTTCCAGGTATGAATGATGAAGTTTGAGTTTTCTGGTAGTGCATCTATTATATAATTTATAAAGTCCAAAACATAAACCAGTAGAGTTGCATAATGGCTTGGGTCTAAAGTTCATAGAAGTATACATTTACAATAATGGAAATCATAGATGTACTTTTTAATATATCTTAATAACAAAATCATTTAAAATAAAGATTTCATGGGGTGTTTTTTTTGCAGGAGCAAGCTGAAGATGAACCTGAGCATGTACCAGCTACAGATCTTGACAAAGTGACTGTCCTTGTTACAGAGGATGTTAAACAGGTTTCTCCAAGCATGCACCTCACCACTGCCACTACTACTACTGTTACTGCTAGCAACATTACAGTCAAAGTCAGCAGTCCCATACCCAAACCTAGAAACACCACAGCAAATGCAAGCAAACCAGATTCTTTATCTCGTGCAACAGGCAATAAAATAAATGTGTCTGTTGATAGACCAAAATTAGCAGTCAACAATGCTCAAGTTCCTATTGAAGGCTCAAAAACTGAGGCTGTCCCCCCAGTGCAACTCCCCACCCCTGATAGTTCTTTTGATCAAAGTAGTGCTAATCATGTCCCATTGCATCATATGGGCCGAACCCAACAGCAGCCCCCAAAACAGCCTGCACCCACGTTGCCAGACTTGAAAAAAAATCGATCAAACTCTCGTGAGAATCTTGCAGATAATGCCATGCAGAATTTGTTCCTGGAAAGTTTGCAGTCAAGACACCATGGCAAGCCATCCACTAACTCTATGAGGGGAGGGGAGAATAAGACTAAGAATGGGCATAATAACAATAACACTGCACCACAGGGGTATGCATATTCTTCAGGCACTGGAGAGATGAAGAGGTATGTGGCCCCAATCAACTCTGAAGTTGTTGGTTCAGATGAGGAGAAGCAAAATTGTTGTGTAATTTTGTGACAGACATTTTATGGTGTTTTTTATTATTAAAATGTATGCTACAAACTATTTAATCTGGACTGATTAAATAGGGGCATTTTAGAATCTGATTAATTTGACTTTAAAAGCAATGATTGAGTTTAATTAATGGGAGGAACAAATTGCTTTGTTGATGTAAATGACTAAACTTTGCAAATCTGTGAATTTATGATATGCTGTTTTTTACATTTATAGGTGCATATTTGCACTTTCTGTACCAATAAAACAAGGACCTTTACTGTAAATTTTAATGCTTTAAAAGAATAAAATTTGAATCTGCTTCAGTTCACTTTTATATTTGTGACTCGGCTCTGAACATATAATTAAATGCATTCAGCAACATTGCAGAGTGAATGCAAAGGTATTACTCTACATTATATTTGAACTCCATTTGAAAATATGACAAAGACCTCACATGAGACCTCTGAGTTAACCACTTTGATAAGATTTGTAGAACAGCTAAATTGATTCAAGGAGCTTATGAAAATTTGGTAGGATTATAAATGTAAGTGCAAAATATTGTGCAGTGTGAAACATATAATGTGACATCATTTGAAAGTAAGAAAGCAAGACATAAAAAGGGAACACCTTGCACATAATATACTATTTAATTTCAGTGTCTGTGTGTGAGGCAGAACAAAGAAAGTGCAATTTTTACCAGTGTTGTAATATGCATCATCTTTGCTTTGCTAGAACTAGAAGTTAAAAAGTTAAACAGATTCACTCAGATCTATGCAATTTTGCAGACTGTACTATACAGACCTGCTTAGTTTATGGGCATAATGCCTATTCTATATTCTTTTTGCATATTCTATTATTATTTGTAAGAGTATGTTTATTTGTGCATGTGTGTCCATTCTGTTCTTATAACCCACAGATTTAAGTAAAGAACTGAAAAAGCTTATTGCTATTTCAGTGTCAGTAAGAGCTTTATTTAATTAATTAAATAATTATGTATGTGAAGCATATTTCATTTGAATGAAATTGGACTTAGATTGTACATTTTTGCTCTATACAGTGGTGTTGCATTATTCTTAAAACATACAATATTATTGGTATATATTTCAAAGACAGGAGTCTGTTATTATTATTATTAATGGAAATAAGTGATTTATATCAGCAGATCTCTAATGTATAAATTATTTTTTGTTACTTAAAAATTTGTACACAGGTATTCACTCAAAAGACTAGAACAAATTTTAAAAGGACAGCAGAAAGTTTTATTTCAGTTTGTGAAATTCTAAATTTGTGTATTTAAATATGTGTTATATACTGTATATATTATATATATTTATATATGTCAAAAGCTGGCTTGTTAATTGCACCTTTAGACATCCTTATATGGACAGTATCGATAGTGGGGTTGATGAGAAAGATATGTTGGGGAAATGGTGTATGTGTGTGATTTTTTTTTTATAAAAGCTTGAATGTTGTTAGGTTTTTTTTGTTGTTGTGATTAAAATTTTTTTTATTATTCAGTTTCATAACATTATTGAAATACAAAAGAAATATAGAAGTAAAATCACCATTTCTATTTTTATTGTCTTTTTGTTGTTGAATTATTAACAGTTAAATAGCAACAGGTGGACATCAAAATGTCCAGGTTATAAACTGTGATGTGAATTTTTTCTCCCTAATACATCTTTACATGTATGTGTATTTTAATTAAAATGTATTTTAAGCACATTTGCCTTACATTCCGGCTCAAATGAACAAGCTTTTATTTTAAATAAAATTTAAAAAATTAAATATAAGGAATTAAACTATTTTTACAGCATTTTATTGCACTGAAATTAATTTGTTTCTGAAATGTCCTTTTTGACTAAAACTGGTTTCGGTTGTTTTTTGTTATTTAACTATTAGAGAATACTAGACAGCAACTAAAGTTATGATAGAATTTTTATTTTTTTAAAATAAATTTTTCCTAAATTATTTTGTTAAAAAAAAAATTATACATTTATCAAACTATGTGCTTGTCCACAGTTTTCATGAATTTAGAAAGCAGTAAATTTTTCATAGTTGTCATTTTAGGTAATTAATTCCTTTCAGAAGAAACTATTTAATGTTATTGAAACTAATAAAGAATAAAGTGAGTAAATTATTAAAATAAGTCTACATATAGATTGTTTTACTAGGTTCCATAATTTGATCAGCAATTATATCTGCGTTGATGATTTCTGAGATCACTGTAAGTGACTGAAGATACCATTGATACCTGTGAAATTCTTATTTTTAACTTTTAAAAAGATGCCAAGCATCATGAAACAAATCATCATTATGAATTTATTTTAAATATTAATGATGTTATGAAGATGTATGATTTAACATGACCTTTAACTGGATTTAAACGAGTCCAAAGTGCTCTTGAGAATTAAGATAAATTGAGAGGTATGAAACAATGTAGATGTTGTGAATCTTCCATAACATAGATGCTCTGGATGATGTACATAGTAGCTAGTGTATATTTGAATTAGGAATATATTTTCCAAAATCCAACTTAAGAAGAGATACTGTATGGATATTAATATTCAAGGAAGAAAATTTGCAGGGATTAAGATTGATTTTTGTGACTAAAATTGTATAAATGAACAGTTATATCTGTGAATTAAAGTTTGTAGAATGTTAAACCTAAAATATAGGACATATATTGATTTTTATTATTTGATGATGATGTCATTTCCCTCATTTACATGAGCTGCTTGACACATCTGTTTAGAAATAAAGAATTTCTAAAACTTATGTCATAAATCTTCATAAAAACTTAATTGCTGGTCAAAGTTTGCCCGAGGTTTACTTTATTTTCCCCAAGTCTTGAGCCTGCTTGGCATCGGTGCCTGCTCAGAAAACTTAAGCCACTTTTTTGCTTCATACTTAATTCTAGTTCTAGAATAACTTACAGTTTAAGCAGGCAGCATTTTGTTTACTTCTTCAATGATAATAAGGAATAAGACTTCTTCATATTTAGTTTGCAGATTGCATACTAATTCATTATTTATATGATCAGATGTACTTTCATCATGTCATTATGTAAACTTACAATATTTCTCTAAATACAGAAAACAGTTAAGACCACCAATGGGCAGTAAACAAATAACAATTTCAGGCATTTCTAATTGTATAATGATTGAAAAGTTTCAGCACAATTTAAAATATCTTCTCTGTTCATATAATGCTGAATGTAGAAAATACCCACAACAGACAATTTCATTTTCCTCGTTTAAAAATTAATGTGATATCTGTTTAAATATTGAAAATAACTGTTATAGTCAGTTTTATAATAATTTTTCTAATTATTTTGGTTAAATCTATTTGCTTTAGTGAATTTGGGGGCACCAAGAAGAAACAGTTTTTATTTTACATTGAAAGCTTATAGGTAAACCAAATTGGAAAAAAGCAGAAACTGGATAATATAATATTAATAAATTATTTTGTTCAGTTTAGAAGGACATAAATTCTCTTCTTAACAGTCTGTGGTGGTGGTGGTGGTTTACAAGCAGGTGATACAGTCACTTTATCCACTGATGGGTAAATTAACATTTTTCTTCAGTAACTGACCTACATTCAGTCTTTAAAGTTAAACAAAATCCAAATCCATATGGTACATATGGAGTATACCATCATATCAGAATCACAAGCGTTCGTGAAAAATAGGTATTGACTTGCTCCACCTAATGTCAGAAGTGTTGTGGATGCTACACTTTATTCTGGTTGTACTACAGTATGATTTAAGTGGTTTTGATTACTTAATGCCATTTTCTCTAAACATTTCTTTCTTCTTTCCTTTTTTAAAGAAAGCAACTTAGAAAAGTACAGATTACATTGAAAATAGCTTTATTAAATTTTTTTTTTAAATGACAAAATTTGTTTGTGTATAATGCTTAGCTGATAAATGTATCACTCAAAAATACTAATGAATGTTCATTAGCATGCCAGTAATGAGAAGAGAGTTATTTTAAGAGTGACACGGTAATATACAGATATTCATTTTGTTAAATTGCTTAACTTTTAGTTGTCAGTTGGTGCCCCCCCCCCCCCTAAATTTATGCTTAAGTTTGTTTTTGATTTTTTTAAGAAAAGAGTTTGAATTAAGTTCTATTAATTCAATTATTATTCTAACAAGAAAAAGAGAGTGAACAAAAATGATTGTGATGTCTGCTTGAACTCTTGATAATATATCTTGTGTGTTGCATTTTTTTTTTTCAAGCCTTTCATTCCGGTGACCATTTGAAATAATGTGTCTCAAATCATAAAGTTGCAGACCAGGGTTAAGATGTAGGTATTTCAAGTGACAGTTGAGTACCTAAATCTAAATCATTTTAAGACAATTTTTGCTCACATCTATTATATCATAGGAAATGTACTTTATTTCACTATACTTAATACAGTGGCTATGCTTAATGAAAAGTGTGGGCTGGGTTTTTATTTTCAGCCCCTAATTTTTTCTTTCTTAAAATAATAATTATAAGTTTTCTTTTTCCTAGAGTGATCTATACATCCCAGGATACTTACTCATTCTGTTACTTAATGTTAATCTTACTCTCTGGTCATGATGCTCATCTCTTTTGTTGCTTTAGGCACATTTGTGATAATGTATTGTTTTATCAGATGAGAGATTAAAACAAGGTAGGATAGGAAATTTTAAAATGTAAGAAAATCACTTTGACAATACACCATGACATTGCTATGAAGTGGTTCTTTCTTGTCAAATGTCTTTGGCTTGTTTTAGTTATTAATCACAAATTAGATATTCAAATAATTAATAAAAAAGAACATTGGTAAAAGTAACTGATGTATCAGAACGCAATCTTACCTATGATTTGTCAGAACATTAATTGTAAATATGTACTTAATTGCATTCAAGAATTCAGTGTGCCTTATTCCCCTAATTTTATTTCTTGAAAAAAATCAATATTTTATAGATTAATGTTATATAATTGTTCATAATTTTGAATAAGTAAACACTTTCTTCACTCTCCTTATTATTCATCACTTTTGTATATTTTGTTTGTTTATGTTTTTCTAAAGTTTTAGTAATTAGTATGGATTACTACAGCTAATGTATAAATTTGGACTTGTGTGACTGAAGTCAAACAAATGTAAATGATTTCATTCACACACACACGTCCCCACATAACATTGTGACCATATATAGGATCAGGTTAACATTTATCATTTGAAGAAAATGTAGATTTATATATCGTTAAACAGATTTATCTACCCATAATATCAGATTCTGGCTTGTGCTGATTTAATGATGTGAAAAAGGACAGATTTGCCTAAAACATTTGGCTTACTAGTGTTTTTATGGTTGAGAACAGGACAGATTTATCTTATCCCAGTAACTGCTCAAATTTTGGCTCGCTACCAGTAATGTTAGATATTATAGAACAGAACTTTCTTTGTGTAGTAACTAGTATCTGCTCAGATTTGGCTCACTATCAGTAATGTTAGATATTATAGAACAGAGCTTTTTTAGTGCAATATCTGTTCAGATTTGGCTTATTACCATTAATATTATGAGAACAGGACAGACTTTTTTCATGGCAATACCTGGTCAGACTTTATAGTGTTGGCATTTTCAACATTGAGACTTTTCAAAGAACAAATTGAAACTCTTTAGTTTCCTATAGATTATTCTGTTTGTCTTCAGAGAAAAGAACAAACTTTAATCAGCATAGTGGGTTTTGGTAAGATTTTCTTGATTTTTTTTTTAAAAGTACTGTTTCTGAAGAAATGTTTAGTTTTTATATTTAAATGTCTTCTAGTACCACAAATTTTGAAAGGTACAACATCCCCCCCCCCCCCCCAGCTCAAAAAAAAGGAGAAAAATACTAGAATTAATGTACAATCAAAAGGCTATGTTTAAACAGTATAATTGTAATTTTTCTGTTTTTATTTTTTAAAGTTTCATTTTATTACATATAGTAGTTATAGATTAAGAGTTTATCTTGCTTGCCATGAAAATTGTATTATAAATTGTTAATTTACATTTAATATTGGATATTTTGTATTGTATTCTAAGCAACAGATTGCAATTGCTCAAGGTATCTATATTGTTTATAGGATTTCAGAATTTTTTTATTTAATACACACATATAATTATATTGGTATACATACCTTTGTGAACTGAACTGTTATAGATTAAGGAGAGAATTTTAGCCCCTTAAGGGCCAAGGATTACATTGCCCATCTTTAAAAATGACCTATTAACAGGTACATTATTGAGTGCTTATTCTTTTTTTTTTTTTTTTAATAAAAAGATCAGTGAAAATAAAAAATAATTGTATTAGGACTCTTCCTAGGTTATTTTAGGGAGTGTTTCAAAGAAATTACATCCTTTTTGGATGTTTCAGTTTGGCATAAAATGTTTTATTAGATCACATGACAGTCAGGAAGTTTGGGTTGGTAGGTTTAATTTTGTAACAGGAAAGATAATTGTATTGCTCAAGAAGCTACTAGATAGTAAGCAGTATTTAGGAAAAACACATCCTCAGAGTTTAATTATGAATATAACTATATATTATAGACATTATTTGGATATTTACATACCAATTGTTGCATTTTAGCAACTCTGTTGATACACTTGTTTGCTATTCAATACAGAGAATTTGCTAGATTGGCAGTTAATTGGTTTCACAACTTACTGAACTTCTAGTTTGCTTCTTATTGCCAGCCAGTGGATGCAAACATTATATTAAATCTACATTTCGAAAGTATGATGTAATTTTTTTAATATTTATTCAGTAATCTGTGGGCTTTCAACTGGTTGATGTGGTCCATGTTCATCTTTGTTGTTTTGTAAAACAACAAATATACCTGTTTTTGTGGAATGAAAAGATTTTGTTTGTATTCACTATACTCAAATACAGGATCAGGTTTCACTCCCAACCCAACATAAAGTAGAATTATTCATCTGAATATTCAAGCTGTATATTCTGAGAATGTTTGGGTTAGTTTTGTAGCAAATCATTATCATGTTCATCTAAGTGAATACATCTTTCAACTAATGAAAGCTTCATGTGGGATGAGTTTTTGTGAAGAGTTATTGTCTAAAATTCATCTGTTCATGTAAAATCTTAAGGGTTATTTTATTTTTATTTTAATTATGGCCAGAAGATAAACATGAGTGACAAAGCTAAATTAACCATTGATATATTTATTCAGAGTTTAATTTTCTTTTTCAAGGATATTCATTTATTAAAAATAATTCCCAACATGCTTTAATAGTGCAAATGGGAATGAAGCTATGTTCTTTACCACTTTTGAAAATGGTATAAGCAAATGAATGATTTGTTTCCCTTTTTTCTTTCTCACACTCAAGAGATGTACAAAGACCTGTCAGATACAAATACAGAAAACTCTTATAAGATTCCATAATTAAATATGTTTATATTTTGCCATTGATCTGTCTGAAGTATTGGTATGACCCAACATGTAAGAATGGAATCATAAACGCAGTGTAAGAGTATTGTATCCACTCTCAAAAAGATTAGGTATTTTTAACTTGCCCAACAATGACTACCAACACTGTTCATGGATTTACCAATGCAATATTTATTATTCATGAAGTAAGCTTTCTATTTCTTGACCCTATGTAATATGGCAATATAGTGTTATTTCTATAATAGTTGTGTGATTGTATGCAGCCCAGTCTCATATATCTGTATAACCTTGTCATAATGAAAGTCAACCTTTCATTGATTTGTAAAATGGTTATTTGTAATTATTTTTGTTTGTGTTATATTTTTTCCTTTTAAAACTGTTTGCTAGGCTTGTTATGTCTTGATGCAAATAATCATTTTAGTCAGTTACCATGTCATGTCACAGCTTTTGTGTAGCACCATGGGGTGGGGTGGGGAGCAAGCAACTTGTATAACGGTTAAATTTTAGTTAGGTTTTAATTAGTATTAATTGTACATATATATTTAAGTATAATACAGACAGCTGTAAACTACATTAATAAAAAGAAATAAACTGCTAAGTCTTATTGATGGCTCTGTTTTCTT
Organism: Sinotaia quadrata; assembly: GCA_028829895.1. NCBI lineage: Eukaryota > Metazoa > Mollusca > Gastropoda > Architaenioglossa > Viviparidae > Sinotaia > Sinotaia quadrata. The sequence goes on from CM054181.1 coordinate 131,341,658, forward strand.
TTTTATTACATGTTGCATGTACCTGAGACTTGTTTCAGAGATATGTATGACTAATTGTCATGTATTCATGTTGTCCATTTCTCCATTTAAAAAAAAAGTCATCTTCCTAGTTCTTTCCCTCCTGCCATGAATCATATTAATAGTCCAATATATATAAAACCCTATCCACAGACCTAAGCAGACCAAAAGTGCTTAATAAACAGCTTATGTTGACTCTAACAGCATTAGGCAGAGATATGTGGTCTGCCTAAGTCTTGTACTATTTATTTATATAAATAAAACCTCATTTTGCCATTTTTCTCTCTTTATATTAGCTTTATTGTAGTTACCTTTGACAGATTTCATATTTCAATAGTTTTTCCTGTGAATTCAGGTGTGGTTTTGAAGGTTGTATATATACATTGAGGTCCACCTAATGCTGGTTTTTAAAGCATTGTCTACCTAAAGTTGGAAGTAGGGATATATATAGATGAAAGGGGTGTGCCCAGGGGCAAACCCTTTTCCCTTCTGTGTCCAAAAGAACTCCCATGCAAAGTTTCAACTTCTTAGCTCTCTCCCTCATTAATAACCCTTCTTGTATATGTGGTTGAAGGGGCTGAACCTGATGCCCTGTTTGTCCTGAGAATATACCATGTCTTTGTGCAAAATTTCAGCAAATCTGATGGGAGTAACTTCCCTTAACCAAGAATCAAACACATAATGGACACATATATTCTGCTTTATTTATTAGGAAAAAAAAATAAATTATATCCCATGTTCTACTGAATATGGAATTGTTAAATCTCTCACAAAAAATATTTATATATTAATGTGTAAGCAATTAAATTTTTAAAAATAACACCTGAAACATGGTGAATCAGATTGCACTGAATATTATCAGCATCGACACATGAATACATTTTAACAGGTATTTTGGAATATTTTGTTTGGTGCTCAAAATTAAGGTGCATAATCAAACACTAAATGACAAAACAGTCAAATCATCATTTTTGTGTTGAATATCCTCCGATTTATGTAAAGGTCTTTCAATAAAATTGATTTAATCAATCACCATGTCTTTAAGCATTCTTTAACTATGTTCTGAAACGGCCTTACTCAAGACGTATTTTGACTTCATCAAACACTTGTTCTATCATGTATTTTTGTTTAAAGTTTTTTTTAAAAAAATCTATATTTAAATTATTTACATCAGGCTACAAAAGATAAATGAGTGAAAAAAATGGGATTTTATAAGTATATATAAGTAAGTAAGTAGTAGTAGGTTCTCCTTATCAAACATTGTAAACTGGTACAAGAATAAATGATATCCAAAAATGAGTGTGTCCTAATACAATAAGAAAATTTAACTTCTGTATAAGTAGTACATTTCTATTTGGATCATAAGTTGCATTCATACATTTATAAATACAGCCTTAAATACACTCTAGTTTCTTAAAATGCATGATTTAAATAGATAAATTCTTCTAAAACAACTTTACTCTGATTGAGTAACCCCCCCACTTTATGGCATAACATCTCCTTTCTGCTTTCTAAACTTACTTAATCCTACAACTTTAAAAAAATTACGTCATTTTGATGGCTCTTCACCCTTTGGAAGCACCTTTCAGGACAAAAATTACTGCTTTCACTTCATAAAATCCATGATTGAGACAGATACTATAAGCACAATGGAACAGACATACTTTAGTGTCATAAAATACTGTCTTGAGACAGTTAAATATTCATTTGTCTTTAAATACACAAGAAAGTAATCATACTCTACATGGAAAAATCTTAACTCTATTGTTATAAAGTGATAAAAAACATCAATAAATTAATTTTATTTTTAATTCTTTGATTAAAACCAATTTTACTTTTCATCAAAATATGTTTTAAGAAATTTTAGTCTTGCATTTTAAATACTTGACTGAAAAAAGAAATGCCAAAACTTTTGCATCATCCTTCTAAGTTATAAATAAAAGTGGATTCCAAATATTACCATTAGTACAAACATTTGTATTTTGTTTAGTCAATTGTATTTTATCAGTTTTATTTTGATTTTCAAATCATTGTGTCCTCATAATTCATGGGGTCAAAAAGATGTTTACACCCTAAATTAAGCACTAGAGTTAACTTTCTGATGTCCTAAACAACAGTTATTAAATTTTAAATTATTCTACAAATATAAATTTTAAAAATAATTAATTAATTAGCCAAAAATATCAATTACATATTCATTAAAATAATTAAAAATTATTTTTAAAATAACACTACCATAAGAAAATATATTTAATATGCAAACTTTAAGAGACTATGATTTGTGAAAGATTAATGATCCTATTTAAAGCTGACATGACATTAAAATATTGTCTAAGTTCAATTGTGCTGTAAAAGTACTATTCTGTGATGATGTCAAAGCATTTATACATTGCAATTTCTGAGTTTTATATGGAACATTTTTACTAACTCCCCTTGATAGAGTTAATGATAGTCAGGCATGGGTCTTTCAATAAAGATCATCCATTCCATAATTTAATAAATGTGAAAGTTAAGTCATGGATATGAGATGTGAATGGTTACATGTTATTTTGATGACATTCTTTTTTCTTAAATCTATCATATCAGATCTTATTATAAAAACCTGCTTGAATCATTTTTAACTTTAGCCATGTTTTACACACTTCATTTGATTTACACATTTAAATGCTCATTTCTCATTGTTACTAAAAACTGCACTGTCCTAATGAAGATTATTTAGCTAAAATATCAACTCGTATAATTATATTTTATTGCATGCCTATAAAGATTTTGAATTTTCATATTATATGGCCTACAAATTATATTTAAGGAGTTTCCAAATAAGAGTTGGACATTTGATGGAATAAATAAACTTATTCAAAAGATAGATTTGATGAATTCTAATGAATATTTTTTTTTAAATATCATGGTTCCATTTGTTTACAATTATAAAGAATTTAAGCTTCAGAGCAAATTTAAGAATGCTTGAATTATTTCTTAGTGATATTTTTTCAATGTAATGAACCCCACATATTTTCTTTAAATTTTCTATACAACAATTACTCTTTTACAAGATACTTCCATCATCATAAGGTGATACACTTTAATGTTTCAAAACAAGCCTCTCTTGGACTTTATGATCTGTTTCTGCACCAACCACCCATGGCCCTTCTTCCATCGGCCATAAGGTTATAACACTTTAATGTTTCAAAACAAGCCTCTCTTGGACTTTACGAAATGTCTTTGCACCAACCACCCATGACCCTTCTTTCATTGGCCATAAGGTTATAAAACTTTAATGTTTCAAAACAAGCCTCTCTTGGTAAAATCTGTCTCTGCACCAACCAACCATGGCCCTTCTACCATCAGCCATAAGGTTATAACACTTTAATGTTTCAAAACAAGCCTCTCTTGGACTTCATGATCTGTCTCTGCACCAACCACCCATGGCCCTTCTTCCATCTCCCACTTAAGTATGTATGACCCCCTGCGTTTCATGTCTGGACACAGCTCCAAGATCCGATCAACGGTAGTCTTCTTGAGTACACAGTATACCAGTAAAGTGTGTAGCTGTAGACAGTTCTCTGCCAGACGAATTAGTGACATGCTCAATTCATCTGAATCTCTAGTTTGCAGAACCACTTTTCCCAGTGTTTTGTAGTAATAAGATACTGCCTGATTCAACTCCTCATAGATGCGGGTGAATGTTTCCAAGTGGAGGGACGTGACTGGGATTTCAGGCTTCATGACCTCAGATATACGGTTAAGAGGACATGTGTGGTCAAAGCTGAGTGTGACAGAAAGATTGGGACACTTCTTCACCAGCTTATCCCAAGCCTCAGAAGAAAGATCTTCTGTGTATTTTGTTTCCCGCCTGTACACAATTGACAAATGCTGCAGACTTGGAGTGTCAGGTTCAGCTAGAGCCAAGAGAACATCATCACTCAAGCTGATGTGGAAGACCAGCAGCCTCTCCAACTTTCTGCACCGAGTTGCAAGGCGACATATGCAGTTTTGCGTTACTTTGCACACCAAGCTTCTGTTTTGGATATTAAGAGATTTTAGTTGTGGCTGATTAGCTGATAAGACATCAAAAAGACTATCATCTAAAGCCACATCAAGTCCACTTAGGTCTACATGCAATATATAACTTAACGGCCCAGTTTTGGTTCCACAGCCAAACAAAAGCTTAAGCTCATTAATAAATTCTTGGCCAGCATAGAACAGAGGGTTCTGACCTACAAAATGAACACTCAGTGAAACCAATTTGCTTTCCTCATTAAGTGCCAGTGTATGAAGTGCCTAATAAAAGAAATCAAATAAACAAAGTGCATTTATATTTCTCGCAGTCTCAGTACATGTATTCATGTATTACATCTGCTTTTCTTTTTATTCTTATCTTAGTCTCAAGATACTTAAAGAATAATCACTATTTATATAGTTTTACTTCAAAGGCAAGAGAACAATGGTACAATAATAGCATATTATTTAATAATAAAAAATTATCCAAGTTTTTACTGTTTATATAATTGATTCAATTTTTTTTTAAAAGCCATTCAATGATGTTACAAATGTCAAGTTCAGATAATCTACAAATAACTCATAACGACTATATATAAATTGATATAAAATCTTATTTAGAAATAGTCATCCTACAAATATAATATTAATAATTAAGACATCATAAAACACAAGAACATCTTGCTTAAAACAATATTTTTTTCACTCACATTTATTATCAGTATCATCATATTTAAAATAATAATTCAGAACATGGGCAAATTTTTAACATCTTAACATTCTTTTTAAAGAGAAAGTGGAGGATTGCAACTTAAAGTTAAAAAAAAATTACTGTAAGTAATCAGTTGCAAATAAATCCCATAAAAATTCAAAGGCAAAAAAATATAACTGATTAAGGGAATTACCTTGCAAGCATTTATTCGATTGTATTCTTCTAACTGGTTAACTTTCAAATCAAAGACACGTATCTGATGCCCATTCTGCTCAAGTGCTTTCAGCATCTGTCATTGAAATAGCTGTAAATAATTCATTTGAATGATAAACAATAAAGCACCAATTAAAAACATTTTAACAAAACTTTCTGCATAACCCATTAGTAAAATGAAACAAAACTCATAAATATCTTGTAGTCACAGCATATTTTACTTATTTTAACTGTAAAATCGGTAATCTACCAATTTTTAAAAATAAATATTTGATAACTCATGTAGTAATAAATATGATTTATAAAACATTACATCAATAGTTTTCAAATCTTAATCATAGATTTATTTAACTGCAGTTAGCAAAGATTATATTCATTATAGTATAATACTACAGCAGGGATTCACAAATCCAAAATGAAAAATAAAAATTCATAACATTTAAAGACAAAGTTATCAGGAATCAATTTCAAACTTCTATATTCATAAAACTCAGATATTTAAGAAATGTCAACAATTCTAAGCATCCTGACTAAGTTTCAATAAAAAGCAGCTTTTAGTGTTTATAGTGGAATAAAAAATAAAGCTCTCATTCATGCAAAAGTCTGCTACATGACAATGCAAAGTGGCTAAAATGCCATGAGCTATGGCCCAATCAAAGTTTGTTTCTTTGTTCTGCATGTAGTTAAAGGTATGCAACAGCACAAGACATTCAATGATTCATGCAGAGCTTATTTATTTCCTTTTGTCAGACATCACACCTTCAATATAAAAGAGTGGTTTTTTGGCCCTCTGAGATCATCAAGGTAATCTTTGTATAATGGTATCATTGGAAATCTCATTAAAAAATACTCCTCCTGTTCATCACTTATTTGCAATAACCATCAGGACTATGACTTTGAAATTTTATGTTATAATGTTTTATGTTATGAAATGTTATCTGAAAATCTAAATCTGATGATTGACCAAATATGCACGCACAGTTGACTTCACAGTATCTTTATGATAATTTATTTCAAGATTAAAATTAAGAAACAAAAATAAAGCATGTACTCTTTGAAATAAATAAAATCTGTAATGATAACATTAAATGATTAATACAGCAGAGATGGTGATTACATAAATAAATAACTACTTTAAAGATATAAATAGAATTAAAATTATACATTTTAAAATAATTTTTTAAAAGTAAAATTGTAGGAAAACAAAAACATTTGCTACTTTAACTGAAACCTTCTCATAATGGTTTAGTATAAATGACATATATTCTTTTTACCATTAATTAGGATTTAAATTATGCTTTGCAATTGCAGCATAAACACATCTAAATAAAATGCAAGAATAAGTAATATGCACAAGAGTTACTTTCTCATGATGGGGTAGAGTAAATGAGCAGACAAATTGGCGCCACAACTGAGGATGATTAAGACAGGTGCTCCATGCTTTGCATGCTAGTGCTGCCAGTAGTCTCTGAGCAGGAGTAAGATACAGAAATATGGATACCAAGAGGTGCTCTGGTAGAAGTTCCCACGATCCTAGCAACACTTCTTCACCACTCATCTCAGTATTTTTCTGCCACAGTTAATTAAAATTTCCCCCACAAATTATATATCAAGATTTATTGTCTTAGGAATAGAACAATGAACAGTGCCATACTGTATAGATGGTAAAGTACTATTTATAATCAACTATAAGCATATGCATAAACACACATATCAATTAATAGAAGTCCCTGGGTAAATATATTTTGCTGGTTCAATAATTCTCAATTTGCTATATACATGCATACAATGAATATACAAATACATGTAAAATCAATAAGCATTTTATTTTATTTTTATGCGGGTTGAAAACTAATAAAGAAGTTTTAAACTGTACTTTTGCAATCTGTTATGCATGGACTGTTTTCCTATCCAAATATTCCTTTAAAAAAAATTTAAATGGATTTGTTGGTGTGATGCAACCGCCAGAACAATATTTACATTGGAACCAGCATGCTCTTTAAAAAATTGTATTGAGAGAATATTTATTCAACTTTCAAGTCTAACAATACATACCTATAAATTATAATAGTTTAACTACATACGAATAGGTAAGTTTCTGCTGCTAAATTAAATATAGAAACAATAAATATTAATAATACCTGTGTGAAGTTTATTTATGTACATATGGTTGCTTGAAACAGTTCTCTCTTAAACGCGTTTAAATCAGAATACATGTGTACCGTGCATATATATTTCCTCAATGCATTACCTATAAGTATAACCAAATATGGTAATGGTTTTGTGAACTTGTGGTCGCGTTGACCTAGTACTTAGTAAACAGACTCTTCTAATCATATTGATCTGACCGATCATTTCTATTATTAAAAAGCTGATAGTAAGTTTTTTTCCACAACGTATTCAAACCTAAACAACCGATCATTCATCGCTCACGGTAGTTTACGCTTGCCAGCTTTGAATACAAAGTTCGTCTGCTAGGGAGACTTCATTAAACGTTCATTTATAGGTAAAAATAATATTTAAAATAAATTATTAGTTCAATGTCGTAAATTGCATTAAAATTTAGATTTGAACTTTAAAAGTATTTTAAGTAGTAAATAGATTACAGAAAGATGATTATCATAATTATTTCGTTTCGTACAAGAAATAAGCTCTATTTATTTTTTTAAAAAAAACATAATGTAATGTTAGTTTATTAAAATGAGTAAAACACTATTATAGTATAAATTTTAAATCAAGTTAATACCATACATTACGTTTAAATCTAAGCTCTGAGGGTGTTATTGAATACTTTATTTATTATTGGAGTTCGAAACGATCAAAAATGACGTACAACCAATGCTCAAGTTGGCTGCTTAGAGGTGACTTTTGAACCATAGACCTACTAATACTATTTCAATAGTTTGAGTTTGTTGTCATTTTTATAATAATCCATAAACTAACATTATTTTGAAATTATTTTGTTTACTTGTGTTTAATTAATGCAGGTGGTCGCTTCTGAGTTCTGCACTAGTACTATCACTAGTATAGCAATAGTACTAGTAGTAAAACTAGTATTGTAGTAGTACTACTACTGTAATAGTTGTACTTATTAAATTATTTATAGTATAATAACATTTACAGTCTATATAACATTACAAAAGGAAGACAGGTTGACTGCTGATCATTCGTTATATTTTAAATACGAGATCGGGATTATCTCCCCTAGCAAAAAAACAAGAGAACAAAACAGGAGCTATTAGTTACGTGTAAAAAAATAATACCCCGCCTTTGTCTGCATGCCGTTTTTAAAAATTATTATTTTTTGTGAAGGAAATATTTGACCGAATTTAAATGATGATTGTTGAACATATAGAGGTTCTACTTCTAGTCACATTTTCATTAATACATGTCATATTGGGAGTAAGAGAGGTCACTTCAATCCTTTTGTTCATGTGCTTCATCTGTTTTCTCAATATTTTACTAATTTTTATTATCAGATTTGTGGGATATATTTGTGGAATTTCTTATTTCCAGACGAGATTGGATAATCCTGTATATTCGTTCCATGTATCATATGGCGAACAACATGGCATATTTTATTTTTAACTTGATAAATTATGTAGCATGTCTTAAATTGTAAATTTTGTCTACAGTAAAATTTTCAGTATAAATAATGATTTACTCATTCACATTAAACACCATGAGTTATAATTATACTGTTGATTGCAGTTCAGCTGTGAACTGGTTAGCTGCAGTTAGCCCTACATTATAATATTAACTAACAACGGATTAAGAATAGGGTAAAATTTAGTGTTCATATTTTTGTTTCTTGTTTCTTTTGCATAGTAACAAATGGAGTTTCTGCTAAAATAGCAGTTATTTCTAAAAATAGTTCACATCACTGATTTATGAAAAGAATATGGGCAGAACTGTTTTTTTAAAAATGTTCTTTTCTTGTTTTTAAGTTGCTAGGTAAACATTTACTCACTATGACTATGTCATACAATTATGATTGAAACATTCAATATGAATTTGGAAATTTGAAAAGCACATTTAGAATATTGAAGTACTATATAGGGATGTATGGTACTTGAATGAAATACAAAATTATCTTTATATTGATTCAACTGAAAATGTCATAATCTGTTAAAAGCAGTTTTAGGGTGTTTAAAAGAAACCATACTAAATATAATTCTGCACTAGTATTATCACTAATGCAGTAAACAGTACTAGTAGTAAAGTACTGGGGTAATGTTACTTTTTATTGCTTTTATTCAGTTAGTCTGAATTAAATTTACAATCTGCCAAGTTAAGTTATAATTTTTCACCAGATAGTGAGATACAAAATGGTCATGTTAAAAGTAAAAAGTCAGCTTAATCATGTAGTAAATTTGACATTGTAGTTTCATTTGTGTGAGTTTTTGGAATAGCTCTTATCATATTTGCTTATGGTTACAGGTAAGGGCTATTATGTACATAATGTAGGAATATAGCATTAAACCAAACGATAATTCCTGTGCTAATAAAGGACCTTAAACTGATGTGTGCAAGTACAAATGAAGTGTTTGTCAACATAGTTCTGATATTTTGGTAGTGATTATGATTTCTCTGATAAATGTAGGCCACTGATCACCCATAGTGAAATAAAATTTTACAACCGTGGTGACAATGCATTTCTTGTCAAACTCAAAGTTACTTAGTTAGTTCCAGTTTGTAGCTACTTTGGTGAGAAGTACTACATTATCATCTCAAAGACCATATCCCCACACATATTTTTTATTATAGTGTCTGGCATTATTCTAAGCATAACAATCTTCGTGCATTGTTTCTAAAGGTACACTTTTCATGGGTTACAAATAAATTAGAGAATAGAATATATATTTTAGTACATCATTACATGTTATCTAGTTCTGATTATTGGGCTAAAAGTGTCTTATTCATTCAGTGAGTGACAAGGGCAGAGATGTGTTATGAAATAAATTTCTACTTGGTTCAGAAAAATAAGAATAATGTATTTGTAGCCAAAATAAGTTTATATATAGATCTATACTTAGTTAAATTATTTTCAGTCTTTGGCATTCCATGTAAAATTGAAAATTGCATTTTCCCAATGTCCACAAGGCTTGATGTGTTTAATGCTGACCTCAGAGATCATAAATATAGGAATCCATGATTGATATTTGAGTCTGTGGGATTTGTTTATAGGACTCCCAAAATCCCACTATTGATAGAGCTAGAGAAAAATTTACTCATTTCTTTAATCTCATTAGCTTCTGGGTGTTGACTTTTAAAACCTTTGTTATGTCATAACATCACCTTGTGTTACATTATAACCAGTTTGATTAACTTTGAGCCATAACCTTCTTATTTCATCATTATAAATTAAGTGGATATGTTGATAAATATAATTACTAATAAATTAACTTGTTTTATATATATATATATATAATTCAGACTTGGAAAAATTCTAATTTTCTCTAATTATCACTCTATTTTTGTTATCACTGTATTTTTCTTAACTACCAAATATTTTATATCAGTGCATTAAATTATATAATGTTAAATATCAATATAAAATATGTGTCATTTATTTGGATTGTATTAGTCTGTTTTAGTGTATAAATTAATTTGCAGGCTAGAAAAGTGTCCTGAAAATATCCATAATATAAATTTATTTGATATAAATCTCTTTAAGATATTTTTATGCACATATTTAAAAAGATGATTTTGACTTCTTTCAGCAGCAACCAGTCAGACAAGAGTTTTCAGCCAGATCAAATTGTTGCACATATCCTGTGCTGCTCATGGAAAGTGGAATAATAAAGAACCAAAACTTAGGAAATGGGGTTTAGAGTAAGTTAACTTAAACTGTTAATGATTTCAAAATCTGTGTTTACTGTATTTGTTACAAAATGTTACATGAAAGCAGAGAAAGGGGATCCTAGCTTTTTGTTTTAAAGAAAAATAGTACACTTGTTTCTATTACCAATTTATCATTATGTACATTATCTCTGAGTAAGGAAAAGTTAATGATGGTGATGTTAATTAATTTATAATTGAATTTATTTATTTCCATTTGTCAGCTGTGCCTTTGCCATTTAAAATATAATATTTAGAATTAAGTTTTGAATATCTTTGGTAGTGTGGGAAGCAATACATTTAATATGTAGGATTAAGTATAGAGCACATTCTATAGTGTGAAGAAAAAATGCACTCAACACTTAGGATTAACTCGTTAAGTATAGAGGACCTTTTTAGTGTGTATGTGTGAGAAATGCAGTTAATATGTCAGATTAAACACCTTTTATCGTGTGGGAAGCAATTATAATATTAATAATATTAAATAAGATTAAAATGCAGTTAATATGTCAGATTAAACACCTTTTATCGTGTGGGAAGCAATTATAATATTAATAATATTAAATAAGATTAAAATGCAGTTAATATGTCAGATTAAACACCTTTTATCGTGTGGGAAGCAATTATAATATTAATAATATTAAATACGATTAAAATGAAGACTGCTTAAAATGAAATTTCATCATGTAGGATTATTTATATAATTTTTATTTCTCTTCAGTTGGGTGCATTGTTATGGATTGTTGTTGTAATTCAATCCTATTATGTGTAACACACACACACACACGCACACACACACACACATTAACAATGCATCACTTAGTAAATAGAATTATCGTTATGATGTGTTTGGTAAACATATCCCTAGACTTAGTAGGTATAATTTTTATAATGCTGTGTTTGATGACTGCATCAATTACTGAATTAGTAAATATTAATTATATTATCTTTATGCTGTGCTTGGTACACATATCCCTAGACTTAGTAGGTATAATTTTTATAATGCTGCGTTTGATGCATGCATCAATTAGTAAATATAATTATCATTATGCCATATTTGGTACAAACATATTTAAACATAAACAGATTCAGTATTTAATATCTACTTTGAGGTCAAAAAGAGAAGATGTTCATGCATAAGTTTTTATTTTATTTGCTTTTCTGAGAATGTTTTGTATAGTCTCAAGTGCATTTGAATACATAATTATATAAATATTAAACCAGTCTGATTTAAAAGAAGAAACATAGAAGTGAATCAGAGCTTATATGATTTTTGAAGAGAAAGCTTAATAAAACTAATTGACTTTGCAAGCTATTAATATTGCACTTTAAGCATGTGAAATGTGTTCAATGAATCACTCACATGCATTACATACAGAAGTATAACTGTAAAAGCATCAAAGGAAAATGGACAAATTATATTTATTTTTAAAAAAGAAACAACTTTCTGTAAATGCAATATATTGTTATTAAAATGCACAAATGTATTTAGTACCAATTTCATACTTGTATATCATTTAATATGTTTTACACGTTTCATAAATTGCATCAACATGCAAATGGAAATTAAAATTAGTATTATATTTAAAATAAATTGTATTTAAATTAAGAAAATCATCATTTATATAGATAATGTTAAGAGATGCCAAGCTAGTGCCTTACTTTGAGGTTTTAATGTGCAGGTATTCAATTTTTATATGAGGCTATTATTAATTAAGAAAACCATCATTTATATAGATAATGTTAAGAGATGCCAAGCTAGCGCCTTACTTTGAAGTTTTAATGTGCAGTTATTCGATTTTTATAAGAGGCTACCAATTTGTTTACTGGTTTATGGTTTTTTGATGTCTTTGTTTTACTTTTTCAAGATTGACTATACAAGCATATGTTAATAATTAAAAAAAAAATTTAAAACAGACATATCAAATCATTAATTATTAAAAATATTGTATTTAACTGTAGTGTTATCAGGTTTGAAATAGAGATGACAGTAATCAGTATACAGTAATTTAAAACCATTTGCAGTCATTATAATTTTAATTAAAATCATGATTTGCTTATCTGATGTGTAACTGATAATGTATGATAATGTACTTCATATTTTACATTTCACTTATATTGTTATAAATATATCACTTTTTTTTTTAAATACAAGTATATAATGTAAATTTTGAAAAAAAATATTATAAGTGAATACTCATATTCATAAAAATAGTTCTGCTCCAGTCAATTCATAAAATATTGAAGATACAACTAAACACACTTCAAATGATATAGAATTAAAATGACAGCATACAAATACTAAAATCAAATAAAGTAAATCTGCTACCTTTTCTTAGCATTAGTATTTGCACATAATACAGTAATGTTTTCCTTAAATAAATAACATTTATTTAAAAATATTTCTGAGGTACATCTATGATTAATATTGAATAAGTAGAAATAGCATTAAGAATATGTTCTCTAAATAAACAAAAACTTTAACATAAACTGACACTTTTTAGGTCTAGAAGCTGCTTTTTTAATAGATTATCAATGTCAAAATTTAACAGATGATAGAGATGAGAAAATAATATAATTTCCAATCAAAAACAAGAAAAAAACACCCCAAAATTATATTTGAAATTGTTATATTTTATTGTGATTTCAAGAGTCCCTTGCTACAGTTTATTGCTTTACAATGAGCCTCAGTATCAGTGCAGGAGCCAGCCTCATTACAAAATGGTTGATGCTAAACTTTATGTGTCAGAGAGTGGCTTTATGTATAAGAAATTCATGGATAGATTATAGGCATTTGTAAGGTCTGCTATATTTTTAGGAAACTTTCAACTTTCAATGCTTTATTTTTGTTTCAATGTTCTGCAAATTCAAATGACAAATATTCACCATTTATTTGCAGAAAATTCCCTAAATTGTTAGATACCAATACAGGACCTTTAGTGGATCTACCTGACTACACTTTTCTTGGTAAATGTGTTATTATTTATGATTTTCTTCAGGCATACTTGTTTTCTTTTACCAGTTATCTGCTCTTTTGAATGTAACCATCAGCATGACAGAGAATAAACAGTTAATGAGACTTTATTAAAATTGTTAAAATTAAAATCGCAACCATATATATAACTCCTGTAGAGCTGATCTCTAGTTTTAAAAAAGTATACACCTACACAAGTTAGAATCTTTTTTTTTTCTCAAATAGTGGGTTGTCTGTGCATTTAAAATAATCATATTTCAAAACAAAATAGTCAAGTTGTTATAATTTTTTTCTCATGTGACCTCACTTTGCAAAATCATGTTATTTTATGTTTTAGTAATATTTTAATTCTTAAAAATAAAAAGTATTGAAATAGAGATTTGGGCAGTTTAAAATCTAGTGAGGGTCATTAAATATATGAAAAGTATAATAGTGATAGATGTTAAGATTACAATTAGAATTTACTAATAATATGAGTTTTTCCTTATAAAAGAGAATTGATCCATCTGTTCTAGATGGAAGACCTACGCCTCTTTCTCTGGGGCAGCTTGCTCGAAAGAAGGAGATGCACAGTCTAGCGGTAAGAAGCAGCATAATGATGTTATCTCAGTCAAAATTAGATATAGTCCTTTTTCACTACAAGTATTGATTAATAAATTTTGTGATCTAAATATTAAAGGTGTTTTTTAATCATTGTCATAGAACCTTTGTAAGGTAATGTGTAGTAGTACAGAAGGAATTAACAGCTTTATTAGTCTTTAACACATTTTGGGTTAGATTATTCAGACCTCGGTACAAAAATTCACACGTGGAACATTAAGAAATTTGGATATGTCTAATTTAAAACAATATATTCTACTTTTGGAATGGGGCTTCTCACGGTTCATAACCATTTTGAATTCTGTTTGGATGATTCAGAGAGAATATTTTTGTACAGCTTAATTTTTTGTAAAGCACGAAAACAATGCTGTTATAATAAAACATAAATATGCCTCTAACTTAAGTATAACCAGAGATAATGTTGTAATAATAAAACAAAAAGTATGCTGCTAGCTTAAGTATAACCAGAGATCTTAAGTATAACCAGAGATAATGCTGTCAGAAATGAACCACAAGTACCAAAAAAGTACTTTTGGAGAAAACATCAAAGACTGCAAATCTTATTACTAGAAAAAAAAGGTATCCAAACAAGAATAATTTTTTTGGGTGTGTGTGTTTCACTCTGATCAGTAGTCTGTTTTATGCTGAATTCTGTTTTATTTAATGTGTTTTCATCACATCATCATGCTAATTTATGAAAAAATTCACATTTTCTGGGGGGGAAAAGAAAAGTTGTCAATGTTAATAAAGTAACCACTTCTATAATTATTTACAGAAACAAATAAAACTAAATTCTGTTATATTTCCTGGTCTCTATATTATTGTTCTATACTATTTTTATTTATCTGTACTGGAAAGAAATTAACGAATTCAACACAATATTGAATTTTATGTACTTGGTGAGGCATTGAAATCCTGACTGAATTATAATCCTGTTTATCTCTTGTTGGTTATTCATTCTATGGGATGTAAAATTCGTTTTCTGGTGACCACATTTACTACACTCCAGAGTCATTTCAAAAGAAAAGAGCCCATCGATGTACTCAGTTTGATGGGTATTCAATTAACATTATGTGTGAACTAGTGGTGTCAACAGGTACTTGCATCCCGCATGTAGATGTCAGCCTAATAAATCGTGCTGGTGTTGGAAAATAATTCCTCCCCCCAAACAGAGTCTCCATATGGTGGATTCATTTTAAAATAAAATCTCTGAGAGGAGAAAATGGATTCTCTCAGATTAAAATAAAATCAGAGTTTAATCAATTAAATTTACATTGCAGTTTCAGTTTTATAGGCCAAGCTATTCTGTAATTCTTTGTTCTAGGCTGCTACCATCAAGTTGTTTGTAAAAATCTAACAGTTTGAGAATCTAAGCCTCGCCCCATCAGTAGAGAGCCAGCAGCGCAGCACTCGATAGTGGCAATGTCATCAGATTTCGCGACGTCATACTGCAGAACCCTGTTGCCCTATGTAGTGCATTGTTAATACAATTAAGGGGGGGTATATTTTAATTAGGAGCTTTTATTTTTAAAACAAAATATCAGTTGGAGAGTTGTAAAACCTCCCTAGGAGTAGGAGACTTCATTTTGGGGGAGACTTTGTTTGGTGACACTGGCAATGGGTAGGCTCACGCACTGAGCAGCCGCTGTACCTAGATCTAATTATGGATGACATTGATCACAATAGCTCGCGCCTTTCCTTTTACTTGTGGTTGTTGTGCTCGTTAACATGTATAGCATGTTAATAAGACTTCAGTAAACAAACTTGTCAGTATTTTAACGTCAATAAATTAAAAAATAAATTTTTAATATTTTTAATATGGGTAAGACATCATCTGGTGGAGTCACGCCATGCGATTGGATAGTGACACAGCAAAATGCAATTTGTGCAGTGAAATTCTGTCTGCGAAGTTTAGTTTATGTAATGATTGATCATATTAAAAATAAAAGTTTGTGTTGTTCATATAAAGATCATAACTAATAGTAAGTCACTAGATGCACACCATTAGCTACTGTGTGAAATAGAGTGCATGCCTAATGGTTAAGTAGCTTCACAAGATCACAAGTTGCAATGGAAATATGCTAATTTTCAAACGGGTACCCGGGTACCTTTTCAAAATCTGGACGGATACCTGGGCAACTTTTAGAAAAAATTGAACAGCCCTATGTGGAACACAATTTGCCAAAAGATCGTGTTTTTTCAGCAACCCCACCCAACCCCCAACACTATCACTAACTTCTTGACAAATATCCTTTATTTTTTTTCCTGCTCTTGCTAATATAATAACTATGAAATTTCTTCTTTGTTCCCCCCCCCCCCAATATGTTTTTTGTGCACAACTTCACCTCAGACATTCTATTTTGCTCTCACAATATTGCAAAACGATTGCTTTTCAAAATGACAAAAACAATGGTCATTAAGTATATGGGGAAGGATGCCATGGAATATATTGCAAAACAATTGCTTTTCAAAATGACAAAAACAATGGTCAATAAGTATATGGGGAAGGTTGCCATGGAATATACATGTGCACACTCAGCTTCTGCATAAAAGGAAACTCCTGAACTAAGAACAGATTTTCAAATATATATTTTACTTTATAAATAAAAATCCTGTTTGTTTCAGTACTATTTTAATATTGTTTTTTAGAATTATTGCCTGAGAGTTTTTCTTTGTGTTTCATATTTTCCAGCAACGAGTTCTTCTCCTAGTAAAAGAAATGGATTATGCAAAAGCAGAATTTGCAAGAAAGACTGAAGAAAAAGCACGAAAAAGGCAAGAAATTCTGGACTCCAAATTGTTACAAAAGTCACCTGAGCCTTAGCTGTGTATCAAAAGACTCCATTTAAACAAATTCTATTCATCATGTTTGATACAGTATGAAGTTCGCTTAACAAATTTCATTCATCATCTATAATATAGTATCGAGTTCACCATTTCCTGACTGTTGATTGTTTGAAACTGTATGAACAAAATTTCACCTAAAGCATTTAGCAATTTTTTCAGTAAGCTTAATTTGAAAATTAAATTTAAATTGATAGAAACACTCACATAAGGATTTTGAAAGGATTTGTTATGCTTGCTTTAATTTAAAAGTTGTAATTTGAAGCTAGATCTGTAATCCAGACAGTCTGCTATTTGGTCAAAGTTATGGCAAGAGAAACACTTTGCACCAGAAACTGTTCAAGACAACATTCTGAACAGCAGATTAAAATAGAGTCTGGGTAGAAATAAATTAAACCATTAATTAAAATAGCTACCAACAATTAAAACAAGAGTATTTCATTTGTTTAACCTTCTGTAGTTTTCAAGTACTACAAGCCTATTCATTATATGCAGGGAATGCTATTTTTAGAAAGCTGGAATCGATACAGATGTCTGTTTTCTAATTTGCTACATTATAAAGATATTGATTGGTGTGATAAATTTGTGGTTCGAAAGAATTCTCATTAAGTACTGAAGGATTTCATTTTTAAAAAAATGAAATGAAATATAGTAATGAAATACTTTCACCTCAACTTCTTGTTAAAGTATATAGAACCGCAATGTTTTAACAATCTTTAAGTCATGATAATGCTCTAACATTGCCAAGAAAGAACAATTATGATATATGTCAGTGTGGATAACTTCTACTTGCTACTGATAAGATTGCTGATCATCATATAAAATTCCTCTCAAATCAGCAGGCTAAGATTGCTGATCATGATAGAAAATTCCTCCTCAAATTAGCAGGCTAAGATTGCTGATCATGATAGAAAATTCCTCTCACATCAGCAGGCTAAGATTGCTGATCATGATAGAAAATTCCTCCTCAAATCAGCAGGCTAAGATTACTTATCATTGTTACATTCCAGCATTTATTTTAAGACCCTGCTTCAGAATTATCCCACTTTATTCTGACAACAGACTGGATGCCCTCCAATTCACCCTTCAGTCTCAATAAAATTCAAGTGCTCTTAGTTAAAACCGACAAATTCTACAGACAGGCAAACTGGTGTACAAAGCACGAACTGGGAAACGTTTAATCAATTATAACTAATTATGCATTCGATCTTCCTTTCACGACTCTATTGCCCCCCCTCTTTTGGTCTCTCTTGCATAAATAGTCAACTAAGATAATGATAAACAAATAAAAAGATTTTAATAAAAGTTTAACAAATAACAAAGTATTTAGAGATTCACAATGACACTAGGTCTCAAATACTATGCTAATTATTCAATACATGAGATTGCAAATGTTCCATATACAGTTCAAGTTTACCAGATTCTGGTACTTAGATGGACATCCTTATTGCAATGAAACAACGCATGCTGAATCCCCATCTGTCGTAGTCGGTTACAGGAGTCGCGATCTGTCAGTTTCTGTTCAACACTTTGCACATCGTTACCCCTCGTCTGAGTTGTCCAAAACTCGTTCACAACCAAGTCAACAAGTTGAGCAAAATGGACACGAAGTTGCGTAGAACACTTGCCAAGTGACAAGCAGTCAAAATGACAAGAAGCATCGACATAATGCGTAAACATAAGACACAAGCCATAGAAGCGTCGACATAGACATAGGAAACGTCGACATGAATGAAAACCCGTCGACAAAGACGTAGACCCGCTCTGGAAATAAATGAATTCCTATGAGTGATAGTTCTTATAGATCCGCAATCTTAGCACGTGGTGTGAACAATAGCATAGTTATTCCTTGACCATTTTAGTATCTTTACATTTAATAATTTAATATATAATAAAGATACAGTTTCGGTCATGCTCATGCGTGTTATAATTAACGTACGCAAAAGCTTAGAAATATTTCAAAAACATTTATACTTTACAAATGAAAATTGAAATAGAAGAAATAAAATATAATTTAAAATCACATATGTGCATTACAATTTCAATAATATTATACAAGCAAATGAATTTAAAATTGTTACAATAGATTTACAAATGAATGTGCACAAATGTTCTGCCATCACAATTCAGTTATTTTAGTTTATAAATTATTGTCTTACAATTTGACAATTAATTTAGAGAATGCAATATTCGAACTTAGCCTGTTATTCAACCACGTGTTTAGAGAATTTGCAATAATTCAATTTAACAATAATAGGCATGTAAATTCAACACAATCACATCTTAAATAAAATACAATAGTATTTAAGGAAATCGATGTGTTACCTTGCTCAATAACAACTTTACTGACTCAACAGCGGGCCTGGTTTCACGGCAATATTGCAGATGACTAGACGCTTGCAATCGGTCCATCGGTTCCCTCATGAATAACGCATAGGCTGCGGCATGCGGTATATAAAGAGTCGTGTGAATCTAAGGCGTGAACCTATTAATCCCCTGATGTTTATGGATATGACCTACAATCAGCTATTGTCCAGAATATTACATAATGGTGTGAGTTCTCTCTCCCTACAGAGTATGACGTTTGCATCACTCTTATGTAAGAACTGTGTCCACGAAACAAAAATAACGAATTTTTAAGTGAACGCGGGTTAGGAGGTCAAGTATAATTTGATTCCTGTTACAATCATGATAGAAAATGAAAATTCTTCCTCAAATCAGCAGGCTGACTGCTTATCATGATAGAAAATTCCTCCTCAAATCAGCAGGCTGACTGCTTATCATAGAAAATTCCTCCTCAAATCAGCAGGCTGATTGCTTATCACTTTCAATTAAATTATATTCAATCTCTAAAATAAAAAAAAAAATGATCTTCTTCTGATTAAAATGTGAAACATAAATACTTTAAAAAGTAAAAGATTTATTTTAAGTGAAGACATTTTATTGTGCAAAGATAATTATAATCCAGGTGAAAAAAATTAATGTTGCTATCTGAAAAATCATACCTAATTAAAAAGGCATCGCCATATGTACTGATGAATTCTAACTAATGTGCTGTTTATATTTTTTTAACCTGACTAAGGAATCTGATTAGCCATCCACTGATTTCCATTGTCACTTAAGCTCTGTAAGCAATTTAGCTCTCTTTCTTAATTAATCGTAGTTGTTTCTGCCAACACCAAGGGAAATAACTGAACATTCAGCAGATTTAGACATGATTACTTCCCTTGAATCTACTCGGAGCTATCATGCAAACTATCAAGCTATAGCAGCTAGACGTCCAGCACAAGGGAAATAACTCTAATTATATTGATCTTAAATCACCTGTGATCGGATTAGATAAATATAGATTAAGTACTTTCAAAGTTTATGCAATTTTGTAAAATGTTTGTAATGCCCCCAAATCCAATTCAAAACTTTCTTTATTGAAGTAGTAGTAGTCTCACCCGGTCCATTAGTAAATGCATTTAATTTTTCCTTCGTGTCTTCTCTGTTGACCTAATGTGCAAGGTCACGTGGTTCCTGGAACGCGATGCAGAGAGCACACGTAGCCTGATATTGTCACGAAACCATTGTCTGACTTCCCAGTGCCCTCCCAAGTGCTAAACAATGAAATAATGCTACGGGCTCAGAACGTGTGTACAGCGCACTCTTACTGGAAATTTGAATCTTGACTTTTCCTCTCAATCACTCGATTATAGGATTCTTCTCTGCTGGAGTCCAGGAGCGCTGAAGCTTCTCCCTGAGCTTGATTTGACTGAAGAAAAAAGGTTTTCTGTACTTCTAAGAGAAATAGTTTCGAATTTCTTGAAGTTCGTCTGTGTGCATGTCTTACTATATTTTAATTCCTAAATTACTGCTAATTGACTTCATCTTCTTAGGAATTGCTCTTTCTGGTTTCTAGAAGGATGTCTGGTATAAAGTCCTCTTTACCTTGAAGCGATTCTAGCTTTTAGGAATTGCTATGTCTGGTTTCTGGAAAGGATGTCTGGTATAAAGTCCTCTTTACCTTGAAGCGATTCTAGCTTTTAGGAATTGCTATGTCTGGTTTTTAGAAGGATGTCTGGTATAAAGTCCTCTTTACCTTGAAGCGATTCTAGCTTTTAGGAATTGCTATGTCTGGTTTCTCTTTACATTTGTTACATACTGAATAGTCAGGAGTTTACTTCCCAATTCTTCGCCTCCTACAGATTTCTAATCTCCATTGTTGTAATCACTTCCCACTGCTGTCAGTGGTGTTGGTTGTTCTTTTTCCCGGTTTACATAGTCAAGTAGATTATGAAAAATTTGTGTCGGACTTGTTTCGGACTTCACACCTTCTGAGGACTGCATTCATGAGAGGTAGCCCTGTGTAGAGTCGACGTATGCTGACGTCATGTGTAGTATAGCCGTTGTCCTATGACAATTTCATGTTTCGTGTGGGCCAAAGCATCATAGATGTTTATATATATATATTTTAATTCCAGCAAGATATGCCTTTTTATACCGTGAAGCCTTTACATGAGTTGACAATCTTGTCTTTTATATCCTCAGCCGATTGATCTGAGGTCAAAGCGAACTAACGAGGATAACAGGGTCGTGGATCTGATAGGTGATGCAGCCTCTCTTCTACACAAATTTATTCGCATGCTACATTGTGCTTAATGGTCACTGTGAGATGTGTTTCACCATGGTCACTGTGATTTCCTGTTGGTCTTAGTGGCTCATGGTCACTGTGATTTCCTGTTGGACTTAGTGGCTCATGGTCACTGTGATTTCCTGTTGGACTTAGTGGCTCATGGTCACTGTGATTTCCTGTTGGACTTAGTGGCTCATGGTCACTGTGATTTCCTGTTGGTCTTAGTGGCTCATGGTCACTGTGATTTCCTGTTGGACTTAGTGGCTCATGGTCACTGTGATTTCCTGTTGGACTTAGTGGCTCATGGTCACTGTGATTTCCTGTTGGACTTAGTAGCTTTCAGTCACACTTATTATCTGTTGGTTTCAGTGGCTCACTACTGTGAGTTTCTGTTGATCTTATTTTATCATGGTCATCACCTAGACACTATTATCGCTCATCTCTCAATAACTCCATTTATAATCTCTGATAAGAATTAACCTGTACTTTATATTGACACTAATCTGCTGAATTATGTTTTAGGATATAAGACTGTGTAGGCATTGAAATTATTTGAATGTGGTTTTATGGAAATATTGAGGTCAAATAATCTTTTCATTCTATTTGTTAAGTGTATTTGACTGTTAATTTAATAAATTTATTGACCTTACACATATTGATAACCATATGTTGGAGAGATAGTGGGTGGAGGGGGGCTCTAAAGATTTATCTTCTTCTTTTTCACCTATTGTGTGATAGTAAATGTTTGTCAGAAAAATGTGGAACAGAAAACGTTTACTGTGCCCACGTATCACCAAGCGAGAGAGACGAGTTGTGTCTTCTGCAGAATTATTAATAACATAAATTAAGATTCTCATCACTTGTAATTAGTTATGGATGATTAATAATAATAGTAATAATAAACAATGACTAAGGTGGCAATGTGCATTGTGTCACAGACTATACGGCACTAAGACCAACAGGAAGTCACAGTGACTGTGAGCCACTAAAACCAACAGAAAATCACAATGACCACAAGCCACTAAGATCAAAACAGAAAGTCACAGTGACACACCAAATTGAAAGTCATTAGAAAATGGAATTATTTTAGAAGGTAAACTTTGATCTCAGCCCATTGGCTGGTCTCGTTCTTGTAAATCTTAATCATTGGATAATAAAAACTACTCATTCACATAAGAATGGTTTAAATTACATCAACAAGTACTAGCACATTCTCCACCTGAGTTGTTTACTTCAAAAGATATCATAAGCAGTGCCCAAGGTCGGGTCACGTTAACATTGGCAACAAGTATAGAAATAGGGATAGGCAAATTTACTCTGTCACGTGGTCATTGTGATTTCCTGTTGGTCTTGGTGGTTCATAATAGATGTGAGTCAAATGAATAAAGGTAACGGTTGGGGCCATTGTCTGTCTATGTGTCACGTAGTTTTTGGCACGCACGCGTCTTTTCTGCGATTCGTTATCAGCATGGCGACCTAAAAAAAAAAAAACTATTTAAAAATCTTCAAGAACCACTTAGCAAATATAGACTTATTTTTACTCCTACAAGTCCTAGTTTGAACTTAATACCTCCTCATGTACAATTGGCACATTTTAAGGTCGGTGATTGGGTGCCACTATATTGCACGTCAGGCATTGCAGGTATTACAGAAACAAGACTAGTCAATCATAAGAAATCTATTTTAGTTAATTTAAAGAAGAAAAGAGGAACAAACATAAAGTATCTATATACCCTAATCTATAGCGATCAATTTTTGCAATCTATCCGAATTAAGCCCAAAGTCACTCAACATTAAAACAGCTGAGGAATTGTTAATTTATTTTCAGTTGATTCTATTAATTATTACAATGCCCTTGAGCTAAATTGTAGGCTCTCAACGGCATCGTCTCTAGGACTTTCGACAGAGTGTGCCTTCAGGCAAGCAAAGAAACGGAAGCTTCAACCAAGTGACTACATTCTGGGCACGCATCCTTGAACTCTACCCTATCTATCAATCAGAGGGGAGAGAAGTCGCGACAAAGAGAAGAGCAAAGAATCCGCTACATAGAGATACGCTGACCAGATAAAGAAAGGGGAATTACTTGAGGTCAAATATTCAATCTGACTTAATTACTCTTTTTATTTATATGAATATTTACTAAGTACAGTATTGACGCTTGTCTAAGTATTAATAAAATCGTAATTTTGTCACTGTCTAGTGTTGTGTCTAAGCCTATTGGCAACTAAGTCATCGCTTACCACATTAACAAGAAATCACAATCACGTGTCGGTACCAGCAAGTAGATGAAGGGGGCAGTCTAAAAAATAAAATGTAAATATTCCTCATCCCTTTTACTTTTCGACAATAGATGCAATATAATTTCAAACAACAGCTGCACATGTGATAGATAAAATAATAAGCCTACTTCAGTTTGACATTTAAAACAAATTTCAAAATTTTCACCCAGCTTCGACTGACATGCCCCTCATGTCGTCATCAACTATTCGATTGAAGCTAAAGAACCGACATCTCTAAAAATAAACGCTTTCACTAAACAGCATATACACAAAAACACGCATACACACACACTGACACACAAGCACCCCACACTGACATACAAGCACCCATAAACACACTGACACACAAGCACCCTTACACACACACACACTAACACTCAAGATTGGTTGCGCAGATCGGATGACGAGATTGACGATGTTTAAATACCCCGGGCTGGCATGACTAAGCTTACTGTATTTTATGCTTAAATATATGTATGTACATCTTTTGCGATGTAATAAGCAAGGTCAGTTGACGATTTTTTTTCATCCTTTCACTGACTTTTATTCTTTTTGTTCTTTCCATTCATCAATGTCACTGCTTCACACCTCTATAACATCTACTTTCTCACTTTCCTATCCTGAATCGAAGGGACAGTTTTGTAACGGCGACTTGGCACGCTGCACTGGGCCTGCAAAAGTATATTTACATAAAAATACCAGCTGTTTCTTGCGTATGCTTAAAACTGATCGACAGTTGTGATTGAGTTTCGTGCCTAAAAAAACAGAGCAACTGACATCTTTGTGGGGGGAAAAAAGTTCGATTTTTAAACTGGAACGCCCGCAGCTGTGACGTACAGTAGCATATTAAATGACTATCACGTGACTTGGGTCGACACCACTGACATCTGGGCGACTGATCCGAAACTAGACAGAGACGGCAGCATTTTGTGTTTGCATGTATGCAAATGAGAAGAAAAGATATATTAACAAATAACTTAAAATGCCATGGGGTGTGTTTTGGCTTCGCTAGTACTTGATATGGTGGACAGCAGTACTCATTGCACAAAGAGTCTGTGACGCCTGAAACAGGAGACTGTAGATCAAACTGATAGACTAGCAGACTGGTAGACTGATAGACTAGCAGCCTGAAAGACTGATTTAGATATCAATGAAAAATGATCAATTTGTTTATTTGCTTCTTTATTTTTGTTGTCGGTGACCAGTGGTGCCTGACATACTTTTGGGATGAGTGGGTTATTGAGAAAATGGACATGACGTGGCTGACAAACGTAGAGAGATTGTGGTCACAGGTGTGGTCGGGTTGCTTTACTCTTCATCAGTAGTAAATGACGTGACTGACCATTCTAAACATTTTTTTTTTTAAATGTAGAATGGGTGGGTAACTAGGTGTCAATTTTTTAATTATATAATATTCATTTTATTTTTTGCATTTTGGGTTCTGCTGGGCCTTTTCGTTCTTTGTCAAATATTTCACTTTTTCAGGAGTAGATCGCCATCATGAGCCATGACCCCAGGGCAGCAATTCACAGATCCGCGCCCATATTTAGTCCAAATTTACGAACACGTGTGCTGTGCAAGGAGAGACATTCACTGTTATGTGAAACTGTATTTGTGACACCTCTCTGGGCACCCATCACTCACGATTATTATTAATGAATAACACATAACTAATTACAGGTGATCAAGAGTTTTAATTTATAGTTATTAATAGTTCTAACACAAGACCAACATGTCTCGCACTTGGCGGATTATAAGGGTGTCGTAAAACTCCTCACGCAATAATAAGATAGATGTTTTACTGTGGCATAATATTCTGCAGGTGGAAACTTCTTACTAAAGGAGTAATAAAAATCCAAGAAAGTCAATAAATTTATTAAATCAACAATCAAGTATACAACATATAAATATAACATTTATATTGACATTTCCATCACTTCACAACAATGTTTGATTAATGCTAGACACTCATTAAGTTTATCTTAGCATAGACATCAGCAGTCAAATTAACATACATATAATACATAATCAAGTTCATAGATATAATTCATTATAGAGATTTGAGTGGAGTTTCAGAGAGATAATTATAGTCAATGTACATAACCTTTTCAAAGATGGCAGCTGTCATTGGCAGTGTTCACAATCATGCAGTTTGCAAAAAGTCACTGTCTTATTTAGATGATGGTCCAAAGTACCCCTTCTAGGCATGTTACACAACTGTTCCAGAATCTTTGATGCGCTCACAAAGCACACCGTGGAGAATCATCCAGAACGTCACATGCGCTCACAAAGCACACCGTGGAGAATCATCCAGAACGTCACATGCGCTTACAAAGCACACCGTGGAGAATCATCCAAAACGTCACATGCGCTCACAAAGCACACCGTGGAGAATCATCCAGAACGTCACATGCACTATCAAAGCACATTACGCAGAATGTTCTAGAATCTTCATGTACGCTACTCAAGCACACAACAAGGAATGTTCAAAATAATCTTTGTGAATTCTTGAGACCAAACTCAAGCCTCAATTTTTGCCATATTGACTCTCAAAAGGAATTCAGAGGATTCAACTTAAAAGTAACACGTTTACTGGTAAGTTTGATGACAACATTGGATGTACACACACCAATGTGATCCAGTAGAGTATGGTAGACACTGCATTCTGAAGTGGATACAAGATTATGAAACAAGAAAAAAGGAATGCTCCTCTCTGCTAAAGTCAAATTAAGGGCAGCGCTAAGTTTCAGGCATATTTCATCTCTAAACTCCTTTCTCTCCTAAAAACATTCACAACCTACAAATCCTGCAACAATTAATTTTTTCGTAAGTTCATTCTTTCTTTATCAGTCAGTTAATTTACCATAAACTAATAATCGCCATTATGACCGGACTTGAGTCATGTCAAAATCAAAGTGATTAGAATATAGAACCTCTTCAACAAAATAACGTTTGGTCCATCCCCATCAGGTGAACTTGTTATGAATAAGCATGAGACTATTATGTCAGAAAAAATACTACCCGCTTGGAACTGGTTTGGATTGCAAAAGCAAGTTCTGGCATATTCTTTACCTGAGTTGTTTACTCCAACTCTAAAGTATCATCATAATCAGTGCCCAAGGTCGGGTCACTTTGATATTTAACAATTAAGTTTAGAAATAGGGACAGGCAAATTTACTCCACCACATACCCCCTCCTTTTCTGAGATATTAACCATCGTGTTAACATCTGCTCTATTATGAACAAATTTCAAACAATGAACCTTTCACCATATTTATAAGACACACAAAATATTATGTCAGTTTTAAGACATACGAAGAATTAATTCATGAGACCAAAAATAATTATGTTGGCTTTGAGACATATGAATAATTATAATTAATTCATCATGGTTTTAGAATTAAGAGATCAATAATATAATTTAATAAGCCTCAATAGTTACTGAGCATTAAATATCAAGCAACATATTATTTTCTCTCATTTTAAGTTGGAACATGACCAGTTTATGTCTCCACACTTAAAGAAATATAAGCACAATTTATCACGAAAAATCACTCTAATTTTCTTTTAAGTTAGAGACATGACCCATTATGTCTCTACACTTGAAGGGAATACAAATCATTTGCAAAAATCATCATTATTATTTCTTTTCTTCTTATAATAGAAGAATACAACATACACATATATATGTTAGCATCATATAAAGAAACTGGTTAAGTTTATTTCTTCTCTCTACAGCAGAGGGAATACAAGTATAGAAACAGGAGTCTACAAGGAGATTCATACACTGGAATCTTTATCCTTCCGTTTCTACTGCTCTGGACAAATAGTCTGTTCCTACATTGTCAGTGCCTTTGATTACTTCTACAGTATACCTATATTGTTGTAGTAGTAACGATCATCTAGTCAAATGCCTATTTGCTTTAGTTGAATGTGCTAAGAAGGCAAAAGACTGATGATCTGTCTGAATAACAGAATGCTTGCCATATAGGTAGGCTTGGGATTTCTGTATAGCCCAGACAATTCCAAGACACTCTTTGTCTGAATTTGAATAATTTTATTCAGCTGCATTTAACGTATGGCTGAAGTAAGCTACTGGATATATATCACCATGCTTTTGCATCAGAATGGTGCCTAGTGCTGCATTACTCACATCAGAATGGTGCCTAGTGCTGCATTACTCACATCAGAATGGTGCCTAGTGCTGCATTACTCACATCAGAATGGTGCCTAGTGCTGCATTACTCACATCAGTATGGTGCCTAGTGCTGCATTACTCACATCAGTATGGTGCCTAGTGCTGCATTACTCACATCAGTATGGTGCCTAGTGCTGCATTACTCACATCAGTATGGTGCCTAGTGCTGCATTACTCACATCACTTTGGGGTACAAATTCTTTATCAAAATCTGGTAGGTGAAAGACAGGAGCTTGTGACAAACAGTCTTTTAAATTGGTAAAACTGCTTTCACATTCCTTACTCCAGATCACTCTCTGGATTGCCTTTTTTTTTTTTTTTTGGTCAAATCATTGAGTGGTTTGGCAATAGCACTGAATTTGGGGATGAATTTCTGATAGTAACCAGCCAATCCCCAAAAAGATTTAACATTCATCTTCAAGTGTAGTCTCACCATTTCTTCAAGTTTCTGTACCTTCGAAGCTTCTGGCCACAAGAGACATTGCCCCAAGTTTAAAGCAGTCCCCAAACTTTGGTCAGTCAAGCTAGATTACACTCTCTCAAACACTAGAACAATTTCCGTAACATTCGGATGTGTCCCTCTAGAATCTAGATTATTGGTAGCTACTAATATGTCATCCATGAAATTAGATACAGATTCCTCTTTCATGGGTTCAATGAGCAATCTCATCATCTTGATGAATAACAGCTGGCACTGAGGATTCCAAACAGCATAACCTGCCATTGATAAGGCCATCCAGTAACTTTGGCTTGTCTGCCTCAAAGACTGAAATTTACCAAAAGCATTTACAAGATCGAGCTTGGTTGCTGCAGAAAAGGAAATAATATGACGCCTCTGGATGCGCTTGTCTTGATTTTCACTGAATTTTTATTTATATACCAGAATCAGAGATACCTGTAGAACGTTATAATTAAGCTTTGAAACATGAATTAGCATATACATATCTATTCCTCAAAGGGTCTGTAATATAAATTGACCGTGTATATATGTATGCATTGCATTGCGATTTTGTCTTCTGCTCATCAATTCTATAAATAGTGCATGCCAATCGCGGAAAACGGCCCATTCCTCTTATTACCCGTGCCAAGATTTTATTTTGATTGTTTACATTTATTGTTAAAGCGTTAACCTTGTGGCAGACAGTCAGGTAGACCTCTTACTGACACAAGGCTGTTTTCGCCAGATTCGGCCCAGTATTTTACACTCTGAGGAAAATCAAATCGGGGTCTTGCTTTTGTGTCGTGACTGAAAGCCGTATGCGAAACTGATCTTCTGGCGACAACTGCTAACAGGTCACGTGCGCATGCTCACTGGCATCGATTGGCGTAGCGCATGCAACACGTGAACACGCTCCTGAGCTCATGGGAGGTAACTACACGAGTTAGACGATTTCAATGACTGTCCGTTATTGCCTGCCTGGCAACAGGTTGCAGAGCTGCTTTTTGTGTTTCGTTTTCTTCAAAAGAAGAAAATCCGATGGATTCTTTTTCTTTAACAGCAGTAGATTCTGTGCAGAGTTTCTGTTATCCTTGCTGGTGAGCTAGCAGTAATAATTTCCATTATATGACTAAATATGTGCATTGTAGACAAATAAGATATTACCTAAGGTTGCTTTTTACTATTTTTTGTTGTTTTAAAAAGTCAAATAAAGTTATTTAACTACAGTAAATACTGTCTATTTAGTCAAATAACGTTATTTAACTACAGTAAATACTGTCTATTTAGTCAAATAAAGTTATTTAACTACAGTAAATACTGTCTATTTAGTCAAATAAGCTGTGAGTTACATTTCTTTTTAGTAACATGCTGATTGCGAGCAACCAGGGGAAAGATATAATGGGCGAAAACTGCGACCGAATGTGTCTGCTTTTTTGCAAAAGAGTTTAGATAAAATATTGTGCTGCAAAAGTGTTGGGAAATGTGACATCATCGAAGAAATTTAATTTTAAAAAAAATCTTTAGTACTTCACTAGCCAATGAAAACAGTCCTATCATAATCACTAGGAAATGCTATGTTAATTTACTTCCTTTCTCGGTAAATTATTTAGTCAGAACTTTTGCTGAGCTTATTTCGCAAACAGCGTCAGGGAAAAGTATTTAGTCAAATAATTTTATTTGGCTAAAATTTTTAAAAAGTCAATGCTAAATGTAACGGATTATTAAGATAAATGTTGTTTTATTTGACTATATTCGCATATTTATTCATTAAAGAGACTTTTGAGTCCAAGGACACTTGTAGAATGTAGACCACACTAGAGGGTACACGATTTTAATGGCTGGGCTCGAGGGGTGGTGCCGACAGCTGCTGCCAGCAATCAAATACATCACTTGGCTTTGAGAAACACTGTACTCAGTGCTGCGTAATTATTATAACACACCCGGAACAGCTTGGAATAATTTGTCACTCAGTTCTGTGTTGATTGAACAGATACCCTCAAGCGCTGTCCATTTGACCGTTAAGGCGGCCGGTAGCGCAGATGGTGGGAACACTTAACCTCTCGTTTTAGTGATTAGGGCTCGATTACAGCTCGAGGTAAAAAAAAAAACAAAAGAAAACAAACAAAGCAACAGGCGTTCCTTGATCGTCCGTTAATTAGAGGTGTGAGACTCAGAGTCTAACCTTTAACCTTTCGGATGGAATGATATATTTTGTTTCGTATGCTAAAGGCCGCGACCACTAAAGATCGTTTGGCAGTAAGAAAAGAGTCATGGAAAATTGCACCCCATCCATACCCCAACCCCGAAACACACGCACAGATAGATATTTCCTATACTCCTCTTTCCTCCCGAAGCAGACACCTCTCCCACCTCTCCCTTGGCGCACTAATGCCAAATCAGAGAAAGTTGGAAGCGAACCTTTGACTTCGTCGACAAGCATTGTCATTATGTCATTATGGTTCTATGCAGTCTTGGAAATGTCTGGATAATTATTATGAAGGAGTTGGCCATCTTTGTGCTGGTGTGGCAATCGTGATGGAATTGTGGTCGTATTCAGGTTGTTAAAATTGTTAAAAGTCTTTTAATCTAAATCTATAAAAATAAGGCTGACGCTATAGTCCAATTTAAGTTGTGGTGATGGAATACATATAGCTGTGAATTAAAGAAATGGTGACTCACGCTATTCATTTATCATCACGTAAGCTGTCAAATTACTGCTCGCGAAATGAACGAAACAAACTTCAAGTCCAGATTAGCCAATCAGTCAGTGAAGATGGCCACATCCAGAGGAGATTACCTGTCACTATGAAGGCATGTACGCGAGCCAAATGTATCATTGTGTATGCTTATGTAATTATAGGAGTGTGTTGTGACGTAGTTGTGCTTATGTAATTATAGGAGTGTGTTTTGACATAGTTGTGCTTATGTAATTATAAGAGTGTGTTGTGACGTATTGTGCTTATGTAATTATAGGAGTGTGTTTTGACATAGTTGTGCTTATGTAATTATAGGAGTGTGTTTTGACATAGTTGTGCTTATGTAATTATAAGAGTGTGTTGTGACGTATTGTGCTTATGTAATTATAGGAGTGTGTTTTGACATAGTTGTGCTTATGTAATTATAGGAGTGTGTTTTGACATAGTTGTGCTTATGTAATTATAGGAGTGTGTTGTGACGTAGTTGTGCTTATGTAATTATAGGAGTGTGTTGTGACGTAGTTGTGCTTATGTAATTATAGGAATGAGTTGTGACGTAGTTGTGCTTATGTAATTATAGGAGTGTGTTGTGACGTAGTTGTGCTTATGTAATTATAGGAGTGTGTTGTGACGTAGTTGTGCTTATGTAATTATAGGAATGAGTTGTGACGTAGTTGTGCTTATGTAATTATAGGAGTGTGTTGTGACGTAGTTGTGCTTATGTAATTATAGGAGTGTGTTTTGACATAGTTGTGCTTATGTAATTATAGGAGTGTGTTTTGACATAGTTGTGCTTATGTAATTATAGGAGTGTGTTTTGACATAGTTGTGCTTATGTAATTATAGGAGTGTGTTGTGACGTAGTTGTGCTTATGTAATTATAGGAATGTGTTGTGACGTAGTTGTGCTTATGTAATTATAGGAGTGTGTTGTGACGTAGTTGTGAATTGAAATACTACGTGCGTCTTCTGATCGAGAAGAGATGTGTTTGGTGGACTTATGTGCACACTAAAAAAAGTAACGCGCGCATGTATGTGTGAGAGAGTGTGTGTGTATATTGTGTGTATGTGTTGAGTGTGTGTGCTTGCGTGTGTGTATAGACTTGTGTACACGACATGAAAAACATAACACGTGTACGTGTGTGTGTGTGTGTGTGAGTGTGCGTAAGTGCGCCGCGTGCATGTGCATAGTTATTTATAAGTAAATGTTCAAGGTCCTAGATTCAGATTTCAGACACACGTGCCGTTAATTAACAATGCATACTTTTCAATAGCCAACATAGTTATTTTATAGGTAAATGTTCATGGTCCTAGATTCAGATTTCAGACACACGGTGCCGTTAATTAACAATGCATACTTTTCAATAACCAATATAGTGCTTTAGTCACTAGTCATCCGTGACAAGACGGGACATCGCTCATAAATGCATTCTAGTGCTTTAGTCACTAGTAGTCTGTGACAAGACAGGACATCGCACAGCTGCTTGTCATGAGTTCGATAATTATGAGTTTATTGTTTAGGACATTGGTAAAAATACTTTTAGGTGCTTGTCATGAGTCTGATAATAACAGAGTTTATTATGTAGAACATTGGTAAAAGTACTTTTAGGTGCTTGTCGTTATACCCTAGACTAAAATGCGCCACAGACATCTTTCGCTAATAGTTAGACTGCTACACTGAACATCTCCATAGCCGTAGACATATTTCGCTAATAACAGTAGACTGCTACACTGAACACCGCCATAGCCCTAGATATCTTTCACTAATAACAGTAGACTGCTACACTGAACACATCCGTAGCCCTAGATATCTTTCACTAATAACAGTAGACTGCTTCACTGAACACATCCATAGTCCTAGATATCTTTCACTAATAACAGTAGACTGCTACACTGAACACATCCATAGTCCTAGATATCTTTCACTAATAACAGTAGACTGCTACACTGAACACATCCGTAGCCCTAGATATCTTTCACTAATAACAGTAGACTGCTACACTGAACACATCCATAGCCCTAGATATCTTTCGCTAATTGATAGATTGCTGCTACACAGTACATAGGGCTGTGACACTTGTTTCTTGCTGTTCTATCTTTTGTAGTTCTAGGGCTGTGACACTTATTTCTTGCTGTTCTATCTTTTGTAGTTCTAGGGCTGTAAAAATCCTATTTTGCATGATCGCTCTCTTCTGGTCCAGGAGCCGCTGTTCACTGGTATCACCTGGATGGTGTCTGTGCCAGAGTTCGTACATTACTTTTCTGTATCCTCTTACTGTTGGTTGACTTTGATAGTAAGAGGCCATTATTTTATATTTTCCTCTCATATCCATCTCCGAGTTTTCACTTGCGTTTCTATATCCTCTTACTGTTGGTTGACTTTGATAGTAAGAGGCCATTATTTTATATTTTCCTCTCAGATCCATCTCCGAGTTTTCCCTTGCGTTTCAGTGGCTATTTTTTTCACTAGAACACACGGAAACATCAGTGACTAGCACAGACCTTGCTAACCTGAGCGATGTCTGTTCTAGTATAGAGGCAAATTTTGTTTTCTACAACATGAATGAGATGGGTGTGGGTGTAGTTTGGTGGGAGTCACTTTTCCCTACCTCGATAGTCCAGAGGTGGGATTTGAAGTTGTCACCCGTCTATGTTGTCGACGCAGCACAGGTAGCTTAATTTTCTGAGTCATTTTACTCTCCATTTATCCACTGGACTAACGAGATATATAATAATTATTATTATTTGTAATCCTTTAATTAATGATGGGTGAATACTTCATCACCTGTTTGCACTTTGTATGACCTTACACTTCAATCACACACATTGAGTTCACTTTGTATGACCTTATACTTCGATCTACAAAGATGGCCGCATTGATATAGTAAAAATATTTGCATGAAAGAGGGTATCATCATATTACGTACATCACACAATTACAAAATAGACGTGTGTGTGTGTGTGTGTGTGTGTGTGTGTGTGTGTGTGTGTGTGTGTGTGTGTGTGTGTGTGTGTGTTTGTGATAAAATGCTACAAGTAGAGAAAAGGCCGGAGAGAAGTGCAAAAGTTACAGCCCACATCACTGTCACGATTGAATAAACTTGTAAAGATATAAAGTTCGAACCACTCTTCTCTAAACACACAAAACTCTTTTGTGCTTTGCCCTGGAGGCAGGCATCAATCCTTTCGTGTGGTGACACATCCGTTTATGGGGAAAGCAGATACGATCAGTGCTCGCCAAGACAGTCGAACGTCTTTGCCTCAGGACAGTCAGCATTAAGGCCCCTGCATACGGTAAGACAAATTGACACATTATGTAGGAAAACATTTATAATACATTTTCTTATCTGCACATGGTGAAACAAGGTCACATATACTTACCCTGCCTTCATTCTATTTATAGAAATGTCACATGAGACGATAATGCAAAATGAATACTTCTTTGGCCAATATAGAATTCAGTGAAAGCGATAGTGAAATAGAAGATATTATTGTTTTCCCTGCATTGGCTGAAGCCGTAGACGACCAAGGGGGAAAAAAGAGAAAAAGATCATGCTGGATCGGAGGGTGGATCTCTGAAAGGAATCAGTACGATGCATATGTGCAACCGCTTTCTCTCATTCTTTATCGCTCCTAACTCCAAATCTGCTTTCGCGTAATGCCACTCTCATTTCTTGCCTTCACAAGTGGCCTCCCCTTTCATTTGCTTAGCGCCAATAACACGTCACAAATCGCGCTCGCGTTCAGGGCCGGTCAAGAATATTTTTATTTTTGTACTTTTAGCGTCACGTGATTTGACAGACGTTTCCCAATTTTGAATAACCCGTCAGTACTACCGTGAAAACATGATGTAATGAAGTACTCTGTTTGAAATAAATGCCAGTGATGGATGAACGAACATAAAGGGGATGTAAATTAATTTTACACCTTTGCAACAGTCGTTGAAAGTTTAAAGGGATAGATATAGAGCAAATAGGTGCTTTGTCTTATTTCATTTCAAGCAAACGCTATTTATCTTCATAGGTGTAAGATTTTATTTTTCTTTGATATAAACGTCAATAAATATAACTGCTAGTAAGCTACTGAGTAAAGAGAGGGAGGGAGGGAGAGCAGCCAATCAAATTAGTTCAATGTACACCACTTTATTCTTCAACTTTGTTTCCGGCATTTGTGGCTTTCATCAAATCATTAACATTTAAAAAAAATATAAATGACTTTCATCAAATCATTAACATTTTTAAAAATATAAATGACTTTCATCAAACCATTAACATTTTAAAAAATATAAATGACTTTCAAGCCAAAAGACTTTTCCAGTTGCCACAATGAGCCGGCCAAACGAATTTTCCAGTTGCCACAATGAGCCGGCCAAACGAATTTTCCAGTTGCCACAATGAGCCGGCCAAACGAATTTTCCACTTGCCACAATGAGCCGGCCAAACGAATTTTCCATCTGTTACATGAAGCATTTGGGCCCAACCGTCCCATTCTCATAATTATCCCAGAAAATCAATTAGTACGGCATACACTTGCTTTATTAAGAAAACATTTCCTGGCTTACAATTAATTATCATTCGTAATATGAATTCCACGTTGTGGAAGAGAGAAAATGTTTACAGCGTCCGCATATCCGCCAAGTGAGAGAGACGAGTGGTGTCTTCTGGAGAATTATTAATAATATAAATTAAGATTCTCATCAGTAACTAGGGTGGCGTTGTTAATTTCACGCTTTTCGGTTTCTTTAGCACCCTGTTAAATAATTAAACGTCTTATATAGCCAACACTAATTATTTAAAATTAAGATTCGGGACAATAATATTCGGCCTTATATTTACGGCTTCAGCTAGTGAAAGTATGAATCCCCAGTAGCGTCACATTAACTGTATGTATTGGTATTCTCCGACCACCTTAAGACTAGGAAGCAATTTTACGTTTCCTACGGTCCCTCGGGCTGTCAGAGCCGTGTAAGCAGTCTTGAACGTAATAAGGAGGCGCGCGTAACGTAGCGAGATGATAGGTCTGTATTTATATGCATGACTTGTTTGTTTCAAAATCAAACTCCCCTTAGCGCGCTCTATGCCAGACGTTAACCCTACTGACTTGTTTGCCAGGGGAGTTTCCTAGTGGAAGAACGTAACACAAAGGTTTCTTATCTCAAGCTGCCATGCTGTGTGACTGCTCTTATTTCTACACCTGTTTGTCCGCCGATCAACGAGTTCTCCACAAGGCACGCGACAGTTCCCAGCATTGTCACATACTACTTACTGCAAATCTATACAAGCGACAATAGAGTTATGGGCCCTTGTATTTTTTTTTTTAAAAACGTATACTGTTTCTCATTCTTTGCTTATCTAAGAAACGCGACCATAGGAGGCAACCTACAATAAGACGTCAAGTTACAGCAGTGTTTTCACGCGAAAGGACTGCAGATAGAAGAAATAATATTATGTGCTAGGGAAGACACGAAACGAAAATGTGCATGTACCAGCTGCATCTCGCCCAGTTCAAAACTGCCAGTTTAAATCTGAAATGAAGGGTCTACACCTCCGCACGATGATTTAGTCTGCCTTATTTTCTGTTCATTGTTTCCTTATTTCAAAGGGCATTAATTAGCAAATTCAGTTTATTTTGCAAGTTCGCTCTTCAATCAATAAGAAGGAAAAAATATTTAACACACAATGACACACAAACGT
Organism: Sinotaia quadrata; assembly: GCA_028829895.1. NCBI lineage: Eukaryota > Metazoa > Mollusca > Gastropoda > Architaenioglossa > Viviparidae > Sinotaia > Sinotaia quadrata. The sequence continues at coordinate 131,378,781 of CM054181.1, forward strand.
ACGCTCACACATATTCACGCATGCACACATACATAATGCAGTAATGAAAAATATATACTTACTGTATTATTTTTATCTAGCGCAGCTCTACACATTTCAGAAATATTTTTCCTCATTGTCAGTCACTTTTATTGACAAAGTTAATTTTAAATTCATTTGTAATTGTCTACAAATTTTAAGAATGACTCCATGGTTTGTATTGTACTGTTCTATCAGTATTTGTAAAGGTTTATTGGTTCTTTATTTCTTAGCATACTTTTATTACACTATTCCCTGACTTTTTGTAAACGTTTATTGGTTCTTTATTTTTAGCATACTTTTTGTAAACGTTTATTGGTTCTTTATTTTTTAGCATACTTTTTGTAAACGTTTATTGGTTCTTTATTCTTAGCATACTTTTTGTAAACGTTTATTGGTTCTTTATTCTTAGCATACTTTTTGTAAACGTTTATTGGTTCTTTATTCTTAGCATACTTTTTGTAAACGTTTATTGGTTCTTTATTCTTAGCATACTTTTTGTAAACGTTTATTGGTTCTTTATTTTTAGCATACTTTTTGTAAACGTTTATTGGTTCTTTATTCTTAGCATACTTTTTGTAAACGTTTATTGGTTCTTTATTCTTAGCATACTTTTTGTAAACGTTTATTGGCTCTTTATTTCTTAGCATACTTGGTTGTAAATTCTGAGATACTAATGGGCATTCTGCTGTAGACATTGTTACTTTTGGTGTGGAAAATTATTTTGGATTGTTGGAACAAAATCGACAATTTTCATGGCTTAATGGAACCACAATTTTTGTGTGGCAGAGTAAATTTGCCTATCCCTATTTTAATACTTAATTGTTATATAAATTGTTAAATTATCAGAGTAACCCGACCTTGGGCACTCCATATGATGGTATTTTTGTAAGTGTCAGAATTGGAAGTAAATAATCCGAGTTGCGAATATGCTAGAAATTTGTTAATGTAATGCAAACTAGTTCAACCGAACTGGATGAGTAATTTTATTTATCCAATAGTTATGATTTACGAGAACGAGACCAGCCAATGGGCTGAGATGTAAACGTATAGAAACTGTAGAGAAATCTATTGTCTGATCTCTTAAATTTGAAGTGGCAAAGAAGACCGATCTTGAAAGGCAGCCGTTAGCTTAAAGGTGAATTAACTGACTGTTTGAGAGAATGGACTTGGAAATATTTCATGCACTTTTGCTATTGATATGTTATACTAGTGTTTTACATAGAGATGTATTATGTGAATAGACTATTATTTCTACAAATGTTTGAACTAAGTTGCTCGTATGCAGTATGCTAACATTTGACATTGTTTTGATACGCTGTATTTATTTTGCTGTGTGCGTGTATTGGATTAATAAATACTGTTGCAGGAAACTTTAAGTTGAGTCTGGAATGTAATAAGCAATGGAGTTATAAAGCGATAGGTTTGCCTCCTGATTATATTTTTCAGGTTAAGCAGCCATTTTGTTCTTCCCTCGTGTGATTTGAATCCTGGTTACTGTTTGTAAACAGCTATGGCCGACCGTGGTAAAGGTGGGAGCGCTGTGTAAGTGTGGAGATATGTTACCCCTCTTTTGATGTATGGCGGCAAGATATGCTGACTACAAGAGCAATTTCTTGAATAAGGAAGTATGAGAGTTGCTGCATTTGTTATTCTGCTTGAAGAAACTGACGCAGCTTAAGTGGACGTTCCAAGTTGGCTCTCAGGGAATAACTGCCGTCAGTGGTTTTTTTCAACATGTGTGGAGAGAGACACTTGGAGTTGATGGCAGACAATAAACTTGTGATATTGTTGCAAAAAAAGTTCATGAAATGCAATTGTGGCTTTGTCTAAATCAGGTCATGTAACGACTATTATAGCTTATCTGTAATAACTATTTCTGCTCTCTAATAATACCTATCATGTGACTGCTCTCTAATAATACCTACCATGTGATTGTGTTAAATTGTTGAATTGTATTTTTTTTTTTTGGGGGGGGGGGGGGATATATGATTGTGAAATATATAAATTATTTGAACGTGGTTTCATGGAAATATTGTTGTCAAGTGATCTATTTAATTGTAATTGTCATATGTATATGTGATTGTTGATTTAATAAATTTATTGTTATATTTATTGATTATCTTCTACATATTGATAATCTTTCATTGGAGAAGAAAGTGGGTGGATGGAGGCTTGCTAAATATAGATTAAAGATGAATTTTTCTTCTCCTTTAGGAAGAAGTTTTCCACCTGCGGAATATTGTGTGACTTTAATGTGGTAATAGAGAGAAAACGTTTACAAAACACCCACATATCCGCCAAGTGAGAGACGAGTGGTGTCTGCTGGAGAATTATTAATAATATTAATAATAATCATAACTAAGTGGTGTTGGCGTCGTAGTTTGCTTTTTTTAAACATGTAAATAGATATTCCAAGTACAAACTTCGGTCTGCTAACTGCAATGTATTCTAATATTGTATACCTTTATTAAATGATAAAATCAGTAAAGTATTATTATGATTTTTGACACTAATAATGAGAGAAATTAATTTAGAGAAAATTGTTAAATATTTCTACAAATTGCTTGATGGCAGATAATTTCAATGAATGCAGTTAAATAAATAAGAACGATGTCATTTTTGGCTCACATGTCGAAACTTTGGCTCGCAGGTTATGACTCTACATCCTATATCTATGTATCAATGTTGTATTGAGTGCTTGAGTAGACGAGAACTAACCGAGGGAAAAGGGAGATAATGGAGCATCTGTCACCTTTCCAAGGGCAATAGAGAGTGCAATTTTAGCACAACAGAGAGAGAGAGAGAGAGAGAGAGAGAGAGAGAGAGAGAGAGCCATTTTAGCACATCTGACAGAGAGAATTTTCGCTGTATTGGCTCTCGAACAGAACTTATAGGAATCATCTTACAGCAACACGTTACTGATAAATTCAACCATAATGTCGGGTACACACACAAACGTGATCTGGTAGAATAAGAGTCACTGCGATCTGAAGCGGGCACAAGATTACAAAATAAAATAGGCGTGCTCCATTCTGCAAAAGTCAAATTAAGGCGGCACTAAATTTCAGTCATATTTCATTTCTCTCTTACAAGCATTCTCACCTTACAAATCCTGCAACAATTTCGTTAGCCCGATACACACAGAACATAAGAAATAGAGCATCAATCAAAATTCACAAGTGTAATGTACAACGTTATCAGTCATGAACACATAAATAATGGTTCATTTACATAAAGCATTCTCCAATTCACAAGTATAATGTACAACATATTGAAATAATGGTTCAGTTACATAAAGCATTCTCCAATTCATATCATAGATCAATAGCAAACACGTACGAAATATTTCTAAGTCCACTCTTCCTTTATCAGTCAGTTAACTTACCATAAGCTTACAATCATCTTTATGACCGGACTCGAGTTTTATCAGTCAGTTAACTTACCATAAGCTTACAATCATCTTTATGACCGGACTCGAGTTTTATCAAAAATCAAAATGATTAGAATATTGACTTTCTTCAACAAAGTAACTTTCAATCCAGCCCCATTGGAAGAGTTTGTTATGAACAAGTATGGAGACTGTTAGTCAGAAAAAAACTACTCATCCAGTTGGAACTGGTTCGGATTGCATCTGCAAATTTTAGCACATTTTCCACCTGAGATGTTATTCCACCTCTTGGCACTTTCCAAAACAAAAAGTGCCCAAGGTTGGGTCACTTTGACATTTAACAATTTATATAATAATTAAGTTTAGAAATGTACTCTGCCACAGAAGGTGCTAGCAAATTCCAAGTATTATTTTGCTAAACTAATTATGTACATGCATAAAAGTATGTATACTCCCCAAATGATGAAATGTTTAGTGTAAGTACTTGTATGATCGTGGGGTTGGCTTAGTTATTATGTACTATGAAATAATTAATTAGGTCAAGAGACTTAAAATCATATCCTTGCTTAGTTATTATGTACTATGAAATAATTAATTAGGTCAAGAGACTTATAATCATATTCTTGCTTAGTTATTATGTACTATGAAATAATTAATTAGGTCAAGAGACTTATAATCATATCCTTGCAAAAACGATTAGAAGACTATGTCTGGAAAATCCAAAGGGAGTTTAATTTATGTCGCCGCTATACTCTGGGGTGACTTTGTAATAATGACTTATACCAACTCTGTATAATTAGCTATGATACAAGACATCTACAAGTGCCGGTGCAGAGAATGGGTCACTGGTTAAATATGTATATCTGCAACTGTTACGCTGATATACTGGTACGTCGCCAATTTGGCTCCGCCCCCAACTCAGAATCAGCTGAGATTTAATGTTTATGAATAAATATATATATAGAAACGATTATAATTAAACGAACAGAGGACAAGACGTAATCATTACATTATCATTTGAACTACGAAAATAACGATAGAACTAACAAACACGCGTTTTAAAATAATAACAAGAAATTTAATAAAAGAAAAAGTTAACAAGATTTAGAAAATTCAGTTCATCCTAAGCCAGTTCATTTGTACTGAAGTCACGTTCCGGATGGGAACTTAGCTTATGTATTGAAATGACGTCAGTCTGGTAGACTTGAATTTTGCCAGCCAATAGATCGGCACGTCCCAATTCAGCCGGGACAAGTAGAACGGCCACACAGGCACAGCCACACAGGCAAACAACAGGCAGCTATAAACGAGCAGCCGAGAATACACAATAACAAGAAAAAACCCTGCAACACAAACAATTGCAAAGCCTAAGTGTCCAGTCCAGTGCTCGATTAATAATTACTAAGTTTGGTATAGGCCTCTGAAAGGAAGAATATTAATATATTCATAAATAAAACATAGTATATAACATCCTAATAAAACTTAACCATTCACACAAATACAAAGACGCTTTTACCTATATAGCCAGGGTTTTCTTCTCTCATATACGACCCAGTGTTGTTTTGGGCGGACTACCCTTTCAGTCGTCACCCTCAGACGATTTTTCAGGAAGTAGTGAAGATAACATTTTCACTGTGGTTTTTATTACCCTGCTTAGACCAGCTTCTGACCTGTTCAATTCATTAGCTCTAAGATGATTATGTCCCTCTAACAACTCTAACCACCCGCTAAGCGTACACACTGACCACACGCTGACCGCCGCGCTCGCAGATTTCAAACACCGCAGACATCAAACGCCACAGACATCAAACACCACAGACATCAAACACCACAGACATCAAACACCACAGACATCAAACACCACAGACATCAAACGCCACAGACATCAAACGCCACAGACATCAAACGCCAGTCCCTAAATCTTCCCCACATGCACTCTCATTCGTTTCAGAGCTTCCCTTCTCAGTAAACAGGACGCAATACGCACTCATTCCACAAAATGAAAATTTATATAATATATATGTGGGAATATTTCCCCATCATACAACAATTTATTAATTTGATAATTAATTTTAATAAGCCCACCATAGTTCCTGTGTAATAAAAATTGTGATTTTTTTCAACTTGCTTATAGCACTGTGTGCATCTCCGTGCCTCTGAAGCCCTGCCACAGGTCCAGTATGCAAAATAAGTTTCTCTTAAAAAAAGCAAACTGGTCAAAGAAAGCATATAGACGCATTGATACAGGAATTCAGTCGTTATGCATATAGTCATGGAAACAAATCATATTTACTTTTTCTTTCTTTCTTTTTTAAAATACACTTTATCTTGCAATCCAAAACTTGACAAAGAAAATATTTTGCTTTGTTTTTGTTATTTGATAATATTCCAAATATCCCCCAAAAAAATTATTTACAAAATAATATTTTAGTATCTTGGATATATATTAACTGTGGTATATGTGCCCCCCAAAAATAACTGATCTGCGAACACAATGATTTAAACTGAAATAAATACTGAATTGAAAATGTCTAATCTATACTCTAACTAGAAAAGTATCATTCTCTCTAGCCAGAAAGGTGTCATTTCTCTCGCTAGAAGTGTGTCACTACTCTAGACTGAAAAGTGTGATTTTTCTCTCTAGAAGAGTGTCAGTACTCAAGCTAGTAAAGTGTCATTTCTCTTGCCAATAGAGTACTGTAGCTAGAAAAGTGTCATTTCTCTTGCCAGTAGAGTACTGTAGCTAGAAAAGTGTTATTTCTCTCTAGTCAGAAAAAATATCATTTATCTCTCTAGAAGACTGTCACTACTCTAGCTAGAAAAGTGTCATTTCTCCCTAGTCAGAAAAAATATCATTTATCTCTCTAGAAGACTGTCACTACTCTAGCTAGAAAAGTGTCATTTCTCCCTAGTCAGAAAAAATATCATTTATCTCTCTAGAAGACTGTCACTACTCTAGCTAGAAAAGTGTCATTTCTCTCTAGTCAGAAAAAACATCATTTATCTCGCTAGAAAACTGTCACTAGCTAGAAAAGTGTCATTAAATTCACTCTCTCCCTTTTTAATGCATTTATTTCACATGTTGCATTCACTATGCTGCAAATGGTAAAATAAGATAACAGGGAAATTAATATATTTTTATTTAAGTTTTCTGCGTCGAACAACCCCCCCCCCCCTCCGGGAAGTATGAAACGTCTCTGATAAATGAAAGGAGTAATGTGTTGTGCAACTGATAATGGCAGCCATAAAATAAAGGTGACAGTAAAATGATTTATATGAAAGACAAGAAAAGTTTTATTTATTTATGCGACTGGGTTGTAAAGCTACTTTAACTAAGGTTAAGAAAACATCTTGATTTGGATCCCTGGAAGCGGTTTGGTATTTAAATTGGGTCAAGAAATAGCCGCCTTAAAGCCACAATATCCTTTCTACTACTACTACTACTACTACTACTACTACTACAACACACACAAAATAAGATAAATATCAACTGCACATGTAGAGATCTGTTTAAAATTCATGAAGTGTTACTGAAATATTTTGAAGGTAAAAAAAACAAATCTTCAGAAAACACTGAAAACGAGACATTTTGCTAATTTTCTTCTGTTTTTCTACAGTGCACAGCTTATTCGAAACAAAAAATAGAGTTATAACAGAGAAACACTTGAAAATAGATTTGAATGAGGAGAAGAAATAATTTACTGATGCAGCAGAATTTATTACAGCTCTAGCGTCAATAAAATATTACTAGCAGCTACGCTAAGTAGGATTATAAAACAGAAAACTCGAATTGCTGTAAGAAGAAATGACAAGTAATATAAATTATTAACTGAGTAATTGGTCTAGAACCTAACACTTAAACGAAGCAAGAAGTGAGCAATTGGTCCAGACAGATAACGCATAAACGAAGCATGAAGTTTTAGTTGATCAGGGCATAAAACACCTAAACGAAAAATAAAGTGAGTAATTACTCCCGACATTTAGCACCTAATCGAAGTATGAAATGAACAATTGGTCCAGGCAAATAATATTCAACTGAGGCAAAAAGTGAGTAATTGGTCCAGATAAATAATAATGAAAGGAAATACAAAAAGAGTAAGTGGATTAGAGAAATAATAATGACACATGAAGTGAGAGGATTAGAGAGATAATAATGACACATGAAGCGAGAGGATTAGATAGATAATAATGACACATGAATTAAGTGGATTAGAGAGATAATAATGACACGTGAAGTGAGTGATTAGAGAGATAATAATGACACACGAAGTGAGAGGATTAGAGAGATAATAATGACACATGAAGTGAGTGGATTAGAGAGATAATAATGACACATGAAGTGAGTGGATTAGAGAGATAATAATAACACATGAAGTTAGTGGAGTAGAGAGATAATAATGACACATGAAGTTAGTGGAGTAGAGAGATAATAATGACACATGAAGTGAGAGATCGATCTAGGCAAGTAATTGACTGAAGTGTGAAGTAACTGTTTCGAAGCAACTAATAATTAAAGAAAGTAAAATTAATTGAACAGACAGAAATTAATGAAGCATGAAGTGAGTAATTGTTAAGGGCCGGTATTAATTAAATGAATAATATATGAAATAAGTGTTTAATTAGTCTAAGAAGACAATAATTAAATGATGTACTGGTCAAGGCTGATTATAATTAAAGAAATAGAAAGTGAGTATACAGTTAGTCTAAGCATACAATAGTTAAATGAATCAAGAAATGAGTAATTGGTCCAGGTAAAGAATAATTAAATGAAGTATGATGTGAGGAATTGATCGAGGTATGCGAGGAATTGGTCCAGGTAGAGAATAATTAAATGAAGCATGATGTGAGTATTTGGTCCAGGTAGAGAATAATTAAATTAAGTATGATATGAGCAATTGGTCCAGGTAGAGAATAATTAAATAAAGTATGATGTGAGGAATTGATCGACGTATGTGAGGAATTGGTCCAGGTAGAGAATAATTAAATTAAGTATGGTATGAGTAATTGGTCCAGGTAGAGAATAATTAAATTAAGTATGGTATGAGTAATTGGTCCAGGTAGAGAATAATTAAATTAAGTATGGTATGAGTAATTGGTCCAGGTAGAGAATAATTAAATGAAGTGTGCATTGAAGTAATCCAGACAGAAAATAATTAATGCAATGTGAATAGAATAAACCGGTCGGGTAAACACTAATCATATTAAGCATGTTGTGAAAACCTGGTCCATTGAGAGAATAATTAAACTAGGTATGAACAATAATTAAATGCAATATGAATAGATTAACTGGTCTAGGCAGACAATAATTAAATGCAATATGAATAGATTAACTGGTCTAGGCAGACAATAATTAAATGCAATATGAATAGATTAACTGGTCTAGGCAGACAATAATTAAATGCAATATGAATAGATTAACTGGTCTAGGCAGACAATAATTAAATGCAATATGAATAGATTAACTGGTCTAGGCAGACAATAATTAAATGCAATATGAATAGATTAACTGGTCTAGGTAGACAATAATTAAATGCAATATGAATAGATTAACTGGTCTAGGCAGACAGTAATCAAATGAAGCATGTTGTGAGTAATTGGTCCAGGTAGAGAATATTTAAATGAAGTATGAAATGTTCTAGTTAGACATAAATTAAATTACTTGAGAAATGGTCCAGGCAAATAATAATGAAGTACGAATTCAAACAAAATATCATCTTGCAGAAACTAGTGAAGCATAGAGTGAGTAATTGATCCTGATAGATAATAATAAAGTATGATTTATGTATGTGATTTAGATAGATAATAATAAAGTATGATTTATGTATGTGATTTAGATAGATAATAATAAAGTATGATTTATGTATGTGATTTAGATAGATAATAATAAAGTATGATTTATGTGTTTGATTTAGATAGATAATAATGAAATAAGAAGTGAGTAAATGGTCCTGATAGATAATAATAAAGTATTTATGTATCTGATTTAGATAGATAATAATGAAATAAGAAGTGAGTAAATGGTCCTGGCGCAATATATTGAAGTATGTAGAGAATAATAGGTCTAGGCATACAATATAGTGCAATCTGAAGTCAGAAATTTGTCTAGGCATACAATGTAGTGCAATCTGAAGTCAGAAATTTGTCTAGGCATACAATGTAGTGCAATCTGAAGTCAGAAATTTGTCGAGGCATACAATGCAGTGCAATCTGAAGTCAGAAATTTGTCATGGCAGATAATAATGAAGTACCAAGTGAGTAATTATTCTGGGCAGTTATTAATGGCATACAGAATTTAAAAAAAACTAATCTGGGCTAGTAATATAATGTTCAGTCCATATCTCTTCCCCACCTCTCTCTCAATCACTCACACACACACACACACACACACACACACACACACACACACACACACACACACACACGCACGCACGCACGCACGCACGCACACACACACACACACACACACACACAATTTGATAGACGTAACCTGTTGAAGAGATATTACAATAAATATTGCAAGCTAAATTTTAATAGCCGTATTATTCAACATTAACCTATAAGATGATATAAAATGCATCTTTTCATCTTGCGCAGCCTGGTGTGACTGATGCTATGAAAAGTGTTTATGCATGAATAATGTGTGCCAAGGTAAACAGGGCATAACCATAATATCTTCATCACTGAACTATAATATCTTCATTATTATTATTAATTAATCTTTCATAACTAATTTCAGATGATGAGAATATTAATTTTATTTTATAAATGATCCTTCAACAGACACCACTCGTCTCTCACTTGGCGGATATTTTGGCATTGTAAACGTTTTTATAGTTCCACAACATAAAACAACATTTACAGTCACATAAGGTTTCTGCAGGTGGAAAGCTTCTTACTAAAGGAGAAGACAAATCCGACTTTTTATATTTTATATCTTATTCAGCAAGCCCCCATCCACCCACTTTCTTCTCCACGATAAGATTATCAAATATCAATATGCGTAAGAAGGTCAATAAATTTAACAATAAATTTATTAAAAGAAAATTAAATAAACATATGACAATGAAATAGATAATTTGACATCAGTAGTCCACAAACCCACATTCGGATAATTATAGTTTACATAGTTTCTCACTTCATTTATATAATAATAAAATATAGTTACAGTTCGATGATAGTCAATATAAATTGCAGGCTAGTCCTATCAGAGAATAGAAATGGAGTTATTAGAAGTAGGTTATTATAAACTTCACATAACCTGGATTATTTTAAACTTAATTTTTTCTTTATTTTTTTTGGGAATGACCATTGATATTTAATAAGGTTTTATTTGTAAGCTAAGTAGTAAATCACTATTTAGCTTGTTTGTAATTATCAAATGTTGATGCTTGCATTTGATAAATGAGTTGCCCTCTTGATAACTGTTAATATTTTTATAATATATACACTTACTGACTTTAACAGTGTAGAAGTTAAATGATATACTGACTTTGAAAATCTTTCAGAAACTGCAGTGATTACAGATGAATATTTTCTTGGCAATATGATTCTTGTCTAGTCATAACTGTATTTAGCAAATTCAAACTTGCTTAATGCACGCGCTTTTGGCGAAGATGGCTGTTGTATCGTCCTTTTATGTAAAACATTGGCTTATAGTCCATGTTACTCAGTTTGTACAACTGTAGATGCGATCGGTTACAAAACTTGATTAAGGGCAACAATATTTATCATGATGCCATGTACGATTGCTATTGTAATTTCTTCCTTCCACCTCTTTCCTTTGGATGTCCATAACGTATGTCACCCCATTTTTTTTTTGGGGGGGGGGGAGGGATATGTTTAACCCCACCCCTTGTCGCTGCTTCTCACTTTGACGAGTATCTCCCTATTCAAAGCATATCACGTGATAAATAACTAAATTTAAATTTAGGGTGGGTGTTAAAACATATTATTATATTAAAAATTAAATAAAAAGAGATTTTTTTTAATATTTCACAGAAAACGAGCATTGGTTGCAACTGAAGACGTCAAACTGTGTTAATTTCACAAACTGCTATAGTACAGATGACAAAAAAGTATTGATTGTAGGTTTATTTTTAAAAAATAAAAATAAAGCTTAGCTTATTTAAATCACCAACGATCTCTATTTTTGTTTGTTTGTTTGGTCGGACAGTAGGCGAGTTATAATATTTGTAAATTATTTATTTGTTTATCATTTATTCTTTTAAAATATTTGTGAGTTATTTCCCTCCCTAGCTCCCATCTTTACACATTTATATTATTGGCTTTTCCACACACACAAAATCATTCTAACGATAGAAACCACTCAAGTAATGACTACACTTAATTGCTTGTTTAGATGGCAAACTGCAATGAAATGCAGAACTGCTGAGATCATCGCATTTAAGATGAAACTCGAGTTATTGTTCTTTAAACTCCATTGTCCCTCTAAGGTACTTCATTGCGTTGCGTGATTATTATTAACTCCCTTAGACAATTGTGAACGGTTAGAGGCAGAGGGCGGAAGACCAAAAGACGATGTTGTCTGGTAAATAGACTCTCCGTCATGTTGTATACGCTGTAAAAGGAAATGCTGCAAAGGCTGGGTCACGATATGTCGTAAATCTTGTAATTTGAATGCGCTCAGGTCACGCAGTACAATGCCGTAATGCAGCGACAAGGAGCCAACTAGAAGTCAGTGACGTAATATTTTTACGATCAGGAGAAATGAATACATCTCGCTCCGAAAATTGTCAGATATTTCAACATGTAAATAATGATTTATTAATAAAACCTATCAAAATAAACAAATAGCATGGTTTATCTATAGCCTATATTTAAACTACATAAATAAACATCCAATAACAACTTTAACAGACCGATCTAACAACATACTTAATAAGCTTGTTACTGCACTGAATTTAAGTCATAAGAATAAAGTTAGTTAGTGATTTAAAAAAAAAAAAAAAGAAGGCAAAGGTAAGTTTTGAACTATTATAACACTGAATAAAACGCAACAAATCGAGCTTCGTTCGATATCAAGCAGAAAATAAAAAGCTCTGAGCTGAACAAAATTAACACAAGTTCCCTCTTTGATCGTGTTTCTGCAAAACGTCCGGGCAGCAAACACATTAAAATTACACAGACAAGAGACCAGTCACCGCGAGGTCGCAATAGGTATGCCTCCTTAGAAGAGCGAGACGAAATAGAACTACTAATTGTCGAGTGCGATATTCTCGCACCTGGTTGGTCAGGTATGCCGAAGCGGATGACACACTCAGGCAAAAACAAACCGCACGCTAAAGGCCCGCGAAGACTGACGACCCCGGCTGATCAGCAACTTTTCGTCGACTTGGAAAACTTGATGTGGCGTGAAAGGTAGTTAAGCTTCGTTAAAAAAAAGAAAGAAAACAAAACACGCTATGATGTGTATCAGAGCGTTGTGTGTCTGTCACACAAACCGTTTATCATCGCAACACGTGTGACCGTAACGTGTTGCTGAGAGGACTGACGCGAAACAACTGCTACCTGTTTGGCGTCAGCTTGCAACTTCCCAAACCCCTCCTACCTCCATGGCCTGCCATCGTGCGACTGAGAACTGACTAGTGTCTTGGCCTCCGGGCTGTACGTCAGAGTTTTAGCGTTTCGCCGTCTGTCCTCCTACCTGTCCCCTCTCCCCACTCCTCCCTTGATCCAGGTGTGTGCGCGCGCAACTGAAGTTGAGGACCCCCCGAACTCTGCCACGTTGTTGGACTGCACACTTTCATACAGACGACCAGAGAAAACACCACGAAGACACACGCACTGACGAGTGGGAGTGCATGTGCAGGCGGATCTCTTTCGTGTACTCTCTTTTGTTGAACAGTACTGTGTCAAACGTGACAGTGAAGTGAACAATGTACTGCAAAGTTGTGTGACCCGCGCCCCTTTAAACTTCTTATATATATACACCAACATACTGTTGGACAGGGAAACAATACGGGGAGAGGAGTTTCTTGAACGACATATGGTGTGGTCCAGGATATCGCGACGGTTACACTCGAAGTCTTGGAGTTTGAGTTCTCAGTACGTCACTTGCTTTTCTTTTTATTTCACTTTCTCCATCTCCGTGATCGGGGCCTTACCTTTGAATTATCTTTCTTTATTCGGCGGATATTATACTGTCGTGTCCAAATGCCTGAAAGAATGGGAGGACCGTCGCATCTGGTGGTGCTGTTCTGCGTGTCTGCGGGCAAGAATGGCGATGAGTTGGGTTCCGATGAAGAACAGATAGTGTTCCTCGTCTACCTCCTTTATGACGTCACCAATAACAAGGTAAGAAAGGATACTGTCGACCAGTTTAGAATTTCTGTAAAAATGTGTGCTATGGGTATCCGTTACCCCCCCCCCCCCTTCTCAGCTTAGATGCATCCTTGATATCGTGCAGAGACAGTCCAGGCAGTGGTGTGTCCTCACTATCGTACAATCCAGGCAATGCTAATTTGGCTGTTTCTTTCAGTAGGCTTACAATGTGTATACATTGTCTTGAAGTAGTCCTTTTAAATGTTGTTTAACAGACTAACTTCCAGCACAGCTCTTGCCTTTTTGAGAGCGATTACTGAGCTTCCAGATGATTTTTCTATCTGTGTGAGTGTGTGTGTAACCTTTCACAAGAAGACATAATGCTTAAGATCAAGACACACAACACACAACACACACACAACCTGTTGCTCTTCCTAACACGACACATGCTGACAGCCTTCCAACTCGTTCGCTGGCCGATCCATATGGCCTTTGATGCTGAATTCATCCTTGCACGATCCATTGGGACGTTGTATGACTTTAGAGAAGACCGAACGTGGTCGTAATTTTACGAGCTAATGTAAACATATATCACGTCACATGTACAAGCTTATGAACTACCCTTTCTACGAGTGAGACTAAAAATAAAAACAGGGGTCCAAAGTATATCTCTTTCTGTCTAGCTAGCTAATATAATTCTATAATACTTTTGTGTACTTATAAAACGTAATAACAAAACAGTAAATATCCACACATTTAAAAGTAGCATTTTAAAAAATACAACTTTGAACTATTTTCATTTCTCTTTCATTTGCTTCACAGTTTATCAAAAAACAAAAGACCTCCACTATTTTCATTTCTCTTTCATTTGCTCCAGTTTATCAAAAACTTCTTTAAAACTACGTAGAGTGCATTTTGATTTCTCCCAGCCACGCCCCCTTATTATTACGTAAGCATATCGTAAGCACGATAACGTACATCTGAGTTAATTATAGATCCTGGCCCTAGTGCTCTCGAGGGGCCAGGTAAGGGGCCAAAGGTCGCAGGTGAAGAGTAAAAGATCAATGCGCGCGATCTCTGCACTGTCACTGATAACAGGCATGCTTCCTTAGGCTCTTCCAAGACCGGCTTCCGATGTAGGTAAGGTGCCAACGGCTTCCAATATGTGAATATAGGTAATGTGTATAAGGCCGTGAACTGTCTGGGCTTGTGCAGTCCGAGTTTTGGGGGAAAAAAGTTGTTTGATAGATGGAAATGATAGCCATGAAACCCCATCACCCCACCCATTTCATTTTCATTAGTAAAACTTGGCCTTGGAAGCCTTAGTTGTTGACATACATTTTGGTTTGTGTCTTTATCAAATATTACCCGCCTTTAATTCTCATACATCGCCGCCGAGTTTGTTTAAATAAAATTTTTTTTTTTTGGTTTTTTTTCGGGGGGAGGGATGGGAGCATTATGCGAAGTATCACATTGGTGGTCTTTGATTTGCTATAAATATCTTTCGGCTTTATCGTGGTGGCAACGATTGCGTTTCGGAAAGGTCGATTAAAATAATAAGTTTATTATTGCTATAAACAGAACACCAGTGTTTCCGAGATTATAGCACAATAATCCAGTTTTATCGATTTTTCTTGACTGGACCAATTAGAGATCTTATTCATCAGTCTCGATATTGGCTGCTCCCCATCTCACCCCTTCTAGACTTAGAGGATCTTAGTTTTAGCCAGACTACCTAGACTGGTTTACTTCTAGCCAGTCTATCTTAGTTTTTAGCCAGACTACCTAGACTGGTTTACTTCTAGCCAGTCTATCTTAGTTTTTAGCCAGACTACCTAGACTGGTTTACTTCTAGCCAGTCTATCTTAGTTTTTAGCCAGACTACCTAGACTGGTTTACTTCTAGCCAGTCTGTCTTAGTTTTAGCCAGACTACCTAGACTGGTTTACTTCTAGCCAGTCAGTTTTAGCCAGACTACCTACTGGTTTACTTCTAGCCAGTCTATCTTATGTTTAGCCAGACTGACTTCTACCCTGGTTATCTTACATTTAGCCAGACTGACTTCTAGCCAGTCTATCTTATGTTTAGCCAGACTGACTTCTACCCTGGTTATCTTACATTTAGCCAGACTGGCTTCTTGCTAGTCTATCCTACTTTTAGCCAGACCGATCTACTTAGCCTATCTTACATTTAGTCAGCCTATCTTACATTAAGCCATACTGACTTACTTCTAGCCAGTCTATCTTGCATTTAGCCAGAATGATTTACTTCTAGCCAGCCTATCTTACATTTAGCCATACTGACTTACTTCTAGCCAGTCTATCTTGCATTTAGCCAGAATTATTTACTTCTAGCCAGTCTATCTTACATTTAGCCATAATGATTTACTTCTAGCCAGTCTATCTTACATTTAGCCATACTGACTTACTTCTAGCCAGTCTATCTTGCATTTAGCCAGAATGATTTACTTCTAGCCAGTCTATCTTACATTTAGCCAGAATGACTCGCTTCTAACCAGTCTATCTTACATTTTCACTGCTTCTAGTCATCAGGCTATCCCGCATGTAACTGACGTTGTCGGTGTAGTAAATTTAGCTGAAGTCTCGCTGACAGTGTAGCAAACGTTCTCACCAGTTTGGGATTTTTTTTTTCTGCACTTTTTGGGGAGTGGGTGTATGAGGTACAGAAGTATTTTTGGGAGTGGGTGTATGAGGTACAGAAGTATTCATGGGAGTGACTTATGTGAGGATAGCACACTGTGCAGTGTGCATGCATTGGATTACGCCTGGGGGAGAAATTCCCGTACAATTAGGGTAGATTGTTAAAAAAAAAAAAATAGACAGGTAGACCCGCTCAACAGTGTTGTCTGAACGCATGGGCACACTGGGCAGTTGCCTGGGGCCTCACGAGCATAGGGGCCCCAAACTAATATCTGTATGTTGTGACTTGCTGTCACTAAATAAGTAGGTAGGGGCCCCAGTACACTGTTTGCCCGCTCAGAACGTGTCTTCTTCATCAGCAAGAACAGTATCGTCTTTTCTGAGCCATTGCTTGATTTAACTGTACATTTGGAAATTCAGTTTTGCCATTGTTCTAAGTGTACATTTGGAAATTTAGTTTTGCCATTGTTCTAAGTGTACACTTGGAAATTCAGTTTTGCCATTGTTCTAACTGTACATTTGGAAATTCAGTTTTGCCATTGTTCTAAGTGTACACTTGGAAATTCAATTGATTCGCTTTTATCTGATATAATGTGTTTTAATTTTACGCTGTGTGTGTGTATTCTTTTCTATTGATTTTCTTATGCTAAGCAGTCTGCATAAGATCTTGTGTATTTTACATATAATTATTGTAACTATATGGAGCTTTTGTAAAATTAAGCACTTTGGAAAATTAAAAAAAAAATTGTAATAGTTATATAAATAAAGAGATGGGTAAATAGAGAGCAGAAGATTCAGTTAGGTAGGTAAGGTAGGTAGTTACACATGAATAGCTGTATTGAGATATATATATAGACACTTAGAAAAGAGTGCTACCCACCCACCCACCCACCCAATTTATGGACCGATTATTATTACACACATATCGCACTCAACTAAAGTTTAGCTCATACTTTTTCTCTCGGTCTTATTGTTATATTTTTTACAGTGACGGAGTTTCATTCATTAGTCCATTCACAGCACATTACGATACACAATGATAATAATTTGCCCAGCAAAGCATTAGTGTCAAAAAGTAATAATTTATGTCAGTTGTTAGGGGCAGATAGCAAGATAGACGCGAGATGACACAAAAACAGGAAAATAATTAGGTGTGTAGTTAGATTCCTAGTAATTATCGTAGGCCCTATGCATAAACGTGTACCTGTAGTCCCACCCCCTCCCACCCCCTCAGAAACAAACTGTAACCGTAATAAATTAGGTGGCCGCCAACCAGGCACACTTTTCCTCTGACAGAGTTCTTCGCCCATTAATGTTACGTCGCGCATCGCCAACTCTGCACTAGACCTGTAGATTTACTTTTTTTAAATCTTAAACTCATGCATGTTCTTGTATATGGCTATACCTACAGTGTGACTGATTGCTGTCTTACTTATACATGCTCTTGAGTCTAACTGAACATAACATTGATGAGTATTGTTTTACTTAACTGTTCTTGTGTCTGAACAAAGTGTGCAGACAGTATTATTTTACCCAAATGCTTTTGTGTTTAGTTTTGTTAGTGTTTTGTGATTGATTATTGTTTTACTCGCGCGTTCTTGTCTCTAACTGAGCCTATAGATTAGTTTTACTTATACACATTCTTATCTCTAACCCAAACCTACAGTTGTCTCACTCGTATTAGAAGCGTGTAACTGTAGACCGGAAGTGTTCTCTCCCCATCATTCTCCATACTGTTAGATATTTTCTTTTTCTTTTAAATAAATATTATTTCAAAGATATAAGCCTGAGAAAGATAATTTCATGTTGGCTTCTGGCTGCAGAAAGGATTGTAGACACATAATTATTTAAATATTTACAACAGAAAGAAGTATTTACAGAAAGGATTGTAGACACATATTTGTTTAAATATTTACAACAGAAAGAAGTATTTACAGAAAGGATTGGAATACTTTGTGCTGAAAAGAAATAGGTTGCATTAGAACTGCTGGTGCATGCTTTTCTTTTGGTCTTTTGTTTTTTTATAATCTAGAGTTTCGTTTGTGATTACAGTCTACAGTTTTGCTTGTTGGCTAAAATCTAGTGTTTTGTTGGCTATAATTTAGTGTTTTGTTTGCTATAATCTGTAGTTTCATTTGTTTGTTTTAGTATGTATTTTCGTTAGTTTTGGTTATAATCTATAGTTTCTTTTGTTGCTTATAGTCTACAGATTTCGCTTGTTGGTTATAGTCTACTATTTCGTTTGTTGGTTATATCTGTAATTTCATTTGTTCGTCTATGGTTTTGGTCGTTTATTATAGTCTACAGTTTCGTTTGTTGGCTATGTCTACAATACAATTTCTTTATTGGCTATATTCTACAGTTTCTTTGTTAGCTATAGTCTACAGTTTCTTTGTTGTTTATAGGCTATAGTTTCGTTTATTAGTCATAGTCTATAGTTTCGTTTGTTGCTTTTAGTCTATAGATTCTTTTTGTTGTTGTTTATAGTCTATTAGTTGTTTGGATTTTGTTGTTGTTATACTCTATACATTCTTTGTTGGTTATAGTCAATAAATTCTTTGTTGGTTATAGTCTATAAATTCTTTGTTGGTTATAGTCTATACATTCTTTGTTGGTTATAGTCTATAAATTCTTTGTTGGTTATAGTCTATACATTCTTTGTTGGTTATAGTCTATACATTCTTTGTTGGTTATAGTCTATAAATTCTTTGTTGGTTATAGTCAATAAATTCTTTGTTGGTTATAGTCTATAAATTCTTTGTTGGTTATAGTCTATAAATTCTTTGTTGGTTATAGTCTATACATTCTTTGTTGGTTATAGTCTATACATTCTTTGTTGGTTATAGTCTATACATTCTTTGTTGGTTATAGTCTATACATTCTTTGTTGGTTATAGTCAATAAATTCTTTGTTGGTTATAGTCTATAAATTCTTTGTTGGTTATAGTCTATACATTCTTTGTTGGTTATAGTCTATACATTCTTTGTTGGTTATAGTCTATAAATTCTTTGTTGGTTATAGTCTATAAATTCTTTGTTGGTTATAGTCTATAAATTCTTTGTTGGTTATAGTCTATAAATTCTTTGTTGGTTATAGTCTATACATTCTTTGTTGGTTATAGTCTATAAATTCTTTGTTGGTTATAGTCTATAAATTCTTTGTTGGTTATAGTCTATACATTCTTTGTTGGTTATAGTCTATAAATTCTTTGTTGGTTATAGTCTATACATTCTTTGTTGGTTATAGTCTATACATTCTTTGTTGGTTATAGTCTATAAATTCTTTGTTGGTTATAGTCTATACATTCTTTGTTGGTTATAGTCTATACATTCTTTGTTGGTTATAGTCTATAAATTCGTTGTTGGCTATAGTCTATAGTTTCGTTTGTTGGTTATAGTCTGTTGTTTCGCTTGCTGCTTGTAATCTAGTTTATTTCCTGCTTTAAATAAAGAAAATATTATTGCTTTGGAAACGTTTTATTTTAGTTCTGGTTCATATTCCATTGTGCTGGTTCACATTATTGTTATTTGTGTGGGTTTGTTTTTTTAAAAGAAAAATGATGTGTGTCTGTGTTGTGTTGTGGTGTGTGTGTGTGTGTGTGTGTGTGTGTGTGTGTGTGTGTGTGTGTGTGTTGGGTGGGGTAGCTGAGGAGAAATTTTCACCAATATTAGAAAATGTCACGAAGTCTTAATCAGTCTTATTCTTCCGTGAGTTAATCGCTTATTTAAGAAAACTATTTGCATTCATTTTTTGAATTAATTTTTTCACCTTAAAAATGCGATAAATATTTTTAAAATGTGATAAATGTTTCAAAATGTGATAAATATTTTATATTCACGACCGAACGTCTGCTTACAATTAATCGAAGTTGATAAAATGGCGTCGTTTTGATATAAACTTGCTTCCCCACCCCCACCCTCCTACTAAGCGTATGGGCCGATTATTATTTCACACACTTTACTGAAGTTTCACTTTTTTCTCTCTTGTTGTAACACTGCACTCTACTGAAGTTTCACTTTTTCTCTCTGTTGTAACATTTCTTTAAAGTGTCAGAATTTCATTATTTCACTCGCACATTACGCTACAAATGATAATAATTTTCCCAGCAAAACACTAGAGTCAGAAATTTATTAGGTCACTCACACATTACGATACAAATGACACAAAACACTAGTGTCAGAATTTCATTAGGTCACTCACACATTACGATACAAATGATACAAAACACTAGTGTCAGAATTTCATTAGGTTACTCACACATTACGATACAAATGATACAAAACACTAGTGTCAGAATTTCATTAGGTCACTCACACATTACGATACAAATGACACAAAACACTAGTGTCAGAATTTCATTAGGTCACTCACACATGACGATACAAAACAAATAAATTACGTAAGTTGCGGTAGACAAACATTTGCTGCATTAATGACGTACTACTACTGTTTGCATTGTACAGCGCACAGATTGTCATCATCTACCGTCATCTCTTCATCATTCACCTCCCGTGTAGTTGACGTGCTTTCGACAAAGCTAAGTGACTCTAAAGAAAGTGAAAGAATGAACATAAGTTGCTGGCACGCCCCACCTTCCGGGTGGTAAGGATGGTATGTCCTGATTAAATTGGTGTGTTTGGTTTCAGGTCATCAAAGTATTTTAAAGTGGACTTTCACCTAGACTTACTTTGAACGTGTAAGGTCCATTAAAACTACTTTAAACTGGGTCTTCAATTAAAACGTGTTGTATTTGCATCCTCACGCCCCCTTCAAACAGCTTGTGGTGTCCACAAGTGCCGACTTTTGTCTTTGGCTGGCGTGGCTGGTTGTTTATTACCTGGGGCTCTGCTGTGACGGTTAAAAAGATATTTCCTGGTTTTACTGAGTGTTTTTTGTTTTAGTGCAAGTTTACTCGTTTGCTCATGAATGCATTTTTGTTGGAAATTTTATTTTCATGATTTATTTAATTTTTATTGTTTATTAAATTATTAATTGTTTGATTTCGGCGTTTCCATTAGGATTTTAGTTTCTTACTTTTGATACTTCTTTATTGATGTTCTTTCAAATTTTCGATTTCTTACCTCAAAGTTTTAAAATATTTCATTGACTAGAGAGGTTGGTGGTTTTTTTCCAATTGCCACTTCCAAAGAGAGCGAGTCCCCTATTATAGTATATTATAGTACATGTATACATATCACTCTCACTGTCATTAGTCATTAATGATGTTTGTTTAGGGTGTAGGGTTTCTGTAAAAAAAACACGTGAGTGGGGTAAGGAAAATCCCAGAAACTAAATTTAGCCAAGATGAATGAGCCTTGCTGAAACTGATATGGAGCTGTCCTATCTTCCGATCAGAACTATTTTCTTGCAGTCGAAATGCTCGGTATTATGTTCCAAATACCCACTGTAAATTGGCTAAATATCTTGACGAAATTATTACAAATCTTTAATACATTTATTTATAATAATATATAAGCACATTACTTGTGTGTGTGTGTGTGTGTGTGTGTGTGTGTGTGTGTGTGTGTGTGTGTGTGTGTTGGAGAATAATATAACACAATAAAGTAATGCAAGTTTAATAATAACATTTAATCAGATTTTACTGTTACAAAAGTCACAAGTAACACTTGGTCAAATTTCACATGCTGTTGGCGCTAACATCTTGTACAATTTGCCGTATTCTCACTAGAATTATTTTGTTTACTGGTGGAATGACACCTTCTAGCCTTTAAAACTAAAAGTGTCGCTTGAAAATGACACAAGAGAAGGGGAGGTGACTGTAAGTGCTAATAATGGTGATAGCTGGGAAATGTGTATGTCTACATGAGTGTATTTAAAAGTCCATAACTTTATTCTCACTGAGGACAAGATATTTATGAACATAATGACCTATACGTGTATACTTTCATCGCTGCAGTAAAAAGTCTTCCCGTGGTGTCATCAAAATTTTACTGCATTAGACAGCTTACCTTTGTTGCTTCGCCTTTTACAGAAGCAACCATACAACCTGCATGTAACAATACAACTTGCATGTGACATTTTACGTCATTAGACAGCTTACCTTTGTTGCTTCGCCTTTTACAGAAGCAACAATACAACCTGCATGTTACAATACAACTTGCATGTGACATTTTACGTCATTAGACAGCTTACCTTTGTTGCTTCGCCTTTTACAGAAGCAACCATACAACCTGCATGTAACAATACAACCTGCATGTGATAGTTTACGTCCAGTTAAACAGTCCAGTCCCGGCAAAAGTAGACCATTCAGCGATCTAAAGCAACGTTCTTCTAATCTAAGGGTTACTTGCAAGAAGTTGTTAGAATTTTTTAAAGGCTATTGGTGACGTAAATACGGCGTTGTTGTTGGCAAGGGCATTGTCGACTCTGTCACATATTTACAAACAAAATCATCACTGAGACAGTTGAATATTCTCCGGATAAAAGCGATTAGTGGGTTCTAGGACTTTGATATTGTTGTTATGTTTATTGTTGGGACGCCTTTTCTCAAATCTTTGATAATTTAAAAAAAAATTGGTTGCTGAATTTTACTTTTGGTTATCTATTTTTCTTCTGCTGTGTGCTTTGACTTGATGTACTCTTTGCTCATTGTTATTTGTTTTGCATTAAGCTTACACGCACATTTCTTACGTCATACTAATTATAGTAATAAGTGTTGTAGCTGTTCAGGGGTTAATTAACATTGTAGTTTTAAAGGGTCGATGAATAAGAAGGATTTTTGTTATGTTAATATAATTTACTTATTTCTCTTTATACATCATACATTTTCTTTTCCTTTCTGCTTTCATTTTCAATCGCAGAGGGAGCAGATTTTTTCAGGATTAACAATTATGGATGTTTTGACGCTTAGGGTTGTTTTTTTTTTTTTAATTCTCATGGCTAGTCTGTGCGTACTTAGTCATGACTGAAGTTTGTTCGTGCGTAATTGGTTATAACTCAGGAAAATGTGTCTGTGCGTACATGGTTATAACTCAGGAAAATGTGTATGTGCGTAATTGGTTATAATTCAGGAAAATGTATATGTGCGTACTTGGTTATAACTCAGGAAAATGTGTCTGTGCGTACTCGGTTATAACTCAGGAAAATGTGTCTGTGCATACTCGGTTATGGAGAGTAAGTGCTGTTTGGGCTGAAGCGGTCTTGGTTCGGACTGCAAGGTCTGGTTACCCTGGATCAGGCAGACGACCATTTTCGATTTTACAATCACTTACGAGAGATTGTGGTGATGGCTGGATCAGGCAGGTGATCATTTTCGATGTGATAATCAGTTACGAGAGAGACGTGATAATCAATTCGAGAGAGACGTGTAAACAGTTACGAGAGAGATGTGTGATAATCAGTTACAAGAGAAATGTGTGATAATCAGTTACAAGAGAAATGTGTGATAATCAGTTACAAGAGAGATGTGTGATAATCAGTTACAAGAGAGATGTGTGATAATCAGTTACAAGAGAGATGTGTGATAATCAGTTACAAGAGAGATGTGTGATAATCAGTTACAAGAGAAATGTGTGATAATCAGTTACAAGAGAGATGTGTGATAATCAGTTACAAGAGAGCTGTGTGATAATCAGTTACAAGAGAGCTGTGTGATAATCAGTTACAAGAGAGCTGTGTGATAATCAGTTACAAGAGAGATGTGTGGTGATGGCTGGTGATATCTTCGGACTTCTTCCTCTTCTTCTCTTCTCTTTTTCATATCTTGTTTGTTACTTATAGCAACATGGTAGTAAGAATGTTAGTAGTGACGTTTCCATTAAGGAAGTGATAACAGTAATACTATAATGTTCGTGGTGGTAATAGTAGTCGTTGTGGTAGTAATAGTGGTAATAAAAGCAGTCATTGTAGTAATAGCAGTGGTAAAAGTAGCAGTGGTAGGATTAATAGTAGTAACAGTAGCAGTAGTAAATAGTAACAATAGTAAAGGTGGTAATAAAAGGAGTAGAAGTAGTTGTAGCAGCATCGGTAGGAATAGAAGTGGTAAAAATACATGTAGCAGTAAAAGTTATGATAGTTTTAGTAGTAATAGAAGTAGTTTTAATAGTAGTGGACACAGAAGTAGTTGCAGTAGTATTATTAGTTTTCGGAAACCTTGTAATGATACAGATAGTGCTAATAGTAACAGTATTTCTAATAGTAATAGATAAACAGAAGAATCAGCTGTCTACAACAGTAATATCACTGTCATTGTTCTTTTTTCTCCTTCTTTCTTTCCATTCTTATTTCTTCTTTTATTCACCATGTCATCGTTCTTAAGGCTTTGCATAAAGTCTTGGCGCGTAATTATTAAGTCATATTAACTGTAACCAAACAGAAAATGTGGACTTAATCAAATATTCCAATATTATGTTTATTTCTTCTTTTACAAACGGCTAAACTGTGTACTTGTATATTTTTTACAAACGGCTAAACTGTGTACTTGTATATTTTTTACAAACGGCTAAACTGTGTATTTGTATATTTTTTACAAACGGCTAAACTGTGTACTTGTATATTTTTTACAAACGGCTAAACTGTGTACTTGTATATTTTTTACAAACGGCTAAACTGTGTACTTGTATATTTTTGCAACGATCGTATTTTATTTACATTATGAATATAAATCTGAAATTCTTCCCTTCCTCCCTACCCGTCCACATTTGAAATAGTTCAAGGGCCTAATCAGTAAACAGGTTTGTTCGTTCATTTTATTTTCTTCTTCGATGTCGTCACCATTTTGTTCTCAGTGTTATTTATTATTTTTTATTTGTTATTTTGATGATGAGATTTTGATTTTGATTTGCATTTCCAACAGGTAGTGTGTCTCCAGTCCCACTACGTCAAACCACAGCCCAACGACCTAGCGGAAGCAGTGCTGACTGACGACTGCAAGGAAGAGACTGGGCTCGAGGAGAACGCAGTGCGAAATGGACAGCCTCTAGAGGTCGTCTTGGAAGAGGTTCGATTCTTTCCTAAATAAAGTTTACCCACTACACATTTGAACAGGTTCATACATAAGACCCCCACACATACCATGCACATACACCACACGCACACACCACCAGACATACACACGTATACAGGAACACACCATCACACATACATACGTATAAAGGCACACACCATCACACATACACACGTATAAAGGCACACACCATCACACATACACACGTATAAAGGCACACACCATCACACATACACACGTATACAGGCACACACCATCACACATACACACGTATAAAGGCACACACCATCACACATACACACATATACAGGCACACACCACCAAACATACACACGTATACAGGCACACACCATCACACATACACACGTATACAGGCACACACCATCACACATACACACAGTCACATACATGCGCCCACCACTCACCACCACTCACCACCAAATTCATTCGGAATTTGCCTGATTGTCTGAGTGTATTTTTGCTCACTGTACCGCAGCCAACCCACACAGGTGCCCAAACAGGTCGGGCTGGTTGGTTCGAACCCCTAGATTTAGCCTAGTGTCTGGGCTTGTTTGAGGAGGCCTTACTGCCTGACTTCACCTGCAGGCCAAACAGAATTTCTTCTTCTGTTTGTGTTTTAGCTTCTTCTTCTTTTTTTTTTTTGCTCAGTATGATCAACAACCCTGACAGAAACATCCCTTACTAAACTCTCATGGGTGTCATGTCATGCCGAGAGGGAAGGAAAAGTGCAAGGTGTGTGACAAAGAGTCACACAAAAAGGCTGCGTGTTTCATTTGCAAAGTGAGTTGTCTTCTCTCGTTAGTGTCCGTTCTCTGGAAACTTCAGTCTGCTTTCTCAGTGTGTGTTGATTACCCCCCCCCCCCCAACCGAATTCAATGAAAAAGCGTTCGGAAAATTTCCGATATTTGTTTTTAAGAGAAGATAACTCGTCGCTGCCTGCATTCCTGGAAAAAGTGGTATTGGCTCTACTGGCATATCCCTCGAGTGACCGGAATTTGGTTCCCAGCACGAGATAAATAAAAACCTTATAGGGCGATCCAAAGTCATTCCCCTAGCTCAGGGTGGTAGGCGGTAAGAAACGATCGCGGCTAAATTCAAAACGGAGAGTTTGGTACTGTTGGCCGCTGGCCGGATATGATTACACCCTCAAAGTCTAACAAACAAACACCCACTCAAAAGTTCAGTCTTCCGGCCAGGGTGCTTTATACCTATACCCTTCCCCGCTTTCAGTATATAAAACTCTCTTTTGTCGCTTGTACCCCCTGTCCGCCAAATCACCAAAGTGTGAAATCCAAACAAACCCTGTCTAGTAAGCTTTAGGCTTTGGTCTGATGCATTTGGAAGTGTGTGTGTGCGCGCGCGCGCGCGTGTTTGTGTGTGTGTGTGTGTGTTGTTTTGTTTTTCTGTTCAACGCCCACTTCCAACATTATTTCGCGAACGGGCGCTAAGAACCACCGGGTGGTGATGGTGGTGGATTTCATTTGATGAATTAAGAGTTGAAGTTTGGTAGGCGATGAAGAAAGAAAGATAATTGATTCTGTCACTGAGGCACTTCGTTATAAATAAGCGCCCCAGGTCACCGATACTAATTTATGTATTGTAACTATTGGATACCTTGAATGCTAATTTGCCTTTTTGAGATATTGAATGAAAATTTACCTCATTGAGATCTAGAATGGCTAAGTTACCTTATTAAGATATTGAATGGCTAATTTACCTAATTGAGATCCTGAAATGGCTATTCTACTTCATTGAGATCTTGAATAGCTACTTTATATCATTGAAATCTTGAATGGCTAATTTACCTAATTGAGATCCTGAAATGGCTAATCTACTTCATTAAGATCTTGAATAGCTACTTTACATCATTGAAATCTTGAATGGCTAATTTACATCATTGAGATATTGAATGGCTAATATACATCACTGGGATATCCCACTTACTGATACTTCCCTACCCCCGCCCTCCCTCCATCATGATCTGAATGTACATCACTGAAAGCTCTTTGAACACTGGCTAATGTACATCACTGAAAGCTCTTTGAACACTGGCTAATGTACATCACTGAAAACTCTTTGAACACTGGCTAATGTACATCACTGAAAACCCTTTGAACAGTTAAACCAGGGCCGTTGAGTCACAGTCGTGGAGTTCGGTGTTGTTTTTTAGTGGAGTCTGTAAAAATGTCCCGACTTAAACTCCAAATTTTCAGAGACTTGGATCAAGGCAGATCCACGTATAAAGTTATTTTTTTAAAAAGTACTGTTTTATAATATCACCCCTGATCCCGGGGCAAAAATTAGAAGGTATTTTTAAAAAGTACTGTGGTACAATATCACCCCTGATCCCGGGGCAAAAATTCTGCGAATCACGCGCCATATGATTAGCGATAAACTAGTTTGAGTCGAGAGTCGAACTTCCAAAATGGAGTCGGAGTCGAAATTTTTATGGCCCACTCCACAACCATAGTGTGACTTAGTATTTCTTTTTCCATGGAGTTCTGTCTTGCCTCTAGCAGTATAAGTATTTTAGCGTTTGGGCGTGTAGAGTGGCGCCCAGTCCAGCTAATTTCACAGTGTCTGATGTAAGATGCACCCATTATATATTGAAAGCTTGTGGGCCAGACAACGAGTGTCTGTATATATATATGGACAGCATAATTATATACCTGCAGCTTTGCAAACAAAGGCTGACGTCACAGACTTACTTCTTTTGTGCAGTATAGAGTATCATTGCTTGGAAATAGAAAGTCACGTGACAGCCTGCTTTGGTGTAATGCTGGCTTGTCAGATAGCAGCCTCATTAATCCGTGACGACAACCTCTCAAAGTGATCGTCGACCTGCGTGGATTGTCAGTTATACCCTGACCGGGACTGACCTTATGTCTCCAAGCAGGTTTCCACTAGAACTAATGCGATCTCAGAATTAATGAAGCATAACTGCTCATGATTATATCGAGGGTAGAGGGAAATTACAACATCCAGACCGTTTCCCGAATGAAGTAATAGTTTAAGAGAAGAATTAGCGTACTTGAATTTGTGGTTATTTTAATTTTAAGGTTGTGTGTGTGGGGGTGTGTGTGGGGTTGCGATGACTAGGAGTTGTAAACATTCAGTAATTTACTCGAAATGTAAATTCGCCGTAAGCGCAACTAGCGTGCAAGCAAACATAAGGAATACACTGAGAAAATATCCTGTACGATATTCATTACAAATACGTGTGAGGCAGCTTGAGTTAACAGCGGACTGAAATATCGAGCCGTGCACGAGTGCAGCAACACGTTCCTAGCGAAGTCGTAACACACTTGTGACCTCTTTACAGTTACCCTTTGCGGACTGCTTACGCTACGATGCTCCCCCCGTATGGAACATCTGGGACAAGAATATATATCTATATATATTAAACCACACTGTCATTTTAAGAACAACCTCTACCTGCGGGTGGTGGTTGGGGAAGTTCGCAGACTTTTTCTCCCCTCACTAGGTGCGCCTTTGGCCATTGGACAAGTTCCGGTCACGAGGGATAGATGTTATAGATAGGCAGAAAGTTGTCAAGTCCGGGTTCGAGGTTTCGGCAAACCCAAATTAATGAAATCGGGTCAAATTTACGGGTGGTTCTTAAATACTAGAGGCAGTGAGTTTAGCGGCTAATGAACCAAATGGGATGATGAACTTAGTGTATACCCAAGCAGCGCAAACTATAGATCTCCTGACAGTTGAAAAATCGGAAAAGAATTGACCATTAGACACGGCTGCAAAGAAGAAAGAAAATTGCACCCCAGAAAAATCCGCACAGCCATTCAAATTTTTCGGTTTGTCTTTCCTTTGAAGGCATATCTTGAAGGCATACATTAATGTCTCCCTCTGCATTTCAGCCAGACAGCGAAATCAGCAGAAAGAGACACGAATGTAAAGTCAAGGTCAAACCGAAACAAACCGCAAGTTTAAGTGATGTTAGACAGTTTAAGCTCTTAGATCCAGACAAATTAGCAGGAGAGTTTTATCCAAAATTACGTCATATTTGGATCCATATCAGTTGAGATATGCCAAGAAATATTCGCGACTCGATCCGAATAATCTCGGGACCCAGACACCCCTCATAACCCGCCTCCACCCCCAATCCCCAGCACGAAATCAGCCTCGGCCGGAAGTAGTCCCCATTAATTAAGGATCCATGTGGTTCACAGTCTTGTTATATATCATGCCCATGTTAATGGTATATCTATCATTGCTTGAACATGTACATACCTCTCTACTGACTTGTCCAGATGCAGGATTAGGGGGAGATAATATCAGCTTCTGCTAGACACATATCATAACGGTTAGGGTTGTAAGCAAAACTAGCAGAGTCAACAATTATACCTGGAGACCAAACTCCTGTATAGCATTCATGCTGGGATATCCTGCCCTGGAGGGCAGATTTCTTTTTAAAGTTATAACAAGAATGAAACGTAGACTTGGAAAAAAGAGTAGAGTTTTGCATTTATTCATATCTTAACCCAGCTCTAAACAGAATTACATATGTTTAAATCCGGGCTTTCACAACCAGCAAAAAATAAATGCAAAACATATTGTTATACATGGGCTTTCACAAACAGCAAAAATAAAGGCAAAAATATTATTACACATGGGCTTTCACAGCCAGCAAAAATAAAGGCAACAAATATTCTTACACATGGGCTTTCACAACCAGCAAAAATAAAGGCAACAAATATTCTTACACATGGGCTTTCACAACAGCAAAAATAATGGCAACAAATATTCTTACACATGGGCTTTCACAACCAGCAAAACTAAAGGCAAAAAATATTCTTACACATGGGCTTTCACAACCAGCAAAAATGAAGGCAAAAAATATTATTACACATGGGCTTTCACAGCCAGCAAAAATAAAGGCAAAAAATATTCTTACACATGGACTTTCACAACCAGCAAAAATAAAGGCAAAAATATTTTTGCCTTGACGTTCCTTTACAGAGGTATTCCCCACCACCACTACATCGTATGATTTACGAACCAAATAGTCACGTGGTCTGTGACGCTAGACAGATTTGTGCCTAAAAGATAGAAGTGTGGGCTTTGCATCAGTTATGAAGCTGTCCAATTAGTCAGGCAGCTCCTCGTCATACAAGTACTAATATCATCATGGTCTGCATCATCACAACTCACGTCTGCGGTGGGTTCGTGTCCTCGCATCACCGCCCTATCTCTGTTTTAGATTCAGGAGCCGACGGTTTGCAAAATGGCAGTGTACCGCAAAAAAGTAACGAGAAGAAAAATATTTATAAAAATGTACGATCACACATTCGCGCGTGTGCATACAGCCACTCACTCACACTCACTCACGCACGCACACACACACTCACACACGCACGCACACACACTCACGCACGCACACACACACTCACTCACTCACGCACGCACGCACATACACACACACTCACTCACGCACGCACGCACACACTCACACTCACTCACACACGCACGCACACACGCACGCACACACATTCACGCACGCACACACACTCACGCACGCACACACTCACACTCACACTGAAATTGAGTCTTTTGTTTACTGTCTTATAGTAGACTGAAAAGACAGGCAACGAAGTAAGAAAAGAATAACGCGACATAAATTTCTTAACTGCCAGGGGTGTCGAAAGTCAGGACAGGAACTTGTTAAGCAGGCAGTAATTTAACTGCCTTTTGGAATGCTTCTGAGCTATTTAATTTATATTTTTATTTATTAAATCTTATGTTGAAACTGAGAACTAACGTCGTCCGCCTTTTATTAATGCCGGCAGCCACGTGGAAAAAATATCAGACTAGAACATGAACCCCGATAAAGGTTACTTTAATTTCTTTCACTGTCGAAGGTAAACAAGAAAGAGAAACTGGAATTATTTACTGACTACAATAAAGAACAGCAAGCCGGAACTATTTATTAGGAAAAAAGCAAACAAACCAAAAAGATAAAACGCGTAAAAATAGTACATTCAGGCTAGCTTAACTCAATTATATTAATATAACCACTCGAAAATGAAAACAATGATCTGGATAATACCCACTTCGGATAAAATCCGGTCTCACTCAGAGCTTGTAAAAACTACGATCCGTGTAAACTGTAAAGGACAGGATAGTCAGTATCATGCCAGATGTTTGGTTCCCCTTACTGACTCGTGGCATGTTGTCAGCTGGCAGTCAAGTGTTCGCGAAACTAGAGTTATGGTCCGAGAAACAGTAGCAGTTTGTTTTAAATAAGAGCAAGAACTATTAAGTGCGACGCCATTAGTGAGTAATAGGCATGAGCTGTAGTTAATGAAATCCGAAGTGAGTAATTGCTTAAGTGTAAAGCATTATAGGGATGGGCAATAATCGTACAATTAATGAGTGATCCCTGACCATCTTTTTCTCCAGTAGATTTGTTGAAGTATTTCTCTGGGGTGTGTTTATTCAGATATCCCTTACAATCCATCATATAAGCGCAAAAATTTAATTTTTAACAGCCCTGAGCGTCGAACAGGTAATAGGAAAGAGATTTTACCGTTCGGTTGAAATGTTGCTTGTCCGAAATATTCGTGTTCTTGCAGTATATTATTTTAAGCCTTCCATTCACCCATGCACATATTGTTTTTTTTTTGGGGGGGGTGTTCTAAGTGTCCGAAAGTTACTTCACCTTCCCAGACATTCTTATCTATTGCAACTTAGTGTGTACGTGAGAGAGAGAGAGAGAGAGAGAGAGAGAGAGAGAGAGAGAGAGAGAGGAGGTGGATATATCTTTATAACACACACGCACACACACGTACGCAAACACAAACACACACGCACACACACATCTACGGCAAGCGATAATCAATTTAATTCGAGTTTCAGAATTGTCACATTCTATCTGCTAGTATATAATACAATTATGTAACTGTATGTTCCCAACAGATTTCAATCTCTCTTCATCTTAGCACATTCAATTTCTTTCCTACGTTTCTCAACAGCTTAGTATCATTTTTGTGTGTCAACCAGTGCGTGTTTTTGTGTCTATCAGTGCGTGTTTTTGTGTGTGTCTATCAGTGCGTGTTTTTGTGTGTCTATCAGTGCGTGTTTTTGTGTCTCTCAGTGCGCGTTTTGTGTGTGTCTATCAATGCGTGTTTTGTGTCTATCAGTGCGTGTTTTTGTGTGTGTCTATCAGTGCGTGTTTTTTGTGTGTCTATCAGTGCGTGTTTTTGTGTGTCTATCAGTGCGTGTTTTTGTGTGTCTATCAGTGCGTGTTTTTGTGTGTCTATCAGTGCGTGTTTTTGTGTGTCTATCAGTGCGTGTTTTTGTGTGTCTATCAGTGCGTGTTTTGTGTGTCTATCAGTGCGTGTTTTGTGTGTCTATCAGTGCGTGTTTTTGTGTGTCTATCAGTGCGTGTTTTGTGTGTCAACCAGTCGTGTTTTTGTGCATCTATCAGTGCGTGTTTTTGTGTGTCTATCAGTGCGTGTTTTGTGTGTCAACCAGTCGTGTTTTTGTGTATCTATCAGTGCGTGTTTTGTGTGTCAACCAGTGCGTGCTTTTGTGTCTTTACGTTTGTATTTGTGCTAATGAATACGTGTCAGGCGCGTATTCTTGTCTCAGAGTTTTGTTTCTGTCTTTGCGTTTGTTTTATGTGAGTGTGCGCCTGTGTATTATTATTTGTGTCACTGTCAGTGTTAATGTATTTTTTTGTCAATTTTATACCATTGTGAGTGAGTTTGTTTGTGTCCTGCAGCACATTTTCTGGTTGTATTACTGTTTTGTGTGCGTATGAGTGAATGTTGATTGTTATTGTGTCTGTTGATGTGCTATTGTGTATGTTGATGTGCTGTTGTGTATGTTGATGTGCTATTGTGTATGTTGATTTGCTATTGTGTATGTCGATGTCCTATTGTGTATGTTGATGTGCTATTATGCATTTGATGTTGTATTATGTATATTGATGTGATGTTATGTATTTTGATTGCTATTGTGTATGTTGATATGCTAGAGAGAACGAACAACCCGATTTGACTGCCATGTTAAGTTGGCATAGACCAGTGTGCACCGGTGAGGTGGTGGTGTTGGAAGGGGGCAGTGGTTTGTACAAGGTTAGGTCTGTGGTGACATTGTAGGTTCAGAGGTCTTTAAGGTGAAACTGCTGTTGACTAAGCACATAGATGTAGCTGGATTCGAACCATATTTATAAGAAAAGAAGACGTATATTACGCTAGGCAATGACACACAGAGAGAGGGAGGGTGGGAGAACAGAAACGGTGAAAGTAAGATGTCTCACTTTGATTGAATTAAAATGACTAAAAGTGTCTCAGTATAAGTATTCTCAGCTGTTCTTTGTTGATCATAACCATACGCAACCAAGAGTAAAGAAGCGTTTAGTTTATTGTACATGAAAATTACTGACCAGCAGTCTTACTAACTTAAATTGTCTACTAAGATTGATGTTTTATGTGCATTGAGACCAGAACGTCTATTTGACATGATTTCAGGGTTTCAAGTTGCTTTAGAATTTGAATTGAACTGAGAGATATTAAGCTAGGACTTACAGTATGCTTGAAGTTGTCACAGTCGATTGTTGAGGACAAAGTTTTACAAGTGAAGATATATATATTACGGTCGGATTGTGTTTCTGAATTTTTCCTTTTTAAATGTATTTCTTTCATTTTATTTTTCCTTTTCAGTTTTCCATTTTTCTTTCCCCTTTCTTTCTTTCTTTCTTTCTTTCTTTCTTTCTTTCTTTCTTTCTTTCTTTCTTTCTTTCTTTCTTTCTAGTATTCCTTCTATTTGTTCTTTCTTTCGTTCTCTCTTTCTCGCCTATTTTTGTTTAACTATTCACTTTCTTTCTTTCTTCCTTCCTTTCTATCTATCTTTTGGTATTTCATTTATCTTTCTTTAGCTTATCGTTCCTTGTTCTACTTTTTTGTTTCTTTCATAAATTTCCAAATTCAACACATCTGACTGGGGTTTTTTTGTGTGTGTGAAGTTTATTTAAATGGGAGAAAAACAGCTCATTGTGGTCGTTTGCACAGTTTGTGGGAAGGACTGGGCGGTTACGGGTTTCCTTCGCTGTCCTCAATCTGCGGTGTTTACGTTCAAACTCAGCGTCATCCGGGCAGGCTGATTAAACCAAAACTTTTTTCTCCACCCCTTTACACTTCCCTTCCTCCCCGGCAATTAAACACTCGGTCAATTGCTGACTGCGTGCCTTCTCACCAGTAAATCAACTGTATTATTATTTATTAACTCTGTGTGACGTCATCCCTATCTATTAGTGCGAACTCTTTCCTTTATAGCAGGTCACCGATACCTGAAGTAGTCTTATATAAATCTCTAAATCTGCGTTAAACCCGATCGGTCTGTCTTCATTTAGCGGATTGTGTCACGTGATCGCTCAGGACAACAATATTTCGTTTTGGTTTAGATCAGTTTGAATAACATTACACGTTTTCTTACCTGTGTCTTTGCAGCGGTTAACACCCGTTCCAAATTAATTAAAGGGTTAATAGTCTCGGCTGTAATCAGACCCTGTGTATTAAGTGGTTAGTAATGTGGGTGCTTAATTAAACACCTAAGATTTGAAAGATTTTAGTCTTAATTATAATTATTAAAGTATTGTTAGGGACCTGCATTCTTCACTGCAGGTAGGCCTAAAATATTCAAGGACGAAGAGTGTTCGCCTGCATATTATATCCAGAGCATTTAGACCCAAAATATAAAAATATTTATAATAGTACTAGTCTAGAATGTAATTAAACCCAAAATGGTAAGGATTTAATAATTAGGTATAAAATAAGATAACGTATTAATGGGGTTATTGCCTTTATTGGTTTCACCTCTAACCGAACTTAATATGTTAAATTGTTAACTGACAACAGTTTAATGACGCCAGCCTCATTCTAAGTGCAAAATATTCCTTTTTTTTAAAAATGGAAGTTGGATGCGTTTCAGAAAGTGGGGTCTAGCAATAGTGAGTCATTGAATGAAAAATTGCTGTCGGTCGTAAGTCAAAGTCGGTCTTAGCTGACCTTGACCACGTGGCCCCTTGTGTATTCTTTCGTTTGCCGCTTTGACCAAAGACCTATATGTATACCTGGATTGCCAAGGTCGATCTAGTTAATATTTATTTTTATTTATTTTAGAGATAAAATTATATTATAATACGCCTAATGTTTTTGTCGCCATGTTTCTTATTTCTTGATAAGCCTAGAAAGAACATTGGCAAAATCTGCCCTTCAAACCTTGGGCATTGTAACCTTGGATAAAAGCAGTCGAAAACAAAATTTGATAAAAGATTAATTATATGCTTGCAGATGCTGGATTTTTCTTTTCTTGTTTTAAAGAAAATTAAAGATATATAAAAATATAATAAAAGCTGAAGCACTGACAGACATTTTGTGTTACACCATTTGATTTTAACACAACTGCATGTCGGGTGTCTATATCACTGATTGTAGGGTGTCCGTATCACTGCATGTCGGGTGTCTATATCACTGATTGTAGGGTGTCAGTATCACTGCATATCGGGTGTCAATATCACTGCATGTCGGGTGTCAATATCACTGCATGTCGGGTGTCAATATCACTGCATGTCGGGTGTCAGTATCGCTGCATGATTTAGCAGTCCCTGACTTGAGAGAACCTCATTTTGCCTCTGCTAGTCCCTTGAGAGGGCCAATTTTTGCCTCTCCTAGTCCGTTGAGAGTGCCATATTTTATCTATGTTAGTCACTTAAGAGGGCCATATTTTGTCTATTAATCACTTGAGAACCATTTTTTGTCTATGTTAGTCACTTGAGAGAGCCATATTTTGTCTATGTTAGTGCCAATCACACTGCTCTCTTGAACATGTCCCAGGCGTGCTTTGTCCACAGTTCCGAGAGAGAGATCTCCAGGCAGCAAAACGACAAATTCAGTTGCCGATGGACTGAAGATGGATCTGGCATGGTTTGGCTCTCAAAGTCCAGACTAACAATACGTGAAAGTTTGTTTGGGGGGCATGGTTTTTAACTCCTCAAAGTCCAGACTAACAACACGTGACAGTTTGTTTGGGGGGCATGGTTTTTAAGTCCTCAAAGTCCAGACTAACAATACGTGACAGTTTGTTTTCGAATCCAGATTTAGCAGTCCCTGACATTTTGTTTGGGGGGCGTGGTCTTTAACTCCTCGAAGTCCAGACTTCTCAATTCCTGAAAGTTTGCTTTTGGGTCAGTTTGAATGAGAAAATTTCCTATGTCGACCAAGAAACAGTTCAAGGCTTAAAACAGCAATCAGGAGCTGCTTTCGTGATTGTCAACTGTCAACATGGAAGATGTCAGGAAAACTCAAAAAAATAAATTTCCTGTAGAGAATAGAGGGGAACATTCAGACAACTTGACGAACATGCATAGGCCACTATGATATAGTATCCATGCATAGCTATTAAGTTGATTAGCACTTGAACAGCATTCGTGCAGATAGCCATTTACTTAAGGAATAGTAACACTTCTTTTAATCTGGAGGACGGAGTCTATGCATAGCATTTAACATAGAGAATGATATCCATGTTTGATCATTAGCCTGAAGATTATGATCCATGCGTAGCCATTAATCTAGAGAATGGTAATCCATGCTTGACCATTAACCTGTAGGACATAATCCATTGCATAGCCACTATCCCAGAATTATAGCAATCTCATCCCACTCCGATATAATCCATTGCACAGCCACTATCCCAGAAGTATAGCAATCTCATCCCACTCCGATATAATCCATTGCATAGCCACTATCCCAGAAGTATAGCAATCTCATCTCACTCCGATATAATCCATTGCATAGCCACTATCCCAGAAGTATAGAAATCTCATCTCACTTCGATACAATCCATTGCATAGCCACTATCCCAGAAGTTTAGCAATCTCATCTCACTCCGACGTAATTTCAACTATATCTATTTGCTTGCAGGTGGACCGCTTCCTAGTTGCCAAGGGCGTTCACCCTGACCAGGGCGGGCGGTCGTTCTGTTTCCTGACAGACGGTCAGTGCCACATAAGGCAGTGTGTCCAGCATGAGGCATGCTCCAAGAATATGACCCTACCGTCCTACTACAACCGATTTTACGACCTGCGGAAAGAGTTCAAGAAGCGCTATGACGCGGGCCCAGTGGCGAGCATTAAGACCATGTTGGACTGTATCCTTCCGGCGTTACTCGGTCACGTGGTAGTAAATTCTGGACCACATTACTTGCTGCTTACTGCACACCGAATTTGTCAGTAATCAATTTATATGTTGAGATAAAGTAGGGTAATTTGTCAGTAATTAATTAATGTGTTGAAATAAAGTAGGGTAATGTGTTGTTGTTGTTTAATTATAATTTGGACAAAAAAAATATATATATATATTTCTGTAGTCCTGTTCTTTTACTGTATGTACTCCAAGCACTGCCGCAGATAGGACAATGTTTTCTTTCGCGACACACAAAAAAAGACTGGCTGTAATTTTTTTTTTTGCTCTGACATCATTACATGTTGTTGTGTCTGCACTGCTCTACAGGCGATATATAATTGAGATGTATTGACTTGAATAGTTGATAATGTTAATTTTGATGATGTTGATGATGATCAAAATTAATGATGATGATTGTTTTACTGAAATGATAATATTGGCAATTTGTAGAATGAAGTCAATACTTCTTGAAAAACATAAGCCATGTCATTTACTATAATAAATACTTAACCTCAATCGTTATATGATGTATTAATTTGGAAAATAGGCCGTGAAGATCCAAGGTGTTAGTTTATGTACTTTTTTTTTTGTTTTTGACTTTTGTCTTTAGTTGTAAAAGAGACTTACTCCACGAAATTTTATACAAGAGTTCCGGGAAATTTAAGAAGATATTTATTAGTACTTTTATGCACCTCGCTTCAAATAGTTCACAGAGTTCAGTTTCTGGAAGTACAGCAGTTTGACGGTAGATTTGCACGGTCACTGGAGTATGTAGACATATTGGTCGACGGGTAAGAAAGCGTTGAGAAAATAGTCCACACGTCGAATGGAGGAATGATCGTCTGCGAGAGGTAGGCTCATGTCATTTTAATTTTTGTACACTGTGTGCTTTTTAAAAATTGAGTGAATGTTTTCAGTTTTTATTGTCAACAGTAAGTTATTCTTATGCTTGCTCTTCGTATTCTTTCAAATCTTTATCATTTTTCTTCATTTTTATCACTGACCTTATCACTGACCTTATCAACATCATCAAAGGCTCAACACTGTCACCATCTTTTGTGCATTATTATTTAGTAGTTGTAGTAGTAGCAGTAGTGTAGTGTTCTTAGTTATACTTTTTATCTTGTTTAATAGGAACTCCCTAAAGTTGGGGTGAATTAAGAATTGACTTCTTTTGCAGTTCAATGCACACGACATACTTTGGATTTCAGTACACGCCTTGGTCGTGTGGTAGTGAAGCAATCCACAGACTGAATTGTACCTGTATAAGCGTACGTGCGTGTGTGTGTGTGTGATGAAAGCCCTACATTCCTCAAGAAAAGTCAAAAGAGAAATGCTTATAGGAATCATTCATGTCTAGTTTCTTTCCAAAGTCTTAAATACTGTCAAACTTGCCGGGAAAACTTTAATCACCCGCAACGGCGACTTCAATACTTGTAACAAGTTCACACCTAAAAATAGACTAACTCCATACTCTCTCACTCTCTCTCTCTCACACACACACACACACACACACACACTACTTTATTTTTACCTGGCTCTTTTGACCTCATCTATACACACATTCAGGCTCTACCCGTAAATTCATGCAACCTTTGCATTTTAAAACAATCATTTCCATGACAGGAGTGCCGTAAACAGTTTGGCGTTGACAAGGCGGATGGGTAGCAGTACAACTTAATACACCGACAGTGGCTTTCAACTTGAAGCAGGTTTTATTTGCGGACTTACTTAATCGGGTGTTGTGTGCCTAGGAATAT
This sequence comes from Sinotaia quadrata, assembly GCA_028829895.1. Classification (NCBI taxonomy): domain Eukaryota; kingdom Metazoa; phylum Mollusca; class Gastropoda; order Architaenioglossa; family Viviparidae; genus Sinotaia; species Sinotaia quadrata. The sequence continues at coordinate 131,418,079 of CM054181.1, forward strand.
TTCAAACCCTCGTTTTTGCGGTGTGTACGATGGAATTTGTCGGGTGGGTTAAAACACACCCTCCACTGAAATCAGGTCCAGGCAAACATTAGGATGTTCTCAACTGCAACCTGCAACTTAAGCACCTCACTGCACGTCCTTTCAGTACGGGGTGGGCTGCACCCGTAAGAGGTCACGCAACGTTTCTTTAGTCAGGTGTAGAGGTGTGCTGGGTGAGAGCACGTCGGAAGCCGGTATAACACACACGTGTTACTTAGTTTCAGCTAATCAGGCGTAGCTAAGTGTAGTTTAGGAAGGTGGGTCTGAACAAGAATAGAAATTGTATGCGTCAGCGTGCTTGTATGTGTGGATGTTTTTATATGTTGTACGTGTAATATATATGTATGTATATGTCTGTGTGGACGTTTTTATATGTTGTACGTGTAATATATATGTATGTATATGTCTGTGTGGATGTTTTTATATGTTGTACGTGTAATATATATGTATGTATATGTCTGTGTGGATGTTTTTATATGTTGTACGTGTAATATATATGTATGTATATGTCTGTGTGGATGTTTTTATATGTTGTACGTGTAATATATATGTATGTGTGTGTCTGTGTGGATGTTTTTATATGTTGTACGTGTAATATATATGTCTGTGTGGATGTTTTTATATGTTGTACGTGTAATATATATGTATGTATATGTCTGTGTGGATGTTTTTATATGTTGTACGTGTAATATATATGTATCTGTGTGTCTGTGCTATTTACAATTAATCTAATTAGCTACTGAAATCTATGTTCTTCATCTAAACCCGATTTTCTTTTTCTACCCATCCATGTCTTCTGGTGTTTTTTTTTTTACTTTCTCTCAACTCACTGTCTGTCACTCTCTCTCTTCCTGTCTGCGCGATTTAAAAAAAAAATAATTTCAGTGCCATGCTATTGGCTGTACACCCGCGCGCGCGCGCGTGCACGTAAACATTATTATAACTTAAATTCTTATGAGTGGTAGACAATCAGGATTGGGCGACCTAATATCAAATCACACTAAGTAAATTCTAAATATATTCTGATTTTACTGATCGTCATTTTATTTATTTAAACGGCACATCCTTAAACGTACTTTTGTGTAAAACGTATTCCTTTTTTTTTTTTAATTCGTAAATAGTGCTTTACAACTTAGATGTGGGGTAGAGATGGTCTCGTAATTTACATTACTTCCTTAGACCTGAGTGCATGACTGTACGGTCCCCGCCCATCCCCTCACCCCTATGGTGTGACGATTTAACTGATTCCTAACTTCATAACAGCGTGCCTAGATAAACGACCTCATGTGTGGTGCAATTGTAAGCAAGGCATCATTGGTCATGTAATACCGCGAGAGCCCACGAGAAGTTTGGGTAACGTGAAAAAAGAGAGAACGGAGCCAAACAATTCCCGCTTCGTAAAGGGCAAACCAGTTTTTGCTCGTTTGTACGTTTCCCTCCCTCCCTCTCCCTTAGGTTCAGATTATAGTGTGTTTAGGGTGGGGTAGAATTAACAATTAAAAAAAGTGTATTGTATTCTTTATTAATCTTTTCATAACTGCTATTCTTTTCCCCATCCACTTACACTCTCACACAAAATGCACACATGCACACACAAAATTGTGTCGATAGTAGACACTCCCACAACGGAATATCGTGGTAGTTTATCGCAGACAGTGCGAATTGACTCAATTTCACCTATCTCCTCCGAGGGTGGGGGCTGGCGGCAGGTCTTATTGGAAACTGCCCCCGAGATTACTCGGTTGCATCCTCAACTTAACGTATCTCTTTCATCGGCGTAGTGTCGCCATGTCGACTGACGGGTTGGTGTCACCGTAAATTAATTTCGGAATCCCCTTTTATTATGCTCGAAGATTAGGGGGGTCTCCTGTGCTGTCCGGTGCTTTATAGAGCAAACGAGGTGGGGGTGGGTGGGTTCGTAGCTACACGGCTATTTGTGCAAATTTCTTTAATGTCTCGGTAATAATATGTACATTAGCTCGATTTGGTCAAAGAGCCCCTTGCGAGCGTTTTATCATTCATATGCTTCAGTTTGTTAAAGCAAAAGTGTCTTGACTATATAACAAATGGATTTAATATGACGTAAAGCAGAGCGTGATGGTAGAGGCAGAGTTTGTTAAAGCAAAAGTGTCTTGACTATATAACAAATGGATTTAATATGACGTAAAGCAGGGCGTGATGGTAGAGGCAGAGTAACTTGCAGAGACGTGTTAGTAAGATGTACACATAAATAACCGTGCACTTCTCTGGAAATCCATAAGTGTCTTGAACATAATAGATGGATTTGAGATGACACAAAGTAGGGGTGCTGGAGAGTGTGTGTGGGGGTGTACTTAGTATAAGTAAGCTGACAAAGTGTACACATAAAATAATCGTGCACTTCTGTGGAAAGCCGTTCGTGTGTAGAATATCCAGTGGTGCTCGGTAGACGGCTTACCCATGGGATAATGTGATAATCTCTGTATTTTTCCCCCCACTGTAATTCCTGTGGAACCCATATCAGTGTTCAGGTGTTTGAGGTTTAAAGCGTGACTGTATGCCTATGCAATTACATTTTCAGTAAGGGAAAGACAATCTCGTACTTATAGTTTGTTTGTTGGTTGGGATTTTTTTGTGTGCTGAGTTGATTTATTTGGTGGCTTTTTTTTTTTTGGGGGGGGGGGGGCGTGGTTGTGGTGGTGGTGGCAGAACATTATGTCTCACTTCCATTCTCTTGTCAGGTATAGGTTCCGAGAAACCTGCCAGTGGTCAGCATTTGTGGAATGCTGGAGATTTTTGCTAAAGGTGTATGTGGCCATGATGGTTTGACGTCAGATGTAGGAGAGAACAGGACGGAAACGAAAACTTTTGTTGTGGGGGTTCATTTGAACGATAAGCGAGTTGTTGTTCTTCAGGAAGTCTAAACAGTGCTCAACAGTCAGCTTCACGAAAAACGTACTGTGCCAATATGTAGATATCAGAAAGAGAGAAAGAGTGAGAGAGAGATAAGAGATTGAGTGGAGATACAGAGAGAGAGAGAAATCAGAAACTGAGTTTAGATACAGTGAGAGAGAGAGAGAGAGAGATCAGAGATTAAGTTTAGAGACAAACAGAGAGATCAGAGATTGAATTTAGAGAGATCGAGCGATCAGAAATTGAGATTAGAGACAGAGAGAGATCATAGATTGAATTTAGAGACACGCAGAGAGAGAGAGAGAGATCAGAGATGGAGTTTAGAGACACACACGGAGAGAGAGAGAGATCAGAGATGGAGTTTAGAGACAGAGAGAGAGAGAGATCAAAGACAGTTTAAAGACAAAGAGAGAGATCAAGATTGAGTTTAAAGAGACAGAGAGAGATCAAAGAGAGAGTGTGACCAGTGCCTGGCGTTTCGTAGTCGTGGCTGTAATGGAGAAGACATGTTGGTATGTCAGCGTCATTCTTTGTTGTGTCAGGTCCAATCGACTTTGATGTCAGCGCTGTCGTTTACTCGCTATCCTGTGAACACACTTACCAGCTTTAAATGACGTATGCTCTCGTGCCCAGTCAGTCACCTGAATGTCACGCCCCCAGAAGTGTTTTATGATGACTTCTTCAGTCTTTTGAACAACTCCCGGATACTTCGTGCTACTTACCTACCTTTCACGGAAGTAGATAGATTAAAAATAGGCGGAAGTGAATATGTTACTGAAATAGCATATGATGATTAATAGATTGGTTTTGCGAGTAGGTGGAAGTCCATGACTGTTGTTGTTTTGTTTTTTTTTAAAGTAGAAATTTAATTCAAATGACTGTTAATTTTGTCAGTAGGAGCTTAGAGTATGTGATCATTAGTTTTATTTGGATGGGGGTTGAAATTGCAGAAGGTGGCTTAAAATATCATTATGTATGAGTTCATTTGTGTGCGTGCGTGAGTGTATGAGAAAGAGAGCGTGGTTTTCAATGTTGGGGTGTGTATGTATGGTTATTTAGTTTGAGGGGTTTTGTATATGTGGTCATTTAGTTTGAGGGGTTTTGTATGTGTGGTCATTTAGTTTGAGGGGTTTTGTATGTGTGGAAATCAATTTCTGCTGCTGACCTAAACCACTGTAAAGTAAGCATGGTAGGTCCCAGTGATGAACACTATACTGATTTGTATTTTTTAAAATGTAAAAGTAAGCTACTTTTCTTAATAAGCCCTTCAACATTGATCACTAGTGTTTTGACACGATGCGGTGAATTCACACTTAGCATCTATTCAGGAAGTTTTAATAGCATGATGGGAGACAACCCAGCCGTCAGTCCGCGAAAACATCGTCTTATCACGTTTCTGGCATGTCACTGCCGGTGTTTAAGACCAGCCAGCTCTCTTAAGACGGAAAGGGACAGAACCGGAAATGGCTAAATAGCAAGTCCAACGGTGATTGTAAGCGTTTAAAAATATGGTAAAGGAGAAATGTAGGGGGTGGGGATGGGAGGTGCAGACCTAGCCTAAAATATAATTCGACACTCTTCTGCAAATCTAGATGTGGTTTTTTTTTATAATCCTAACAGTTCCGTCAAACTGACACTAACCATTGCCTTCACGGATCTAAATAATTAATTAACTAATTAATTTAGAAAAGTTAATATGTGAAGACTGAAGACTGAAGATGATGATGCCTCCTTTAATCTAAACAAGCTTGTGCTACCTAGCTTCAATCTGAACAAGATTTTGTTGCTTAACTTCAATCTGAGCAAAGATTTTTGTTGCCTAGTTTCAATCTGAGCAAGATTCTGATGCCTAGCTTCAATCTGAGCAAGATTCTGATGCCTAGTTTCAATCCGAAGGAGCAAGACTACCTGTGCTCTCTGTTAGTTTCTTAAAGCCTTGTCTCATAGGATGACCTGAGGAAGTATTGACCTCTGTTTCCTTTATATATAAATATTATTTGTTGGTTTTGTTTATGTCGTTATATAATTGATGTCAATTTACTTAATATTATTATTTACGATATGTATCTATGGTTACAGATTTTTGTTTAAAGATCATCTCAAAGCATGTTATTTTCGACTGAAATAAGAAATAGTGTATATATATGTATGTGTGTGTGTGTGTTTGAAATATCCAGACGTCAGAAAAAAGAAGACAGTATATTGACAATGGGAGCGCGAGAACAATAGAACAGGAATAAGAGAACATTAGAAAAGGAGTTAGAGAGATTTAGGACAGGAGTGCGAGAATAATAGAACAGGAGTGAGAGAACTGTAGAACAGGAGTGCAAAAACAATAGAACAGAAGGGCGAGAACAGCAGAACAGGAGTGCAAAAACAGTAGAACAGGAGTGCGAGAACAGTAGAACAGGAGTGCGAGAATAATAGAACAGGAGTGCAAAAACAATAGAACAGAAGAGCGAGAACAGTAGAACAGGAGTGCAAAAACAGTAGAACAGGAGTGCAAACACAGTAGAACAGGAGTGCGAGAACTGTATAACAGGAGTGCAAAAACATTAGAACAAGAGTGCGAGAACATTAGAACAGAAGTGCAAAAACATTGGAACAGGAGGGCGAGAACATTAGAACAGGAGTGCGAGAATAATAGAACGGGAGTGCGAGAACAGTAGAACAGGAGTCGAGAACATTACAATCAGTCAGTTTAAACTAACCACCAAGCTAACGACTGTCTTCAGAGCTGGACTTCTCTCTTTGTCTTCAAAATTCAAAAGTGAACAAGAAAATCCTCTTCTACAAGTAAACTCCTTAAACTCAGCCCAGTGGCTAGTCTCGTTCTCATAAATCATAATCATTGGATAATAAAAAAATAAAAAAATTGCTCACTCAGTTTGCACTAGGTTAGAAAATCTTGACTATTCTTCCCTTAGGCTGTTTACTTCAAACTCAGACACTTTCAAAATAACACCATAAGGAGGCCTAAGTTCGGGTCACTCTGACAATTTAGCAACTTTAATAACAATTAAAATTAAAAATAGGGAGGGGCAAATTTACTTTGTCGCATATAGATAGATAAGCCTTAAGTTAGAAGGTTTAGAGGATTAAAACATTTGTATATATAGATAGAAGGTTTAGAGGATTAAAACATTTGTATATATAGATATGTCCTAACTTAGAAGGTTTAGTGGATAAAAGACATTTGTATAGATAGATATGTCTTAGAAGGTTTAGTGGACAACAGACATTTGTATAAATAGATATGTCTTAAGGTAGAATGTTTAGTGGGTAAAAAAGACATTTGTATAAATTAATATGCCTTAAGTTAGAAGGTTTAGTTGATAAAAGACATTTGTATAAATAGATGTCTTAATTAGGAAGGTTTAGTGGATACTAAGACATTATGCAAGTTTCAGCTCTCCTCAAGTCGTTTACGTTGCTGCCGGCGATCAGTCTTATCAGGTGCTTGTCTTTTCTTCTTCATTTTCTCTGCATCGCCCATCTCTTTCACTCGGCCTTCAGGTCGAGCAAGTTTTCCTTAGACGTTCCGCAAATCTGATATGTGTGATGCTAAGTTTGGTCAGACATTCAAAAGTCAGTTGTTCAACTAGTTCTGTCACAGTCGTCCACAGAGCACTTTTGTTGCCGTCGTATTTGTTGTTGTTTAATGTCGGAAAGTTTTATTAGGTAATAAAAAAAAAACCCAGGAGAAATGAGTGAGTGAACTTATACCTAAACATGCCGGCATCTTTTGAGAAATGAGTGAGTAAACTCATACCAAAAGCATGTGAGGTAAAAGGATGGGGACGGGCTGAGTGGAATCTTCCCGGTTGTTGCAGTTGTTGGACAAGCTAGTCTTGTCCGGTCCAACAACTTTAATTCTTGTGGCTACATGTCCGATATATATCAAGATGCATGTCTTATCGAACTATTATTATTAAATTGAATAATTATCATTTAGCGTTTCCCTATTCTTGTAAGCTGAACACAATCAGACACTACTTAACCGTTACTGATTCTAAAATTCAACTTAGTAATTAGTGTTTATGGTTTCTATCCATTCCATTTGCCCGTTCGATGCCAGACATCTTAAATTGCTTCTTTCATTAACGCCTTTATTGATTCAGTCACATTCTCTCTCTCTATCACACACACACACACACACGCGCGCGCGCGCACACACACACGCGCACACACACACACACGCACACACACACGCACGCGCACACACACTCACACACACACGCACGCACACACACGCACGCACACACACACACGCACACACACACACACACACACGATGATGTAAAAATAACTTTAAATCACCTATCGGTAACATCATTTACTTCCAGTACCTGAACCCAAATGGAACTTTAATTATGCGACCGGACCTACATTAACTTTTTAAAAGGGAAACTCTGACTTCAAAACCCGTATGGGAGGAAAAGCCACGTTTAGTTGTGAGCAAACTTGACCTTAAGCGGTGGAAACGCTACTTTAGTTAAGTAATCCGACCAACCGTTGATTTTACTTGCGTTTAACTTTAATCAGCCATGGAAATAAACTTTCGCTTTTCGCCCTCCCCCCCCCCTCTCCCCATTCCCATAGTAGCATCAGAAATAACCGAGTTTGAACGCCGAGTGACCACGCCCTTCCCCTAAGATCCGCTTTCCCCTTCCTTACCAAACTCCCTCCGACCACCGGTGATGGGTATTAACAAAAACTTCCAAGTCTTTACCGCGTGTCCTCTACCGACAAGCCATCTATATTTTTCTATTTCAATCACGTGATCTTTACACGTTAGTCTTACTTCCGATAGCAGCCGCCATCTAGGCCATAACGCTTCCGGTAGCCAGCCAGCAGAAATTATTACTAATAAAAGTAATAGTGAATTGAAATAAATTATTACTAATAAAAGTAATAGTGAATTGAAATAAATTATTACTAATAAAAGTAATAGTGAATTGAAATAAATTATTACTAATAAAAGTAATAGTGAATTGAAATAAATGCGTGCGTGCGTGCATACGTAGTCAGCAAGACTGTCCCGAATTTCATAGGATACCTTCATGCCCAGAGGATTTAATTGATCTGAGTCACTGCGTAGAGTTGGTGACCTCACTCGGATATCAGTAAAAGTGCAGGTATATGCTGAATACATCTGAAAAGTCTATAACTAGTGTCAGTGACGTCACACGCATCAGTAGAAGTTAAGGTACATACAGATGTGTCTATAAATAGTGGTAGTGACGTCATACAGTCATCAGTAAAAGTATAGATGTATACTGAAAACTTCTGAAGTTTACAGCGATAATTAATGATGCCACACATATATCAGTAGCAGTGGAGGTAAATACTGAATACATCTGAAAGCTATAACTAGTGTCGTGACGTCACACAGAGATCAGTAGAAATGCACGTATACGTATAATGAACACGTCATAGTCACGTTCACAAACGTCCCTAAGCAATATGTATTGCTTATAGCAACAGTTCGCCTTTACAAGGTCATGCTGATTTCATGCACAGTATGTGGGAGTGTTTTATATTAATGTAATTACATTCTTGCGATTACTGGAACACATGTCTGGCGTCGAAACCTTGCTGCTTTATTTATATCGTTTCCCTTCTTCTTTTTTTTCTAACAGCTATTAAATATTTAAGATTATAAATTGTATTTGAAATCTCTCCACGGAGGGGCGTGTTATTCTGTCCAGTTGTGGCCAATTCAGTTCAGTCTTGTAACTTGTCTTCGCTCTACGTTGTCAGCCAAGCAGAGAGAAATAAAGTTATCTACCTTTACAAGTTCCTTCTCTGTTGCTAGCTGTTATTTTATAATTAATTTGTGTGTTTGTTTTAAAAATAATGCAAACTCTTACAAAAATTATTATTGGCAGATCAAAAGAGAAATTTACATTTACACACGTGGTGGAGTGTTTGTATCAGTTTGCAGAATTAAAAAAGAAATCCAGACGGTAATTTTACTCTCACACTTGAAATCGATATGTATCATAATCAAAACATTATCACACTGCAGATGTTTGATCGATTACGTCAATGGGTAATTTATTTCCTCAGGATTATAGAAGGGGTATTACCACGAGATTACAACACGCATGTACGTGTGTCTGTGTGAAACATAACGATGTGCGAAGAGAGACGGCGGCGTCCAAACTAAAAGCTCACTTACTCACTGCTGACTACGTCTTGTCTCCCTTGACAGTCAGCGACGTCGGTTTGGCATTTTAGCTGTCGTAACTGCTTCATTGAATAGCTCGTAGTCTAGGTAGGGAGAGCATTTTAGCTGTCGTAACTGTTTATTGCAAGACAATACTTAAAGGATTAGCTCGTAGTCTAGGTTGGGAGAGCATTTTAGCTGTCGTAACTGTTTATTGCAAGACAATACTTAAAGGATTAGCTCGTAGTCTAGGTTGGGAGAGCATTTTAGCTGTCGTAACTGCTTCATTGAATAGCTCGTAGTCTAGGTAGGGAGAGCATTTTAGCTGTCGTAACTGCTTCATCGCAAGACAATACTTAAAGGATTACCTCGTTGTCTAGGTTGGGAGAGCATTTTAGCTGTCGTAACTGCTTCATTGAATAGCTCGTTGTCTAAGTAGGGAGAGCATTTTAGCTGTCGTAACTGCTTCATCGCAAGACAATACTTAAAGTAATAGCTCGTAGTCTAGGTTGGGAGAGCAGCGCGGCGTAACTCGCTCTGCACTAGTCTGGCACCTTGTCATCCGCGCTTTTTTTTTTCAAACGTTGTTCTTGCTCGAGGTGGAACTACAAGGAGAGTCATTGTTTGAGTCAGTGGCAAGGTGAAGACAAGATATAATATCAGCTGACAAACATTTGCATTGGATGTCATCGTGAGTTTGTGGATGTGTGCATACATGCGTGTGTATTTGTGTGTATGTTTCATTTTGGCGCCTCATTAGATGTTACGATGCTTGTCGCCATGCATTTATATATGTCCATCCCTCCCTCCCTGTTTGTTTGTTTGTTTGTTTGTTTGTTTGTTTGTTTGTTTGTTTGTTTGTTTGTTTGTTATAACGAGCGTTCGGAGAGTAGTAGAATAGTGAAGTTGGTGCAGAAAACGAGTCACCAATTTTAAAAATTCATTTACACAATTCGTGAAAGCACTCTGACCTCGTACACCGAGGGTCTGTTGAGATTTGCGCTGAAATCACATTTGCCCAAAGACCACTCTCGGACGTTGTGGATTTCATGTCCAATAGACTGCTTTTTTTTTTTTTTTTACATAGATTGGACAGAGTTAACACATGTGAACTCCACACTCATCTATACACAAATCAGCAGTAAATGAGTGGATGGAAGGTTGGTGGACGCGTAGTTAGATTAAATGAGTGGACGGAAGGTTGGTGGACGCGTAGTTAGATTAAATGAGTGGATGGAAGGTTGGTGGACGCGTAGTTAGATTAAATGAGTGGATGGAAGGTTGGTGGACGCGTAGTTAGATTAAATGAGTGGATGGAAGGTTGGTGGACGCGTAGTTAGATTAAATGAGTGGATGGAAGGTTGGTGGACGCGTAGTTAGATTAAATGAGTGGACGGAAGGTTGGTGGACGTGTAGTTAGATGGATAGTGAAAGAATAGAACTCCAATAAAAATATTAATCAGTCGGCGTCGTTTATTTTTCGGTGGAATTTAGTAACCGTTCTCCTTTGCCGGTTTTTTTTTTCAACACGAACTCCGCCTCTTGAGCGTCCTATCGGTAGTGTCAACCATGACGGGCCTTGGGGGCTGCCCGGAGCCACGCCGAGCCACCATATCGTGACAGGAAGTCCATCCGTCACTCATACATATTTATGCGATAAAGCCGTTTTACTGTCTGTGAGTGCATCCTCAAGCAAAGTTGCCTTTTACTTCTACGTGACATGTCCCCCTAACTAACTGTGTCCTCCCACCCACCCTCCTAGATTCTGACAAGGAAGTCTATTGGTCATTTGTTATGAAATAGAGAATTTAGGGTCACAACTCCTTAACTGTTATGTCAGACGACCCTGAGACATTTTGAATGTGAAAATATTTATGCTTCAATAAAATCGTATCCATTAATAGTAATTTGTTTTGTTTTTCAAAAAGCAGACATGACTACGTTATTTGATAAAATGGGAGCAAAAGTTTAAAAGAAAGAAAAGAAAGCTGACATATATAAAACAGTTTTATGTTTTTTTCCCGTCATGGCGATTTCATGTCGGAGAAAAGAGTGAATCTCTCAAACGGACGTGATATATGCAGCCGGAAGTGTCGATGTTTTCCTGCAAAATGGCGTGCAATGTCCAACACTTAATGATGAAGAAAATCAGTACTTTTCATTGTTTTTTCTTTTCTTTTTTTTCTTGGTTCTTCTTTGTTATTTTCTTGTTTTCGAACGAAAATAAATTGATCCGACCAGAGAAAGAAAGATTCAACATATTTAACGTAGCAAGCTTGCTTTAGAACCACCTCTCCAAAATTTCATTTTTGTTACATATCTACTTCTTATTTATGTAGGGGGCGCTTTCGGCTTCCGCCGCTTTCGCGACATACATATCTACGCCATCGGGCTTCCCTTTTATACAGACTTGTCCTTGTTGTTGAATGTGGGGAACGCTTCCGGCTTCCGCCGCTTTCGCGTTTGGAGGGGGGGGGGGAGAGGGAGGGGGGGAGACTTGTCCTCAAGGGCCACAATCCTTTTATACAGACTTGTCCTCAAGGGACACAACCCTTTTATACAGGCTTGTCAGTAGCGTAAGGGGCGCTTCCGGGTGAGGGGGTTGTGGGGGGAGAGGGAGGGTGACTTGTCCTCAAGGGCCACAATCCTTTTATACAAACTTGTCCTCAAGGGCCACAACCCTTTTATACAGAACTTGTTTCAGTTCAGTATAGCCCCAAGGTCAAATTAGGTCGGTACTAAGACTTGTTTTCAAGGGCCACAATCCTTGCACTTGTACTGTTTCTCTCTTATCAGGCAGGTAAGAAATCGTGTTCCGTTCCTCTGCGAGAAAAAAATATGACGGTCTTCTTTTAAATGGCAATTTTTTTAATTTTTTTTTTGGTGGGGGGGAGATAAGATGAATTTGTTTAGCTCATTTGGATATAAAATACACAGGATATATTATTTCTTAGCTAGGTTAATTCTGCTTCATATTCAGGTTGACAGTTTTAACGTATATGCATCAAGTTTATTTATTTATAAAAATAAATAATTTGTTTGGTTTGTTTGTTTTTTAAAATTTTTTTAAGAGGTATTATTGTTAGTTCCTAATACCAGCCATATAACTTTTGTCAGAATTCTTGGGCAAGCTTAACGGTTCATTTACAGTTTTCAAGGACAGTTATACGCGTGTACACATAGCAAGCTAGCATAATTATTTGTTGACTTCTGTGTAATGGACTGCAATCACCAGACCGTGTCACGCTTTAATGGTTTCATGAAACGTAGGTAGCCGTTGTCCTGATTTCATAAAGTCTGCGGGCGCTTGCTGCATGAATTACATTCTCCCAAAGACGCACAAATTGCAGGGACGGACTGTTGAGACCGGCTTAAAATTGGTCCTTCAGGACCCATCATACATTTGCCGTGACTTTTCTTTACTTCCGTAAGAGTGCAGGGTCTGTTGAGATTTTCGTAAGAGTGTAGGGTCTGTTGAGATTTTCGTAAGAGTGTAGGGTCTGTTGAGATTTCCGTAAGAGTGTAGGGTCTGTTGAGATTTGCGCTGAAATCACATTTGCCAAAAGTGCAGTAGGAAATAAGTTAGACTTGGCGGGCTGATAACCCCCCCCCTCCCCAAACCTCCCCCACTACCCCGTCTATTTCCCCTCTCCATGACCGTTAACTAATCATGTTAGTTAAGTTTTCTTTCCTTAATAGTATACTTGGCTTTTGGTCGGTCATTAAAAGTATGGAATGTGTCCAGCTCTGGTCCATGGTCATCTCTAGGTCTTGTTCAGATATTACTGATACTGCTGATGATGACGATCATTGGTGATTGTGGTGAGTTGTGATACTGTCTAAAGCGAAATTGCAAAGTGAATTAGAAAAAAAAATGTTTTAATTTATTTTATGAATGGTACTTATTATTATCCTTTACACAATTCCCCATCCCCCGCGAAAATCTGGTCGGAGTATCTTTTTAAATTTCAACTTCTTTAAAATTAATTTCGTTTTTTTATTTTATTTATTTATTTTTGGTGGTGGTAGTGTTTTGTCTTTTCATTTTCACAACTGACATTCTTTTTGAAAGACACAAGATGCCGCCAGTTATATCTGTTAATGGAATACAGAACAACCGTGTCCCAAGTCTGATAGTTTAATGCTTGGTGTCTCCTTTGAAGCAATTCGAATGAAATCGTTTGGCTGTGATTTTCATTGCTGTCTGGCTGTAGATGTAGAGAAGGAGGGGGGGGGGGGGGGAAGATCGTGTTTTACAACGCACTTAGACATCGTAGAGATGCGTTATGGTTTCCCGGGCTGCATTTTTGTCAAGGTGGGCTCCATCGCGATGGTGATACTTTTTTCATGACCGTTTTATCGCTCTTTGTGAAACACACACACACACACACACACACACACACACACACATACACACACACATACACACACACATACACACACACACACACACACACACACACACACGTCGACATTTTATTCACAAAAAGCTTGGTTTTGCACCAATGGGTTGAAATGCACACGTTTGAAAATGGGCGTCTTGAACGAACCAGGGTTATTAAGTGCAAATTAATCTCTGCATGTCGCTCCTGCTCGCCTCCTCCCAAGTGTCGAAATTAATTAGCTTTAAATAAGTGCTACATGAACTGCAGAATGTCGAAATTAATTAGCTTTAAATAAGTGCTACATGAACTGCAGAATGTCGAAATTAATTAGCTTTAAATAAGTGCTACATGAACTGCAGAATGTCGAAATTAATTAGCTTTAAATAAGTGCTACATGAACTGCAGTATGTCGTGTTTATTTCAACTTAAGGACGGCGTCGGGTGTCGACAAGAAAGATACACCCGATCCGGCAGTAAAATCACCTCCCTTCATCATCTCTGGGCACCAGCCCCCGCCCCCCCCCCCAATCAGTAACAAATAAAACCTAGATAAGTTTGCTTTGCTCTAAGGACACCCCGTAGTCTAGCACTTACCCCATTATACTTGACTTTCTGGCTGCGGGAAACCGTTATGGTGACTTTTTACTATTTATTCCTTTTAAAATTTAATTCGTGTTTTCAGAGATGGCGGCTCTATCAGCGAACGACGTGAGCGCGCTAGTCTGATCTGGGAACGAAATACTTTGCCATAATTCTAATTTGGATCTAACAAATACTTTTCATTAGATGCTGCTAGATTCTCCCCATCCTCTACTTTTCCTTAATATTCTTTGCCGTTGGTGAGCGGCGCCGAAATGTATCTTAATTTATACCCCCTTCCCCCCGTTCCCTGTTTTCCCCTTGCTGTTTATGAGATTCCGCTTAACTATCTAGCTATTAACCCTTGATAAACTTTGACCCTCTGACGCCGTGGCCTTAAGTGTCATTTGTGTATTACTACTTGTTCACTTCATCTTATCAGTTGTAACAGTTTAAGCCAGCTATCGTCTGCTTTGGCATATTTCGAGCAGCAGCGATATTTCGTTGATTTCTTCAGTTCAGCCAGGGGCAGCTAATTTAGCACACCACACACGCCAAAAAGTCTTTTTACTTATTGCCTTGACTTTTAGTAGAGCTAATTTAGCACACCACACACGCCAAAATCAGTCTTTTTACTTATTGCCTTGACTTTTAGTAGAGCTTGTCACTACGAGATCTTAACAAAATGTTCTATACGAATCTGAATCGGCATTGGATAGTTGTCAACTTGACCTCGCTGACCTCACTGTGTTCCCCGAGCTCACGAATCGCTGTGTGTGTGTGTAGGGAGTAGGGGCGGGGGGCAAATACATTCTGCCGACCTGGCACTCGGGCGAGAACGGGTGAAAGTAATGCATTGAGTTCTCTCACAAAGGCCACCGAGCTTTAACTCTTTGAGGCCTCGTCACGTCTCCAGGTGGTAGTATATACAGCAAGCATTGTGCTTGCACTCTATTCAGCGTCACGCCTGACTGCGTACGAGTGGAGTGCAGGCCAAAATGGACTCCTGCTGTCAATAGAGCAAGTTCCAGTCATTCACAGGCACGGGTAGTTCGGCGAGCCGGGTAATCCCGGAACGTGAACCCGCTTGGAAAAGGGCGTTGCAGTGGGAAAATCTCTCAACAAGCGCGCGCGCACGCAAACTCCCATCCGCAGTAAACAGCATCATTGGTCATTTAATTAACAGTTTTAACAGTTTGGTGACGTCATATGACAGTGGCACAGATTCCAAGCACGCCTGTCCTTATCTTGAGATTAGGTTTACTAAGTATATATTACCTAATGATTGTGGTTTCCATGGTAACGGAGTGTGTTCGCGTAGCGGGAGTAGGGCGTGCCTAGACCTAGATAAGTGCCTCACTATCTCTTCTCACTAGAGTGCCAGAATTCACAACCGTCAACACCATCATAACCGTGCATCCACGACCGTCAACACCATTATAGCTCTGCATCCACGACCGTCAACACCATTATAGCTCTGCATCCACGACCGTCAACACCATTATAGCTCTGCATCCACGACTATGGTAACACATACAAGCGACTGAACAACAATGATGTGGAAGTAAGTACTCACACACACACACACACACACACACACACAACCTCCATACCTCCACATATAAATGCACACACGTACGATCACTCCACGTCTACAAACTCGTCCATAAGCATCTACATCCACATAAGCACATAAGCACCTACATCCACATACCTTCAACATCTGTTCCTAATCAGACGTATGACCAAATGAGGATTTTTCTTCTGTTAAATTGCATGCCATAGAAAGTTTGGAAATTAAATGTAAGTATGTTACCCGTATGTTTGGCCGTCATGTCACTGTGCTTTCCTTCAGTAAGTTCATTTATCACCAGTCTTTCCTTCAGTAAGTTCATTTATCACTGTGCTTTCCTTCAGTAAGTTCATTTATCACCAGTCTTTCCTTCAGTAAGTTCATTTATCACTGTGCTTTCCTTCAGTAAGTTCATTTATCACCAGTCTTTCCTTCAGTAAGTTCATTTATCACTGTGCTTTCCTTCAGTAAGTTCATTTATCACCAGTCTTTACCTCGGTGAGTTTATCTGCAAACATGCGTTCAGGAACTTTGACTAAGTTTGACTAACTTTGACTAATCTTTGACTGAGATTATATTTTTGACTCTTTATTTCTCCAGGAATTTGAAACGATTTTGCCAATATTTAGCAACTTTCACACTTACTCTTAAGCAGGTCGCGGATTTTTAATTTAAAAAAATTGTGTGATTTAAGTGATCACATGATTTAATTAATAATAATACAGTTTATAATAATAATGGCAGTTTGTAGACGGAATAGAAGTACATGTAGTGCATTATTAAGTAATTGAGTAATTATTAATTCTTCCTCTTCCTTATACTTAATTTATTTCTAGCTCATTTTATTTCCGTAATATTTTGTATGTTTGCCGCGTGTTTTTCTTTCCAACCGACGTTTGCTAAAATGCTTAATTTGTGTTTATAAAAAATATATTGCTTGTTTGTTTTCAACTAACGTGTTTTAACATCTTATATAAAATAAACATATTGTTCCTTTATTTTTAATTGACGTTGTCAAACAGAATTAATTAATTTGTTATATAGAATAAATGTGCCAAGGAAGATCCTGGAGAGCTAGAGTCTAGGTGACAAATCATCTTTTAATTGTAAACATTGCCAATACGAAAACTGTATAGTATATAAGATACACTTGTATCCATAGTAATATGTCAATACGAAAATTGTATAGATTCACTTGTATAGTAATATGCCAATATGAAAATTGTATAGATACAATTGTATCCATAGTAATATGCCAATATAAAAATTGTATAGATACACTTTTATCCATAGTAATATGCCAATATGAAAATTGTATAGTATATAAGATGCACTTGTCCATAGTAATATGCCTAAGAAATACAAATAGTAATGGCCATAACAGCTCGCTATCTCCATAATAATATCCACATTTTTAATAGCACTTTTAGAAATTTCATTGACAATTTATCAATAGCATTTTGTATAGTGGTATTTCTATTAATACTAACAGTACTTTTCGTGATAATAGGTCAGAAGTATCCATTAGTAGTAGCCATAGACACCATGGCAACGTATCCCCTAACCATGAAATCGAAAGTGTTCGACTTGAGCGCTTTTGACTGGTTGGAGGCAAGGTGTCTCCATGCTTTTGACTGGTTGGAGGCAAGGTGTCTCCATGCTTTTGACTGGTTGGAGGCAAGGTGTCTCCATGCTTTTGACTAGTTGGAGGCAAGGTGTCTCCATGCTTTTGACTGGTTGGAGGCAAGGTGTCTCCATGCTTTTGACTGGTTGGAGGCACGGTGTCTCCATGCTTTTGACTAGTTGGAGGCAAGGTGTCTCCATGCTTTTGACTGGTTGGAGGCAAGGTGTCTCCATGCTTTTGACTGGTTGGGGGCAAGGTGTCTCCATGCTTTTGACTAGTTGGAGGCAAGGTGTCTCCATGCTGTGTAAGAATGCTAATAGCTTCTCGCCCTTGGTGGGTTGTAGACTTGCCGTACTTGACAGACCATTTTCTCCCCACTCCCTCCGCACACTCTGCCACCCATAAAGTCAGTCCACTTAGTCCACGCCGATCTTCACGCTCGTTAGTCACGTGACAAGCGGAGACGTTATCACGTTAACGGGTTTCCTACGGTTTTAAGCGGGGATTCCTGACTTATTACTTATGCATTTATTTTTGTACGCATTTAAACTATAAACTTTTCACCTACCCACACACACACACACATATATAATTTATAATCAAGTTCATATGCATAAATCATCACAAAAATGAGAGTGGAGTTTTAGATAAATAATTAAAATCAATGTACATAACCTTTTTTCAGTTGCACTAACACGTGTTCACAATTACACAGTTTGCAACAAGTCACTTTCTTTTTTAGGTGACAGTGCCACGTGACCCTTCTAGGCATGTTACACAACTGTTCCAGAATCTTTGATGCGCTTTTCCAGCACGCCTTGGAAAATTGTCCCGAATTTCCCTTGCACTATCAAGCACATCAGGAGGAATGTTCCCAAATTTTCATGTATGCTACTCAGTACACCACGAGTTATGTCCAAAATAATCTTTTGTGAATTCTTGAGACCTAACTCAAGCCACCATTTTCAATGTATTGGCTCTCGAATTCACAGGAATCAACTTACAGCAACGTGTTGTACTGATATGTTCGATGATAGTGTTGCTTACACACACCATAGTGATCAGGTAGAGCACGGTAGTCAATGTGGTTTGAAGCACATCCAAGTATCAAACAAAAATGGCATGCTTCTCTCTGCAAAAGTGAAATTAAGGAAGAGCTCTATTTCAGTCATATTTCATGAATACAATAGTTTACTTACATATTATGGTTAACAGTCCATGAATACAGTCGTTTACCCATGCATTATAAATAAACAAGTCACTAAATGCAGATTCTGATACAGTATCAAAATGTACAAGTCCATGAATATAGTATCTGACAGATGTCAAAATAAACAAGTCACTAAATGCAGATTCTGATACAGTATCAAAATGTACAAGTCCATGAATATAGTATCTGACAGATGTCAAAATAAACAAGTCACTAAATGCAGATTCTGATACAGTATCAAAATGTACAAGTCCATGAATATAGTATCTGACAGATGTCAAAATAAACAAGTCAATGATTAAAGCAACTGACACGTGTCAAGACAAGTCATTGAATATAATGTCATACATGATGCCATAATAAACCATTACTTAACATGCGTGTCAAAATAAGCAACTCATTAAACACAGCAGACAGCGTTTTAACAAAGTCGATGAATATACCCGACACAGTGTATGAATAATTAATCAGGTCAACGATACATGCCTGACACAAGTGTCAAAATAAGCCAGTCCAGAGGTGAATGATCTCACCTGCTGGACAAGGTCAAATAACAACCGTCAATTTCAGCCACTGATCAGGCAGAGTGGGCAAGTGCGCTTGTCAAGCAGGCTCTTGGGTCTGTTTGAAGAGACAAAAGTTTGCTGCTTTGATAGTAAGACATGTAATCTCGACTAGCACCTTAATGTGAGATAAACAAAGCTTTCGGGGGTAATTTTCGTATCTTATCAAACTAATTATCCCCCTCTCTCCCTAGTGTACTCACTCATTTGATAGTTAAAATCCAATTAAGCTTATCCTCCAACAATGTTAAACAAGAGGCCATGCCAATTGGTATGTTGTGATTTTAGTTCTGAGCAAAACGCAAGAGGCTATGCCAATTGGTGTACTGGAATTTTAATTCTGGGCAAACTTCACCTGCATGTTTTAATCTTAAAACAGAAAGTAAAACTAAATTTAAAATACGTCCGTATATAGCAACTCCCCTAACATGCGATTGTTCTCACGCGTTGTTACCTACATGCTGTTGTTTTCACGCGTTTTACACTAACACGGTTGTTTTCACGCGTTGTTACCTACATGCTGTTGTTTTCACGCGTTTTACACTAACATGATTGTTTTCACACGTTTTACACTAACATGGTTGTTTTCACGCGTTTTACACTTACACGTGGGGTTCTTTTTAATTTTATTGGCGACATTTAACCGAGTAAGTGGTCTTGTTTTTCTCGTGATGAGCAATGATGACTCTAGAGGATTTTGACAACAATCATTGGAGCGTTTTCAAGAGATGATACTCAGAAAGACTTTGACGTCATTTGTAGCGTTTTCAAGAGATGATACTCAGAAAGACTTTGACGTCATTTGTAGCGTTTTCAAGAGATGATACTCAGAAAGACTTTGACGTCATTTGTAGCGTTTTCAAGAGATGATACTCAGAAAGACTTTGACGTCATTTGTAGCGTTTTCAAGAGATGATACTCAGAAAGACTTTGACGTCATTTGTAGCGTTTTCAAGAGATGATACTCAGAAAGACTTTGACGTCATTTGTAGCGTTTTCAACGAAAGGTGTCACGTGGACGTTCTTTATCTGAGAGTATATTTCTGTTCGGTGGCATCTCTCTTTCTCTCGGTCTCTCTTTCTCTCGGTCTGTCTGTCTGTCTGTCTGTCTGTCTGTCTGTCTGTCTGTCTGTCTCTCTCTCTTTCTGTTGATCTTTATATTCAAGGGTTATCTCTTGTGTCTGTTTTCCTGGGCATTTGAGTGAGAATGCCTTTGTATCTTGTTGATCCCTCAGTATTTCTGATCTGCCTCTATCGCTTTCTTTCTCACTTACTCTTAAGACTTTGTGTAAATGTGTGTGTGTGTGTGTGTGTGTGTGTGTGTGTGTGTGTGTGAATGCTCTCTGTGCGGCACTGTTTTATATCTGTGTTGGAGGATGTCAGAAGAGTGCATTGAGGAGATGTAGCTCTCGGCCTTCCTAGTACTCCTAAAATGTACACTTGCCCTGTGTGCCTTGCATTCACAAGTCTCTATGACTACAGACGAATGTTCAGATCTACCATTACTTTTGTCGTTCGTCACTGTTTTCTTAACAGCCAGCAGTGACCACGTAAACACAACAAACAAAGATTTTTGTCCGTGTTCTTTGCAGCGCCACCTGCGAATACTGTCTTTCTTACAGTTGTAGCAGTTTGTTTACACGTGACTGTAACCAGGTGAAAGTGAGTGTCTGTATCGTCACACACTTTTCATCCTTTGCTATCTGTACATCAAACTGTGCGCCGTGTTCTGAATCTTTCGATCTGTTGTCTTCCCAGGAAAAAAACAAAACTGAACGTTAACTGGCAGCAGTGCACTTTATATCTTCCTTCCCGGCATTCTTTTCAATAGTAGCAGTGTCATATTGAACGTTCATTCTGTCCTGAGGTGTGACATGTCTCCAAATTTCACCCACTTCTAACGATGTAAAATTTAATTTTGGCCCTCAAACGTAAGCTGTCTGTCCTTAGGTAGTAGTTTTCATAGTAGTTATTTAAAACAGACTGTCAACACTTACCCAGTATTTATTGTAACGACATAAACAGACTGTCAACACTTACCCAGTATTTATTGTAACGACATAAACAGTATGCCAACACTGACCTTAGCACTTATACCTGAAACGAGAAAAACAGAATGTTTTTACGAACATAAGTTCTCACTTGTAATCTCTTAAAACATCAACACATATTGTTCTAATCTGGGTTTTTTTTAAAGTATGTTTGTGTTCGCCTGCCTGCATGTGTGTGTGTGTGTGTGCGCGCGCGCGCACGCGCTCGCGCTTGTATTCGTGCACGCGCATACATTTTTTGTGTGTGTGTATTTGTATTGGTCAGGGATGTTTTAGACTTTTGGCTTGATGATGTTTGTACCGATTGCAGTTGTTATACCAAGAGCACGCGTGCCCTCTGGTCAATTCTGTCACGGTGACCTAGGCAACGAACTTGGCGGCGACATTCGACCTTGACGATGAGGAACATCATCAGCCTTCAAGCTTCTAACTAGTTCACTCCTGCAGTTGTGTTCGATGTCGATGAAAGTTGTTCAACGAATTTCTTACAATAATGAAAATGATAAAATTGTCACAGACATTATATATACACACACACTGCTGATCATTTTTAGGTTCATTACGTGCATACTGATACTGCACCATATCGCATTGAGAGCGGTGAGACGTTGCTGAGTAAACTGACGGTGCAAAAACGGACTCATTTGAGTTGAGGTTATTGCTGTTGTGCTTGTTGTTTATCAAACACGTATATTCTTCCATCGCCATCAGACGTTATTTAGCTTACTGCCGTTCTTTCAACTGTTTTGATGTTTGATATTTATTTACACAAACTGACAGAATAGCTGCTCTGTTTGAACGGTCATAGTTATAAAGTATGTTGTCATCGTCGTTGTTATTGTTGTTGCTGTTATTATTGATATTAATATTATTTAAACTGGCTGTGGGTATTAGTATTAACAGATAAAATTGATGACTGTTCATTTGGTATTTCGATGACGATGAAGTACTTGTGACTTGTATAATCTCAAACCCACAATGTTTACAATAAAGTAATTGTGACTTGTATAGTCTCGAACCCACAATGTCTACAATAAAGTAATTGTCATTTGATGTAGATTCGAACCCATCAAGTCCATGACAATATTATTGTGACTTATAGAGCTGAATTCGTAAAGTTCATAAAATGTCTTGAATGATTAAGTCTTGAATGTATAATATCTATAATAATGTTATTGTGACTTAATGTAGAGTCTAATTCATGAAGTTCATAACATCTTGCACGATTAAGTTTCGAAAGTATAATGTCTGTATTATAATGTTATTGTGACTTAATGTAGAAGCGAACTCATGAAGTTCATAATATGTCTGACTTGATCAAGTATGGAATCCGAAGCTATTCCTTAACCAGAACAAAGATCTTGGTTTGGAAGAAGACCAGTCTGTGGAGTACGGTGTCCGACAGTGCCAAGAAATGGCCTCCATTGTGTCCAGACTCATCAATGACGGTCAGTATCTATATAAGGAGACCATATTATCGAATTTCTGTCGTCGTCTTCATACATATTACACTCACACGTAAGCTGTCTGTCTTTAACTTCTCGTTCGAATTTTCTGTATCTTTCTTTCTCTCTCCCTCTTTTCGTTTTCCCTCTCTCCCTCTCTTTCCATCTTCCTTTCTCTTTTTTCTCCGTCTTTCTTTCCGTCTTCCTCTCTCTCTTCCTTCCATCTTCCACTCTCTCTCTCTTTTTTCGTATTCCTCTCTTTTTCTTTCCATCTTCCTCTCTCTCTCTTCCTTTCGTCTTCTTCTCTCTCTTTCCGAGTTTCTTTCCGTATTCTCTTTTTCTTTCCACCTTCCTCTTTCTCTCTCGTCCGTCTTATCACGTTCTCTTTCCGTTTTCTCTCTCTGTCTCTCTCTGTGTGTTTCTCTCTCTTTCTCACACACACACACAGACACAGAGAAAACGCACACTAAAACATTAAATAGTTAAATTATTAATTTTTCAAGTAAAAGTTTTTTTACTTTGTACTTGTAGTTTTTACTCAAATCTCATTATTTCGATCAACGTTTCTTTCGTCCTCATACGTGTGTTGTCAGTGTTTACTTTTTTAATTTACCACTTTTCTTTCGTCCTCATACGTGTGTGTTGTCAGTGTTTACTTTTTTAATTTACCACTTTTACCACACGTCCTCATACGTGTGTGTTGTCAGTGTTTACTTTTAATTTACCACTTTTCTTTCGTCCTCATACGTGTGTGTTGTCAGTGTTTACTTTTAATTTACCACTTTTACCACACGTCCTCATACGTGTGTGTTGTCAGTGTTTACTTTTAATTTACCACTTTTCTTTCGTCCTCAAAACATGTGTTGTCAATGTTTACTTTTAATTGATGGTTTTACTTACCACTTTTTCTTTCGTCTTTATAGTCTCAGCCATTACTCGGTCTTGCAGCTCTTTTCTCATGTTTGTACTTCGTTTTTCATGAGTCATGCCTGTGTGTGTGTCTACGTGCGTGTGTGCAGGTGTGTCATTGCATGTGTACATGAATCGGTGTAATGATTTTCTGAGTCTGACCCCGACACTTTTACCTACTCAGTACACTTATATTTGAGTTTGCATTAAGTTAAATTCATATTTCGCCTGCCACTATCTGTCTATATCCACTGTCAAGTAATTACCTTAGACCAAATACGTTTTCGTTTGTTAATTTCTTCCTGGCAACCGGGTTCTCAAGTCAGTTTCAACTTAGAAATACCCGCCTGCCATTTGCTCGCAGATCTTGCTGCTTCCACCGGAAACGTAACCGGTTGTGTGTTTGCGTGCGCAAGCAAACAGCTCCAAAAGGCATGCGCAAAGAAAGATTGACATTTACATAACCTTGAAACCTCTCTGCATCTGAGATGTCAGTTAGGTCTGCTTTGTGACGAGCAGTAAAAGTGCACATAGTAAAAAAAAACAAAAAAAACCCAGCATGTTTTCATCAGTTCATTTTTTTTATCTCTGGCACTGAATAGTGCGCGTCGACAGCGAATTCTGCGAAACTTTATCAGTAAATGTTAATTAATTTTAGAAACTTTATCAGTATCACTAAATGTTAATTAATTTTAGAAACTTTATCAAATGTTAATTAATTTTAGAAACTTTATCAGTATCACTAAATGTTAATTAATTTTAGAAACTTTATCAAATGTTAATTAATTTTAGAAACTTTATCAAATGTTAATTAATTTTAGAAACTTTATCAGTATCACTAAATGTTAATTAATTTTAGAAACTTTATCAGTATCACTAAATGTTAATTAATTTTACAAACTTTATCAGTATCACTAAATGTTAATTAATTTTAGAAACTTTATCAAATGTTAATTAATTTTAGAAACTATGTGCGTTTTGTACTTTGTCGAGCAGACTAAACGCTCTCTATAAAGGTGAAACCGAAGGGACCGTTCAGTACTTTGACCCATCCATTGATAAACTAGTGTGTGAATCATTAGACACACGCTCTAAATCTGGTTTTAACTGCTATTATGCCTGGTTCAGGGGAGGGATGGTGCACAGATTAACCAGTAAGAGGCAGGTGCTGGGCGGGGGAGAGATTTTTCAATTTTGTTGGGAGTCCACAACTCTGCTGAACAGAACTTATAGAATAGGTAAACATTCTTTAGAATGTATTATTCGTATCAGGCGTTTTAGAAATATATTTAAAAGCTACTTATCAGACCACTGGAATCTGAAATAATGGAAATATGTCAAAATATGTTCGTAGCACCAGCAATTGCAATTTTTTAAAATACTGAATATCGAGGCTATAACCGAGTTTGGAGAATTATTTGCACATTGATTTCTACTGATGTGCTATTGCTATACTTTTTTTTTTTTTTTAAATCAAAGCTTAAGGAACATAACATTAGCAATCGTCTTTTTGTCTTCTCCACGTCAAATTGCCATATAGTCCTTTGCTTTACTCCTGGTGAATAGGTGCTTTTCATTGAAATGGTATGCTTGTGAACTTTGACTTCAGCAAAGAAAGTTTGAACCAGGCAGTGAGCTCACACTACTGTTTGTCGAGGAGTTGGCGAGAGGAAAAGAATTAACGCTCAAATATTTGTCCCTCTGGCTGCTGGAGGATACTGGCCCGGCCACTGGACTGATGGTGGAGGTATACGGGGGTGGGGGGAGGGAAAAGATGTAGTGTTGACTCAGCACACGAGTTTCCAGTTGCCCGTTGTGCAAAACAACAACAGAATCCAACCCTTGTATTTCACTGTATGATGCTAAAACAGATCTAGTAGTATCAACAACACTTGTATTTCACTGTATGATGCTAAAACAGAACTAGTAGTATCAACAACACTTGTATTTCACTGTATGATGCTAAAACAGAACTAGTAGTATCAACAACACTATGGCTATCAAGAGCCTGAACTATGCTACAAATGTTAATGGCGACCTTGTCTAGCTGCTCATTGTCACTCCATTCACTGAGTCAGCCATATTTTTTCCAGTCAATGACTGCTCATCACATCTTTATTCACTGCCAGTCAGTCATATTCTGTCCAGTCATTGTACTTGACTTTGCAATCAATGACTGCTCATCACATTCACTACAATCAGTCATCTTCAGTCATCTTCTTTTGTCTTTCCAGTCATTGACTGCTCATTACATTCACTACAACCAGTCATCTTCTTTTGTCCTTCCAGTCAATGACTGCGCATCACATCTCCATTCCTTGCAGTCAGCAGTTTCCTTTGTCTTTCCATATGACGACTTCTGTAACGTGGTTATTATTGTTGCTACATATGTAGAATTGTAAAGGCGATAACATTAAATTCATTTTACAAGCTTGTGAGCTGAGAAGTTAGCGGGTTCCTTCTCGAACAGGTCAACAAGCAGATGATTGATTGCAAAAGCTGAACACAATTTTTGACATCATTTCAAAAGTTCAATCGTAAACATCGTATCTGAATTGGTGACCTCCGAACTCACGCAGTAGTGTCTCACCCTCTTCAGACACTCATTTCGTCCTTCGAGATAAAGAGAAATCAAAAGTTTTTACCACTCCTGAACCTTCTAACTGATTCAAAACTGTACCGACATCTTTTTGTTTTCTTTTATGAGAAAGTGAAAGCTAATGGCGTTCAGGAGCTACGAAAACCTATCACGTTTAACTTAATTAGCAAAAAGATTTAATTAGTCAAATAGGAAATACGAATACAGACAATAAATCGACTAAGAATGCTTTTGGTATTAAACTTGTTTCTTTGATTCCTCCCCACATATTTATCAGCATCGCTACTGCAAAAATCTCCGCTCCCTTCCCTTGCGTGAAAGCAGAGCAAATGTGAACCCTTGTTTTAAATAGGATAAAATAAAATAGATGGCGATCGTGGCCTGTAGCTGTTCTGAAAGCAACGCTTGTGCTGATTGGCTGTGTGGTATCACATTATAGATCAAATGAAGCGGTCGACATTCATTAATGTGGATGGCACGTATTGAAATCCTTCCCTTTATAAACTCGAAGTGGTCGACACGTATTGAAAACCTTCCTTGTTTTACAAACTCAAATGAAGTGGTCGACATTCATTAATGCGGATGACACGTATTGAAATCCTTCCTTGTTTTACAAACTCAAATGAAGTGGTCGACATTCATTAATGCGGATGACACGTATTGAAAACCTTCCTTGTTTTACAAACTCAAATGAAGTGGTCGACACGTATTGAAATCCTTCCTTGTTTTACAAACTCAAATGAAGTGGTCGACATTCATTAATGCGGATGACACGTATTGAAATCCTTCCTTGTTTTACAAACTCAAATGAAGTGGTCGACACGTATTGAAATCCTTCCTTGTTTTACAAACTCAAATGAAGTGGTCGACACGTATTGAAAACCTTCCTTGTTTTACAAACTCAAATGAAGTGGTCGACACGTATTGAAATCCTTCCTTGTTTTACAAACTCAAATGAAGTGGTCGACACGTATTGAAATCCTTCCTTGTTTTACAAACTCAAATGATTGGGTAGTTTTTACTCGACACCATTTCTCGTCCTTGTGGATTCAGTGAAGATGCGAAATATTTTTCAGCTAACAGTTTTTTAAATTTATGTTCCTGAACTCTTAGTTGAACTCTTGGATGCTCAACTCCTTGGTTCCTGTGCATGATCTGACAGACCCCCTAAACTCCCTCTTTGATCCTCCTGTGATCTGCCTGTTTACCCGACTCTGTGATCCACCTGTTTTCCAGACTGTGATCTGCCTGTTTACCCGACTCTGTGGTCTGCATGTTTTCCAGACTGTGATCTGCCTGTTTGCCAAACTCTGTGGTCTGCCCTACTTCTGTGTATGGTCTGTTTGTGGTCTGCCCTACTCCTGTGTATGGTCTGCCCTACTCCTGTGTATGGTCTGCCCTACTCCTGTTTGTGGTCTGCCCTACTCCTGTTTGTGGTTTGCCCTACTCCTGTGTTGTCTGCCCTACTCCTGTGTTGTCTACCCTACTCCTGAGTTTTCTGCCTTACTCCTTTGTATGGTCTGCCTGACAAATAAATAAACTGCAGACCCAAACGAGGGACACTAAAATTTAAGTCTGAACTCCACCTTATCTTGTGACCAAACACTACGCTTTGCTCAACTACGAATGGTTGTGGTAGACTTGCAGAGTTACAAGTTTGTGCGTTTGTTTGCATGTGTAAGTGTATGTACGTTTGCGGTATATGTGTACGTGTGTGTTTGTGCATATGTATGTGCATGCGTGTATGTTTTTGCGCGTGCATATATGTATGCACATCACATGTATTTCGTGTATATATGTGTGTGAATGTGTGTGTGCGTCTGTTTAAAAATATTTGTGTATATGTGTGTGCGCGCGCGTACATATATGGGGTGTGTTTGTGTGAGTTGTCTATATTTTTGCATAATCTTCATGAACGTTTTGCTGTTGCCAAACTGTGGTGCCAAACTGTGGTGCCAAACTGTAGTGCCAAACTGTGGTGCCAAACTGTGGTGCCAAACTGTGGTGCACTGTCACACACGAAAAAAGGCGCTTGCACTTGCAAGTTCTTCTGAGTGAAAAGAAGAGTATTGTCTTGTACAGGCAATTCTGGGACTGGCATTAACTTGAACAAGCAATTCTAGGACTGTCATTAACTTGTACAGGCAGTTCTGGGACTGTCGTTACCTTGAACAGGCAGTTCTGGGACTGTCATTACCTTGAACAGGCAGTTCTGGGACTGTCGTTACCTTGAACAGGCAGTTCTGGGACTGTCGTTACTTTGAACAGGCAGTTCTGGAACTGACTGCTTGCTGTCTCATTTGACTGACCGTTTGGGAACAGTGACCTAATTACCAGTTAATGCCTACGTCACATTCCGTCGTCATAGCACATTCTTTGTGTGCTTCTTAGCATATTCACTACTGAGTTATCCTCCCCCCACACCGCCGTACACTGTTAATCTCGCGAAGTCTTGGCACCAGATCTCGCGAAGTCTTGACATTAGACTCTCGCGACCGCTGTATCACACTTATAGCAACGCCACTGGTATCGATTGGACCGTGACGGACAAAGTTCCATGACCAGTAAACCTCACTCGCTGAGGGTGAAACAACACGCCAATTTGGATCGCTGCGGCAAAGTTCTGCCCCGCTGCACGTGACTTTTTTCGCACGCTTGGCGAGGACAGGTACGGCACCCTGTCATCAAGTTCGATTACTGTCTAGATTCGACACTCAAGTGCATTGGAGCCAGGTAACGGGATCCAAGTGCCTGATACGTGAAGGCGTGGTAGACGGGTAGGCACGGTCTAAATATAGGCCGAGACTTATTTTTATATTTGTTTGAAGTGAAGCATATATATATTTTTTGTTAATACGTGCGATAATGATATAAAGAATTTATCGTCTGCTAATAGCCGCAATAAAAAGTAATATTCCAAAAAATTTAACAATAAAATGAAATTGGATAGTTGCCCATTGTAAAACGTGTTTATGTTGAGATCTCTAATCAAGGGGAGAAAACCACAGATTGTATTTTGACCATTGTAAAACGTGTTTATGTTGAGATCTCTAATCAAGCGGAGAAAACCCCAGATGTATTCTGCACCATTTAAAACATGCAAATAGTACATCACACAAAACATACACACACCGCCACCATAAATGCATTTTTCTTAAATTCACACAAATGTTATCAGTCGAAAGAATTGATAGACACACAGACACTCCACCGCCACCATAAATGCATTTTTCTTAAATTCACACAAATGTTATCAGGCGAAAGAATTGATAGACACGCAGACACTCCACCGCCACCATAAATGCATTTTTCTTAAATTCACACAAATGTTATCAGGCGAAAGAATTGATAGACACGCAGACACTCCACCGCCACCATAAATGCATTTTTCTTAAATTCACACAGATGTTATCAGGCGAAAGAATTGATAGACACGCAGACACTCCACCGCCACCATAAATGCATTTTTCTTAAATTCACACAAATGTTATCAGGCGAAAGAAGTGATAGACACACACACTACCACAAATGTTATCAGGCGAAAGAAGTGATAGACACACACACTACCACAAATGTTATCAGGCGAAAGAAATGATAGACACGCACGACGGAATCTACACACAATTAGTTTCTTTTTCTTAAACTTTTTCTTAGATAGATGGGAATATCTTTTAATATTAAATTCATTATTTGTGTGCTAAATGGACCACATCACGCTGTTTTCTTGTGTAGTGTGGCTCTAGAGCTAAATATACTTAGAGTTTTATGTCTTAACTGGTCTCCCAAAATAGTCTTTGAGAATGAAAATCATTATAAACATCTATTCTTTACATTATGACTGCTCTTTGTTCGAGCTGATTTAAAAAATATTTATAAAATAAGTCTTATTGAAAACCTCCATTGCCACTCCTAACAATAGGTAAACGATAAATGACAATAATAGACATTAGAACGTCCCAGGATTGATTAGCATCGGCAGAAAACACGTGACAGGCTTCTGACAGTTAACATCAAGGACGCTTGCATCAGCACCAAGATTTTAAGACTAGGTCTGATCCACATAGAGAGATCCACTCCTTGCTATAACTTTTCTATGACTATACATATCTCAATGTATATGTCGTCTTACTGAAATAGGCTTTTGTTTCATTGTGCCGTCACACGTTCTCTTACTGACATAGGCTTTTGTTTCATTGTGACGTCACACGTTCTCTTACTGATATAGGTTTTTGTTTCATTGTGATTGTACAGGTGTTATGACGTCACACCTTCTCAAACTGATATAGGCTTTTGTTTCATTGCGACTGTATAGGTATTATGACGTCACAAGTTCTCTTACTGATATAGGCTTTTGTTTCATTGCGACTGTACAGGAGTTATGACGTCACACGTTCTCTACTGATATAGGCTTGTAGCTCTCTTCGCTATTACTATAAAAATGTTAAACAGTGTTTTATACACATTCCAATATAACTTAGGCTCCTAAGCAGTTTGACCACTTATGTATAATATTTACCCAACAGCTACAGTATTAAGTTTGCGTGGTCATAATTTCGCTTATGGGTTGGGGGATGTGTCCGTCCCGGTTTCTAGGCTTAAATTTTGATAATGGTGGGTACTGGCTGAAAACTGATTCCAAAGAGAGGTTTTAGGGGAGATAAATATAAATTTTAAAAAAAAAATAATATGAAGGCGTGTACGGTTATATGGTTTGTTTTCGTTGTGTTTAAAAAAACATATAATGAAGATTCTTATGTATGCTTCAAACATTAATCAGAGTGCAGCCTGTCAACTGACACGGAAGCGAGAGGGGGGGTGGGGGCCAAAATTAACGTGCTCGTCTCCGTAGCTGGGAGAAACAATTCAACAATATAAACAGTGACACGTCACCTCACCCGACACTCGCACCACCCTCAAAAAAAATAAAAAAATAAAATGCATTGGTACAGTACGGGTGGAAAACTAGTTAGATATACCCGAGTTGCATTTTATCTTTTGCTTTAGGAGCGAGCCACGCTTTCATTACGGTTAAAGGGGCGCAACCACGTCTGAACATGTTAACTAGGAAGGATTGACTCGAGTTTCACTACCATGCCCGCCTAGACGGTTATTATAACGCAGCCGAGTGGGTTTAGATTGTAAAATTTGTGCTTTATGGGGGGTAAGTAGTTCGCCAGCACAGCTGTCCTCCACATTAAAGCCATTGTCGTTATTTTGTTGCCGTTTGCCTGTGTTGTGGTTACTTTTGTACGTGGGATTTACAGTTGAGCGAAATTTGCTTGTCCTTGAGAGAAGAGCTTTTCAATTAAAAATCTGTTAAACTAATGATATCATTATATAAAGAGTTCAATACTGCAGCACTAAATAACTGATTTTTCAAATCGTTTGTTCTGTGCGGGGGACTATTGTATATGTGTGCGCGCGCATTTGTGTTTGTTACAGGAGATGTTTTCCTCAATTTTAGTTTATAATGTCGTACCGGATGTTAGGAGATGAAAAGTATCAGTGTACACAAGTTGTCGTCCTGGTGAAAACAAATCATATCTGTGCACTGCTAGGGTGTACTTGCAACAATTAAAAAAAAATACGTGCATAATTATACACAGACTTTTGTCCCTGTCGGTGTACACACGCACACATACATGCACACACTGCGTATAGTAATAGAAATATAATTATTATTGGCATTTCGCAAATTAGATCTATAGAATGCTTATTAATTGGTCTCAGAGCTCGACCTCCAGACTGCCCGATTGTCCAGATCGTACATTTCACTTCATCATATTATAACGTAGTCGGTGTTTGTGTACGGAACTACATGGACTTCATTTCATCAACAACACGGACTTCATTTCATCAACAACACGGACTTCATTTCATCAACAACAACTGACTTCATTGCATCACTTTGTGTTTCGCTGTTGCCTGTGAACAGATCAGTAGAGACTTCAGTTCATCACTTTGTGTTTCGCTGTTGCCTGTGGACAGAACAGTAGAGACTTCATTTCATCACTTTGTGTTTCGCTGTTGCCTGTGGACAGAACAGTAAAGACTTCATTTCATCACTTTGTGTTTCGCTGTTGCCTGTGGACAGAACAGTAAAGACTTCAGTTCATCACTTTGTGTTTCGCTGTTGCCTGTGGACAGAACAGTAAAGACTTCAGTTCATCACTTTGTGTTTCGCTGTTGCCTGTGGACAGAACAGTAAAGACTTTAGTTCATCACTTTGTGTTTCGCTGTTGCCTGTGGACAGAACAGTAAAGACTTCAGTTCATCACTTTGTGTTTCGCTGTTGCCTGTGGACAGAACAGTAAAGACTTCAGTTCATCACGTTGTGTTTCGCTGTTGCCTGTGGACAGAACAGTAAAGACTTCAGTTCATCACTTTGTGTTTCGCTGTTGCCTGTGGACAGAACAGTAAAGACTTCAGTTCATCACTTTGTGTTTCGCTGTTGCCTGTGGACAGAACAGTAAAGACTTCAGTTCATCACTTTGTGTTTCGCTGTTGCCTGTGGACAGAACAGTAAAGATTTCAGTTCATCACGTTGTGTTTCGCTGTTGCCTGTGGACAGATCACTTTGTAGTATTAGTCATTGTATACGGAACAATACAGACTTGAATTCATCATTTTGTATGTAGTTCGTGCCAGTGAACAGAACAACGCAGACCACATAAAAATGATAAAAATGCAGTTGTTTTGCTGCCCGTTCCACATCGACCACTAATTAACTCGGGCGTTTCTTGCACGTGACTGCTTTAGGCTATATTTAGACTGGTTTAGTCGCGGGCCCTCGTTAGAAATCCGGTGTTTCCCTTGTACATCCTTAACTTCACACAGCACCCGTTCCCTTTGTTTTGACACGAATTCACTTAACAGTTCTAGTCTGCGTAAACTTGGTAAATCAAGTTTAAGCATAGTTTTCGAATGACTTTGTAAAGTGTGTGTGTGTGTGTGTGTGTGTGTGTGTGTGTGTGTGTGTGTGTGTGTGTCCTTTAATCCAGCTCTTCTTTACACAATGTAAAAGATTTCTCTTGTGAAACTGTACCCATCTATCGATAACGCTCGAATTATGTGAAATTTCGTGTGTATCGAAATGTATACGCTGCTTTAATCTTACGATCCATTTCTTTTTGCTGTGTGTTTTGGCTTTTCTTGTTTTTTAAGTGATAACAGTACAGGTAATAATGGGATAATGTGGAGGATTTGATAAGCGATTACCAGTGAAGACTTTAAGTAGAATAAACAAAAACGTGTCTGTGTGTGTGTGTGTGTGTGTGTGTGTGTATGTGTGTGTGTGTGTGTGTGTGAGTGGTTGGGTAGTGGGTGGGGGGTAGTGTACAATACGTTCGTTATCATGCACTATTGCCTCCACTGCCCTCCAGGTACACGTCGGGACTTGTGTCTTCAGCGGGACATGCTTGACTTGTCAGGCCGATTATTTTGACAGTGACGTACGGCTTCTTGCTCAAAGCGTTGTCATTAAAGTGTGTTATCGTGTTGAAGTATTGTTTGCAAATGCCATTACAACTCATAATGGAACTAACATATTTTCTTTAAATAGCAGATTTTAAAAAGCTGTTTAAAAAAACAACAACAACAAACGTTACTGCTGTGAATTGTTTACTTGAGATGTGAAATCTCACTAAAATGTTTGCAAAATGAAAACTATAAAGTTTGGGGAATAATTGCTTGATGTGAGTATTATATGAAAACCGCTTAAATTGGGAAAGAAGTGTTTAATATGTGCATTATATGCCTCTTTATTCCAGTATAAAGTATACATTAAGATTTTAATTAAACAAATTATTTTGTTTGGCGATTACGCGTTTTGAGATACATGTATTTGTCTCCACTAAAGGTTTATATCGTGTGCTTTGGGGCCTTTTGAGATACTAGTATTTGTCTCCACTAAAGGTTTATATCGTGTGCTTTGGGGCCTTTTGAGAAGTATTTGTCTCCACTAAAGGTTTATATCGTGTGCTTTGGGGCCGATGCGCAGTAAAGTGACTCGAAAATGGCCGCGTGCAGAGAGCTGTGCCTGGCAAATCTGCAATTCTTTGCTTAGCACACGCGCGGGTATTGTCTTTGACAGAAAGGATCCATCTCTTCTAGAATCGACACCCCACGAGCGGCCTTTCAAAGTCACACACAAAAAATTACACATATATTTCCTCCAAGTGTACGATCTACTAGGAAAGGACCTATATATACCTGGGCGTGGTTAGTCAGTTTACAGTGTCAGCTTTCGCGATTCGCATGGTTGCATCTTTTTATTTTAATGCACGTTTTCATTAATATATTCGTGGGTGTTTGTTTTTTTTTAAACACCTTTGTTAAGATCTATGAGGTTTTATAAATAATTATTGTTCATAATATTTTTGTTGCCCAGACTTGCAGCTAAATGTTTCATTTGTGTTTCTCCTTCATTTTTTTTTCTTTTGATTGTCGTAGGTCACGTGTTCGGAGAAACCGAGGTGGTCAATGATCGGCTAGAAGGCGGGATCTGGTAAGTTCCAATCACTTGAAGCGTGACCATAGTGCCATATTGACTAGCCGGGTGTCAGCCTTGGATTGATACGGGACGTAGAGACATTAGTGCGTGTGCTTGCGTGCTTGTTTGCATTGTTTGTATGTATCATATGAATGTGTTGTGCCTCTGTGCTATGTGTGTGTGTGTGTGTGTGTGTGTGTGTGTTACATGGGTATGTAGACGTAGACCTTCCTGTATATGTGAGCCAAATAATGTAGTCGGGCACTGCTGTCGCTCTCTTTACGTCACGAAATAATGAGAGCGACACTTTCGTGACTTTTTTATTTTCACAATGAAGAATTCTGTTCATGTACATGATCTGCCGGGACACTAACAAAATAACACCTTCCCTTAATTTGCTTATGGAAACAAATCTCTTATATGCACTTCCATTTTCCATTTTTCTTTCTTTTTTTCTTTTTTTTGCGGGGGGGGGGGGGTAATTAGTGTGTACGAGCCTGCAGTGCACATGTGCGCGCGCAAATTTTAATGTATACCAAAGCGCAGCAGCCTTGTGGAGGTGGGGTGCCAAGTTATCATTTATTTCGCTAATTTCAGGTGTTTGGTTACAGTACTACATTTGGGTTAATAATAAAATGCTTTTGTGGACAAAGCAACTGATTATGGCTTAGTGCGTGTAAGAGCGGGCAACAACTTGACAACAGTTACACTGTAAAATACATCAGAATACTTCACTGTAAAATACATCAGAAGACTACACTGTAAAATACATCAGAAGACTACACTGCAAAATACATCAGACTTCACTGTAAAACACACCAGAAGACTTCACAGTAAAATAATCAGAAGATTTCACTGTAAAATACACCAGGAGACTTTGCAAAAAACACCAGAAGAAATCGCTGTAAAATACACCAGAAGAGTTCGCTGTAAAATACACCAGAAGAGTTCACTGTAAAATGCACCAGAAAACTACTGTAAAATACACCAGAAAACTTGACTGTAAAATACACCAGAAGACTTGACTTTAAAATGCACAATATTAGACATGAACAAACTCCCCGACAAATAAAACAGATAAAGATAATATAACAAAAATGACGAACCCAATTAGAGGAAGACAACAAATGTACGGAATTACTAAAGAAAACCACAACTAAAATGGATATAAAGTTTGAATAAATAAAAAGACGGTGCTAAAGAACAAATGTTGTCTTGAGAGTTCTCTAGAAAGTGGTCATAGTCTCTTTGCGTCAACTGAGAAGGGAGCATTGTGATTTGATATATATATTTATATTTATTTATTTATTTATTTCAGTTTTCCTTTGAAGGGTCAGGGGTTTTTTAAAATAAATTTTCAAGACAATCTTAAAGACAGTGTAGAATAAGAGGATTATTTTTGTCCATATATTTATGCATTGTGTGCCATCAACCAACTTGTCGCGCTCTGCGGGTGGGGGTGCAAATTCTTCGGCTTATACATTAATCATTTGTGTGGGTGTGTGATAGGGGAGGGGGTTTGCAAGTCTAATATACGTTGATATCATCGTCATTATTATCAGCAGTGAGATAACGGTATGAGCAGCGTGAAGTGTCTCCATTGTGTATCTTCTACTTGATTCATATTTACGACCCCTAATCGGATGCTTTTCTTAATACATGAAAAGGGACAACAGCTGGTTGGGTTTGTTTTTTTGAAAGGATGAGAAGGAAAAAAAACAGACAAAAAAGAAAGAGCAATATTCTCAGCTCTTAATTTCCTGAAGTGCCGAGGTTGTTACAGTGTAATGGAGGAGAGGTGAGCACGGCTCGTCCAGCCATGTCTGTTCAGAAGCGGTTATCAAAGACTCGTCTTAATTACTAAAACGTCGATTGCGTTGGCCTTAATAAATTTCCTCTTTTGTCAATTCCCTCCAGCTGTGGTGGTGTTGTTGATTAATGCGACAGCATGTCTCCTAAAAACCTATGGTAAATCTTAAGAAATGCACATTTTTAATGTTTAAAACAAAACAAACACCCCCAAAATCCAATTACACCAACACAGTATTTACTGGCATTGGTCAGTGAAAAATTATATTTGTTACTAGTGTGTCTGAATGCTTTTTCAGATAATTTTGTCACTTAATTAAAACTGCTGCAGTATCCTAATTCATAAAGGTTCCTGTTTGTATTTTCCTATTGCTTTCTGCGGGGATGGCTGTGTAATGGGGTTAAAGCTGATAAAGTAAAATTGGGACTCACTGTCATGAACTGATGCGGAGAGTGAAAGCCGTTAGAGTGAAGTAGAGACTGTCATGAACTATAGTGAAGTAGAGACTGTCATGAACTGATGCGGAGAGTGAAAGCCGTTAGAGAGAAGTAGAGACTGTCATGAACTATAGTGAAGTAGAGACTGTCATGAACTATAGTGAAGTAGAGACTGTCATGAACTATAGTGAAGTAGAGACTGTCATGAACTGATGCGGAGAGTGAAAGCCATTATAGTGAAGTAGAGACTGTCATGAACTGATGCGGAGAGTGAAAGCCAGTTTAGTGAAGTGGAGACTTGTTCTCACGACGTGCCTGATACGACAGGGTTAAGACAAGGCGAAGACATCCTAACGAGAATACGTTTCTAAAAGTATTTAGACGTCCTTGTGTTTGTATTTTTATGTTTGCTTTCGTCGTTTAAAAAGCAATGTTTCTGTAATGTGTTGACCCCACTGCATTTTTGCGTGTATTGTGTTCGCTTTTGCAGCACGAAGAATGAATTTGTGGATGACAACACGGTGGTGCGTGCACGAGGGTTGCCATGGCAATCATCCGACCAAGATATAGCTCGTTTTTTTAAAGGACTTAACATCGCTAAGTAAGTATGGACTTACAGGCAAGGCACATATAAACTTACAAAAGTAAGGCAAGACTTACAGGCAAGGCAAATATAGACTTACAAAACTAAGGCAAGACTTAGGGCATGGCGAGTTACAGACACAATTGCACAAATACAGACAGTTGCATGACATATTTGGACATTTTCAAGACAAATAGGGACAGTTGAAAGACAAATACAGACACTTGCAAGACAAATTCGGACAATTGCAAGACAAAAACAAACAATTGCAAGACATACAGACATTTGCAAGATAAATACAGAGGGTTGCAAGACATTTACAGACAATTGCTGATAAATGCAGACACTTGCAAGATAAATTCGGACATTTACAAACAGTTGCAAGACAAATTCGACAATTGCAAGACAAATATAGATACACACATTTAAGTATAGCCACTAAAACAAGTCAAGCACTGACAATTGCAAGACAGATATAGATGCACATATATAAATAAACACACACAAATACACACATATGCAAGCACAGACAAACTTCGGGACACACACACACACACACATATATACAGGCAATACAGACACAATTGCAAGACACTACAGACAATTACAAGACAACTACAGACACAATTGCAAGATAACTACAGACACAATTGCAAGACAAGTACAGACAATTGCAAGACAACTACAGACACAATTGCAAGACAAGTACAGACAATAGCAAGATGACGAAGTGAAGATAGTAAAGCACACGTTCACACACAACAAGTTAAGAATATTTCTGAATAGCTCATTTTATGGAATGTGATTTTCTTTTAATCATATCACAAAACTTGTCGACAAAATACACGAGTTCCTGGACCGAAACCCTTCCTGATAAAAGTATTAAAACACCAGTTGACATCATGAAACAATGGCAGAGTAATAAATAAACCAGATTGACTAAGGAAAACAAAGATAACTATTTTAAAAATATATATATAAATTAATGATCACGCTACCTAGCAAAAACGAACTGGAAAGGAAGATAAGTGGAGAATACAATTCTGAATTCAGGGGCAGGTAATGCTGGTCCATCGTTTTAGTGAGAAACAGAACCGACGCCATGTCGGTTCTGTATATAGCGGCACGTCCCTGAGTGACGGCCATGCCATCGACATACTCCCCCACTCAGAAAAAACGACCACCACCAACAAAAGGCATGAGATTGAAAAATGTCGGGTTAAGAAAACGGCAGACTTGTCGAAAGGCGTAATAAACCTCAACCACCTGTTACTCCGATCGACTGTGACGCAAATCCAGTTGCCCCTGGTAACAGTCCAACCAATGACTGGTTTGAGATAGATTTAGTGCGGAGACAAAATCCGTGGTGATTGTGCGAGCGCTGGAGAATTGCCTTCTATCATTTGCAAATGACACGCGTGACGCAATCGCTGCAATCTAAGAGTTCAGTCCCCTGGTACAGTCGGCCTGCTGGTTGTCACAGCTGTTGCCAGTGGTCTATTGATGCAATAGAAAAGACACATCGTCATTAAGTGACTTTATAGTGGTCCTCGGTTATCGCTGCACGAAAAAGATCGCTGCGATGAATTCTAAATTTTAGAGTTTGAATATTTCTTTTTATTCTTTGTCTGGTTGTTGAGAACAGCTTGTGTCAGTCGGTGACAAACTGTGAATATGATGGCAAGGGAAGTCTCGAGTGTCATTTTTGAAAGTTTGTCCAGGAAGCGATGAAGATTAGCACAGACAATCTCGCACGCATAAAAGTGTACACACACATACACACACGAACAGATAGCAAATATGCCTTTAAAAAAAAACCTTCTACTATGTTAAGAAAATAACTTTTAGCCGAGTTTATGACTCCATCAAGCCAGGTAATGAGAAAATATCAAGATTCTTTTGGTAACAGGATGCGAGTTGGTTACATTATCAGTATGAAAGTTATCAAACTTAAATTGTGTCTAGAAAACAATCATGGCTTCGACTGACAGACAAATAATAAGAATTATTATTATTATTATTGGGTAGACCTACCCTGAAATGTATACATCGTCTCATACAAACGTTGGTTGGCAACTTAAATTGCGCATGTATCTGAAGAGAAAGGTTTTTTTTATAAATCATTACGCCATAGCTATCTTGTCAATGTTTTATTTATAAAATTGCAATCTCATTTCAAGTGATTAAGGTGTTACTATCTTGTCAGTGTTTTATTTATAAAATTGCAATCTCATTTCAAATGATTACGGCGTTACTATTTTGTCAATATTTTATTTATGAAATTACAATCATTCAATTTTTGCTTAATCTAGTAATTAGATTAGAAATTAACTAATTTCTTAATGTTAAGATTAAGCACCACAAAATAATTAATGATATATGCAGATAAGCCTCCATAAACACTTTCAACCAGCCACCCACCCATCGTGTGAACCAAACAAGCAGTCAACCACTCACTGAACAAGACCAATCACCCATCCTATGAACCAGCCAAGCAATCAAAAATCACCCACTGAACAGACCAATTACGTAACTAATCACCCACTGAACAGACCAATCATCCATCCTATGAACCAGCCAAGCAGACAGCCACCCACTGAACAGACCAATCACATAACTACACACTGAATAGATATCACTCATTTTATGAACCAGCCAAGCAATCAGCCACCCACTGAACAAGCCAATTACCTAACTACACACTGAACAGACCAATCATCCATCCTATGAACCAGCCAAGCAGTCAACCACCCACTGAACAGACCAATCACCTAACTATCAACTGGACAGAACAATCACCCATTCTCTGCCCCAGCCAAGTAATCAGCCACACACTGAACAGACCTGTCATCCATCCCAGCACACCCCCATTTAATATATTATTTTTTTACCCTGACTTTGCCCTACCTTGCCTGTTGCCTAGGGGAGGAGTGGCGTTATGTCTGAGTCCCCAGGGTCGAAGGAATGGCGAAGCGCTTATCAGGTTCGAATCTGACGAGCACCGAGACTTGGCGATCAAGCGACACAAGCACCACATTGGCCAGCGTTACATTGAAGTGTACAAAGCAACGGGGAAAGACTTCATCAATGTCGCTGGAGGTAGGCAGGCCTGTTGGGCGAAGTAAATGCACACGGCCAGATTATTTTTTGTTTTGTTTTGCGTGTGACCGGAAGTTAAGCTGTTTTGTGACCGGATGTGTGTGTTTGGTCATAAGTTTATCTGTTTGACCGGAAATGTACATGAATAATCGGAAATTCATATACTTGGCCGAAAATATAAGTGTGTATAGCTAAAAGTTTATATGTTTCAATGGAAATGTAAGAGTGTATAACTAAAAGTTTATATGTTTAAATGGAAATGTAAGAGTGTATAACTGGAAGTTTATATGTTTAAATGGAAATGTAAGAGTGTATAACTGGAAGTTTATATGTTTCAATGGAAATGTAAGAGTGTATAACTGGAAGTTTATGTTTAACTGGAAATGTAAGAGTGTATAAATGGAAGTTTATGTTTGACTGGAATTATAAGTGTGTATAAATGGAAGTTTATGTTTAACTGGAATTATAAGTGTGTATAACTTGAAATTTATATGTTTGACTGGAAATATAAGTATGTATAACTAAAAGTTTATATGTTTAACTGAAAATGTAAGTATGTATAACTGGAAGTTCATACACTTGGCCGGAATTATAAGTGTGTATAACTGAAGTTTATGTTTGACTAGAAATGTAGATGTGTATAACTGAAAGTTTATATGTTTGACTAGAAATGTAGATGTGTATAACTGAAGTTTATGTTTGACTGGAAATGTAATGGTATGACTAAAAGTTTATAAATGTGACTGGAAAATGTGTCTGGAAGTTTTAGTAGATGCATAAAAGTTTACATGAACAGATGCTTATATCATCTTACCGGAAGCTGATTTATGTCATCGGCGGAAGTATGCGAGCTTGAAATTGATCTATCGTGACCAGAAGTTTTACGTCATGAGTTGTGTGCGCATTGATAGAAATCGTACCCTTGTAGCTTCCCTCTTTTTCCATTTCTATCTTTAGAATGTTTTGGTCACCACTCATCAGACATTAATAATTAATCCATCATACAAAGTTTTTGGTCACCACTCATCAGACATTAATAATTAATCATACAAAGTTATTGGGATAACACTTGGTCTCCATTTTCTTTAGAGAAAATATCGTCTTGAGTCAAACGAATTACTCCCTAAAACTTATCGTCAGTACGACGCCTTTTCTCCTCTCTCTCTCTCTCTCTCTCTCTCTGTCGCTCGCTCGTCACTGGTCATAGATCACGATAACGATACAACTGATTGCTGATATCAGTAACCCGGCCTTGACCACGAAATTGATTGTCCCTTTTTCACTTTTGGGCAAAGTAGCAATAATTGTCAAGTGCAGCGTGTGACAGAGACTGACAGGCACTGTTCACTTGTTTCAGGCAGCAATACCGAGGCCCAGGCTTTTTTGTCCCGAGGGGGCCAAACCATAATACGCATGCGTGGACTTCCTTTCACTGCCACTACACAGCAAGTGGTAAGAGTCTGGCCAGTGACGTCAGTACTGACTTTAATATTGCAGTTTATGTCATGTAGTTGGACTACAATAGTTTGTATGGGGAGGTAGTCAGCATTACAAAAGCAGTTTTATTTTTAAGTTTTTAATTTGTTTATTTATCAGTTTAAGAGAAGAAACTTCTGACTTACAAAAAAAAATTGTTAAATACTGTCTGCCTTATTTAATTGCCAGTCGAGTTGAAAACATATACATGTAATTGGCTTAGCTCGTGAAAGCACCGTATCACAAAGGGGAAGATGGGATAGATATGTGTGACACACTCAGTAGGTCAGGACAGTATGTAAATCTGTCTGTGACGCACTCGGCAAGTCATGTGACAGCAAGTGAAGCAGTGGAGAAGGGGGAGGGTCGGCTGTTGACAAACTGACGAACAACTCTGGGGATTTTAGTTGACACACTTTGAGGGTCATGTGACGATGAACGACTTTGGGGGCTTCTGATGACACACTCTGATGGTCATGTGACAACAAATGTCTCGGGGGTTGGGGGGATGGCTAGTAGCTTTCGTTAGCACATTCTGCGGATCATGACAAACGACTCGGGGGGGGGGGGGGCTTCTCTTGACACACTTTGAGGGTCACGTGACAACGAGCGACTTTTCTGTATGTGTGTGTATCTTTTGTTGAAGCTTTTATGTTGGTCATGTGACAAGAAATGTCCACTGGAGTGAGCGTTATTGGTTTACTCATAGATAATTAATGGTAGCTGAATGTGCCACAGACTATTGGATGAATTGAAGAGATGGTGAGACAATTTGACTGCGAAGACTGGAGGGGATAATAGTGTGTCGACTCTGACTGGTGTTACCGCAATAGGGTACTGGTAGGTCATTGGATGCTTATCAGTTAGAACAGGTATGCATTAATTGGACAAGTACATCCAGTTACAACTTAGACACGATATGGTGTCGTTTTCAGTTTTTGCCGCAGATTGAAATTCTTATGCGCTTAAGCATTGCGCAGACGAAAGCCCGCCTCTTCAGGTAAGTTTCCTGGTTGGGGATCTATAATCTTTAAACAAAACAGCAGCAAAAAAAAAATGTGGCATATGGTGTAATTGTATTTTGGTTGCATCCGGGTCTTTAACGGTTGATCTTTTTTATATTATTGTTATTATTATCCAGTCATACTTCAGGCTCTCTTTGTGGTGTGGGGAGGCAGAAGGGAAATGTAATTGTCTTTTCTTTTGTCCTAGATGGGTGTTTATAATTATAATCTGTTTACGTTGAAAGCGTTGCGAATGTGAAATCTGTTGATATCTCCTCCATCCTGAAGCCCTATTTGTCTTATTAACACGTTAAACGAAAACAGCATACATAACTGTATACACAAAAAATAGCCTGCGTCAGTTTATCGCCCTATTTGCCTTATTAACACGTTAAACGAAAACAGCATACATATATAGCTGTATATACAAAAAAATAGCCTGCGTCAGTTTATCGCAACCGCTTTATCATATGTCTGGGGGCTTGTCGCTATGTGCTGAATGTTATAACTTTAACGTTGCTCGGTCTCTCCCTCCCACCCACCCCCGCCCGTCCCAAACTTAACCAGCTGAAAAAACCACCACTCCAATAGCTATGGCGAGAGTAAGGGATTAGAAGACTGTTGTGGATTCTCTCGTAGATAACGAGTGTCTATTTTTAGTTCGAGCAAATAAAAGTAGAATTGGAAGAAAGTTTCACAAAACTTTGTAACCTGTGAAGTA
The DNA here is from genome assembly GCA_028829895.1 of Sinotaia quadrata. Taxonomy (NCBI): domain Eukaryota; kingdom Metazoa; phylum Mollusca; class Gastropoda; order Architaenioglossa; family Viviparidae; genus Sinotaia; species Sinotaia quadrata. The sequence goes on from CM054181.1 coordinate 131,461,741, forward strand.
TCGTGAGGTGAAATCAGAATTAAGAATGAAAAAAATATGATTGTTTGCAAAGAAAATGGTGAAAAAAGTTGTTTCTTATACACCAAAGAAATGAATTAAAAAGTGTCTTTTACAAAGACATTTAATTACAAAATTTGTCTTTTACAAAAAATGAACGAAAAGCAAATGTATTTCACACACACGCGCGCGCGCACACAAAATATAAACAATAATTTTTGTTCGTTTATTAAAAAAATAATTTAAAAAATTCATGTCTTTTTTTTTTTACAAATGAATGATTTTTTTTAAACTCGAAATTAATGAAAATAAAAATCGTTTGTAAACAAAAGAATAAAAACGTGGATTGTTTACAAAACAGAAAGGATTTTAAAACAGGACAGGTTAATGAAAATGAATGTCTTTTAAATAGTGTGTTTTACAAAGGATGAAAATAAAAACATACCACCTTACACAGAAAAAATATAAAAGCTACACCTTACAAAGAAAGGAATAAAAATTATTCTAGTTTACAAATGAATATGTGTGTGCGTTGGGGGGGGGGGAGACTAGTATAGTTTATAAAGAAATTAATGACAAGTTATATCGTTAACAAACAAAAATAATAATAATAATTAAAATGTAAATGATGGAGCTCTAGCTGATCAGCAACAACCAGAAAAGGGGCGGGGCACATGAATGTCGACATTTACTTACCTGGCGTCTGGTCACTCCTTAACTTTAGTTAAAATGATAAAAAAGTTGTATTACAGGAATTTTAAACAAAAGAAACAGATTATCGTGTCCTTCCATTTTTATTAAACTTATTTATAAGATAAGTAATCTTTCATCGATATTAAATCTCTATAAGCTTGTGTCATTCAGTTTTCTTGGAAGATCACACTTTGAAATCGATGATTATTGATTAGATGTTTTTTGGGGGGTGGGGTGTTAAGTTGTTAATTTCTGTAATCTGTGCTCGAGACTTAAGTGTCGCTACCAATGGCTCAGTAACTTTAGTAGCAAAAATGTAGCAATTGAGAAGCTGTTAAGGCTAACAGAGACGACCTTTAACACGAACTGACCAATGGCCTTTTCTAGGCAGGATCATTGATTTGATTGAATCAACAATGTGTATTATCGAGTGAGTATGCTGCATAAAAGTGTATGTGTGTGTATGAGAGAGAGAATGCGTGTGTGCGAAAGAGGGGTGTTGTGTGTGTATGTCTGTGAGTATGTAACAGTATATGAGCGGTGTGTGTGTTGTGAGTGGTGTGTGTGCATTTGGGTGGGTAGGGGTGCTTGGTATGTGTGAGGGTTTTGAGGGTGTAAATATGTGAGAGGGGGATGTGTGCGTTGCTAAAGGGATTTCCACAACTCATTGTACGTGAAATTTGTATAAGGCTTGTCCGGGGCTTGCTGTTTTAGGTGAGTAGGCGTCTCGCTCTAGTTTTAGATTATTATTCATCTAAATTCTGAACTGATTAGATTTTCACTTTCTGGGTCACGAAGGGTTGTGGATCTATCGAAAACACTTTACATTCAATTCCACAGCATTTCGTTACATACCGTAGCCACAGATTATAGCTGGGGGGGGGGGGCGAGGGGGGCATGGTGTGGTCGAGAACTCCAGATACATTTGGTGGAGACCTTGATGATGGTGGAGATCGTGACGTTGGTGGAGACCATGAAGTTGGTGGAGACCATGATGAATGCTAGTCTTATGCAAGTAGTTTAGGGGTAATGGTCTAACGCAAACAGTAGTCATGGTGACAGACGCATGCGGGGGAAAAATGGTTTGTGTGTATTTCGTAAACTAGCTTCTGTTTATGTTTGGTTTATATAGTACCAGCAAGCAGACACGCAAGCAAACAAACAAACAAACTGCTTTGTGGAGAGGGATTACGGGTATGAGAATCACTTGGAGAAGGTGTCACAAAATGTTTTCCGTTATTTAATTTTATTTTATTTCAAACTTTACTGTATTTACATATTTAACACATTATTTACAATCACAGTTAGAACGCTTTAGAGGGAAACTACTTTATTCTATATTTATTTATTTATTTATTTATTCATTTAGGATTATTTTCATTCGTGTTTGGGGATTTTTCTCAAGCCCAATCTGGCTGTCAAAGTGCATGCACAATAATTATCAGTTATTTTAGTCTTTTTAATATGCAATAAAATTTAGTGAAAGTGAGGGGTTAAAACGTGATAGTGAGGGTCTCTTGTGATACTTTGAAAGATACTAGAACGTTGATAAAGTTCTATTCAAGTAAAATTCGTTTTTTAATTGTTGTGTTTTAAGAAACCTTCAGCGAATAAGATAAAAGACATTCTACATTATTATTAAAATGTCAGATTCATTTAGAAAGTACAATTTTATCATTTCTATTTAAATTCAGAATACACATACACTCACACACGGTTAACTTTTCAGAATCTTCTTCTGTTTATTTTAATTTCACTATTTTCTCCTTTTTTTTTTGTACCATTAACTCCTTATAATAGACTATATATTGTGTTGTTTTTTTACCATTAACTCCTTACAAGTTGTAATATAACGTAATAATAGACTATATATTGTGTTTTAAGTGGTTACATTTTTTCAATAGTTTGATAATTGACTTTTTTCCTGTAGTGTTCTAATTGACATTTCTCCTGTAGTGTTATAATTGACATTTATAATTGACTTTTCTCCTGTAGTGTTATAATTGACTTTTCTCCTGTTGCTTTACAACATAATTGAACTATTTTTCACCAGGTGTAACAACTTCTAGCTAATAAGAGAATTTTTTCAATTTTCCAGTTCTTCTTTAAACTACATATATAAGTAGCATTTTCCTGTTGTCTTATAGCATAATGCAATTGTTATTTCCCTGGCTATGTATAGCAAAATAATTATTATAATATTTTGTAATTAAATTTACTGTCATTTCTATAAAGTATTACATCTGACTTTTAAGGACGTTTGCTATACTTGTAAAGAAGTAAAAATTATATTTAACAAAACATAGCACACATTGACTTTTATTTATTTATAATATTTTAACAAAATTTGTACATGTATATGTTTGACTTTCCTCATATTTATTATAACAAGATGTGACTGTTTTCGCGACGAACAGAATTGTTATGAAGTTGTCTCCCTTGTCTTTAGAACTGAACCACAGAACCGATGCACCACAAAGTGGATTCAGTGTCTCTTATTAAAATGCATCACTCCATACTGCAGCGCCACACAGTGGTAAAGAAGGTAAAAAGAAAATCTCTTAATTATGTGGCACTGCAGTTAAAGGGGTAGATCCCGCTGATAGAGATCAGTGGATAGACCATAATTGGTTAGATAACAAGGGAAACAACTTCTTAACATCGTCGTTTACTGGACGCATGCACGAATTATGTGAACACAATTCAAAGGTTTTTTTTCATCCTACCCACGTTCATACTTCAATCTATCATCGATTCCACAAACACTTCACCCGGTCTATTTCTATACTGGCTACAGACACACGTGACTTGAGACACGCTACTTTATACACACAGAGATACCACTGACATACATTTACGCAAGCATACATGCTCTCACACACGCACACACAATGTACCATGTACATACATTCACACACACACACACACACACACACACACACACACAATGTACCATGTACATACATTCACACAAACATACAGGTACGTACACATTTACTTTCTCAAACACACGCGCACAGACATATACCATATTACATACATTCACACACACACACACACACACACACACACACACACACACACACACACACACACACATTCACCCACGACACGGGTTTTTACTTCGAGAGTTTCTTTTAAAAAAAAAACAACTCAAGAATGCAGTCCGAGTTACTTCCCTTTGCAGTTGGAGTTTTTCGTGCGCGAACCCAACGCGTGCCAGGTTCTGGATGGCGAGGAAGGTATTCTCTTTGTCCACTACCCCGACGGTCGCTCTACCGGAGATGCCTTTGTCCTCTTTGCCAACGAGGAGGAGTCGCTAAAGGCGTTGAAGAAGCACCGGGAAACCATGGGCACGAGATACATCGAGCTCTTCAAGAGCACAACCGCAGAGGTACAACAGGTAAATGCTTAACGTATCGGTTCACATCAAGCATAGGTCGGCCGGAATTCCCTGTCATTGGAGTTCCTTGTCCTTGACCTTTCTAGTCACCGGAGCTCCCTGCCTTTGACTTGGCTAGTTGTTGGAGCTCCTTGTCTTTATGTGGCTAGTCGCTAGAGTTCCCTGTCCTTTACTAGTCACTGGAGTTTCTTGTCCTTTGGCTAGTCGCTAGAGTTCCCTGTCCTTTACTAGTCACTGGAGTTTCTTGTCCTTTATCTGGCTAGTCACTGGAGTTTCTTGTCCTTTATCTGGCTAGTCACTGGAGTTTCTTGTCTTTTATCTGGCTAGTCACTGGAGTTTCTTGTCCTTTATCTGGCTAGTCACTGGAGTTCCCAATCCTTCACATAGTTAGTCGTAGGTAATACATTTGGCCCCAGTCATGGGTTGAGTAATATTTAAAGGTGTAAAGAGCTGAGTATGATTGGATGATTGTAATTTCATTATAAAAATGAATACAAAATTATATATTACTCCGAGGTACATAGTAATGGCTAATTCTTGCGCGAAACTGTTTAAATGCTGTTCCAGTTCGGTCGGCATGAAATCTATTGCAGTTTTCATCTCAGTTTAGTGTTTGGCTGTGTTTCTAAATTATGTTTAACATCATTCTTGAGATGACGATGTTACTATGACGGTAGTAATAAGAGCCGATGATCTGCGTCACAGTTTGCGACTTGGACTTTTAAGTACCTTGGACATATATAGAGTTAAAGTAACATTTTATTTTCCAATTACTTACAGTGTATTGTTCATGCTCTTTCTGTTATTTTTCTCCATTTTTGGACACTATGGTACTTTCAGCCTGAAGACTGCTTCTCTGCCTCTTGCAGTTCGTTTGTTTTAACAAATGTGTTCACAGGTCCTGAACCGCAGCATGGATCCACGCAACCCTGAACCACCCGAAAACCAGTTACCTCCCTTGATCGCGCAGATCCCTCACCCCACCATGTCCTTAGTGCCTCAGAACCTCATCACCACTGGCACGCGCCGCGACTGCATACGCATGCGCAATCTGCCCTCCGGTGCGCAAGTGACGGACATCTTGACCTTCCTGGCCGAGTTTGCACAGTTCATCGTGTATCAGGGTGTCCACATGGTCTTCACTGCTCAGGTAAGTTGAGCTCGCCAGCTTTCTGACCGCTCTTTTCCAAGTAGGGTTAGGACTTTCGTGGTATGGTAACGGTAGGACAGAGTTAAAGGTCGTGACTTCATGTTCGATATTGCAGATTTCTTTACTTTTTTAATTGGATGCGAGTGGGCGATATTTGAAAGAAGTTCTTCCATTTATTTTATGTATTTATTGGATCCATCCCTAGCGTCTCTTCGACTGGAGCGGATTTAGCTCCCTTATCAAAGGGAAATAACTTCTTGGTTTTCTGGGCCCATGAATTAAAAACTGCAGTGTTTTACAAAGTTTGTGCATAAAAACGTCGGGGAGGGGGGAGGATTGTTGGGTTTGTTTGTGATTTTTTTTAAATTATCTTTTTTTTGGTGGTGGTGAGAAAGACATTTCACGTTGGTTTTTAATCAATATGTCATTTAATCACAAACAGACTAAAAGTTAACACAAGCTAAGCGTTACTCATTTTTAATCAATATGTCATTTAATCACAAACAGACTAAAAGTTAACACAAGCTAAGCGTTACTCATTTTAAACATTTTATTTGTAATAATAGGCCTATATACACTTTTCACGGTGCAGTTAGTGACAGGTACTTTTTATATTTTTAGTTACGTGTAATGTTATTGGTGGGCTTTTTTCAATAAGTAACCCCTTGCGTTTTTCTTGTTCAAGTGAATAACATGCATGCATTATTTGTAAAAGTAAGCCTGCACACTTTCTATTGTATCTGAATCAAAGGGCGAACCATCAGGGGAAGCATTCATACAGCTCGACTCGGAAGATGCGGCCATGTTGACGGCTATAAATAGACACCGGCGACCAATGATTTACGCCAACAAGAAGCGACTCATCGATGTTATACAGTGCAGCGGGGAGGACATGAGCCTCGTTTTGGCCAGCAGCATGCCGACGTTGGGCCTGGCGTCAGTCATGCAGCCAGTCGGACACGTCCCGACGGTGGCGTCTGTTGCTCCCGTGCCTATCACTCTGCAGCAAAGACCAATTTTGTCCCCGGGAGGCATGAGTGAGTGGAGCCTGGCTGGTGAGCGGGCTTATTGGTCTCTAGCGCCTTGGTGGTGGTTTAGGCACTTGACATAGGCGCACGCAGTCATTTGTGCACAAACACGCATGCACATATTCAGACATGCGCACAAACGTTCGCACTTGTATAACATATATATATGTACATATACACATTTGAACACTCGAGTGCAGATGTATGCATACAGACATGCAGATATACAGCACGCGTATTTATATTATGCACGCACATACACATCATCCCACCCACCATCTTACACACACACACACACACACACTTGCGCTTTCTTGTAATTTTATGTTAAAATTAGGATCGTGTTCAGTCAAATCTCTTGTTTATTCATTCTCGGCCAAAACGTTCTGATGTAGTATTTTTTTTTTTAGATAAATATATACGATCAAGGAAATGTATTTTCATGATGCAGAACAAAGACTCATTATCATTGCTAAGTTCCCTGTACAATTAAATCTGTTAGCTGACAAACAAACAAAGGTTGTTATTAAGAAGAAAGTTTCGTCTTGTTCCCTAGGGAATTGTCTATAAGCCTTCATCTTTAAAGCTCGTTTTACCAGAGTTTCAAATATTCACCCCATCCCCCCGTCTCCTGAATCCAGTCATCAACAATCCACTATTTCTCTTCCTTCTTTCCTTTTGTTTTTTGCAGTGACGACACCAACCATTCTTACGACCAACTCTCCTATGGGTGCCATGCACATGACCCACTTGCCGCAGCCGATTCCTGCCGCCTTCCCGCCTCCCATCACACAGTTGCCGCAGAGGCCCGCCTACTACCCGCCCATCCTCTACTGGTACCCGAGTCCACCCGTTTCACCCCAGACCTACTTCACCCACCCTGGCCCATGCGTCATCGTAATGAGAGGCCTGCCCTTTAATGTTACAGTTCAGGACGTAGTGAACTATTTTCAAGGTTTTCCGGAGGTATGCCAACACCACCGCTTTCTTCAGGGGTTTGGCGTTCCAATCTGTTGTTGTGATCTGTTGCTGACAAATTTTCATGTCAAGCTTGCCTTTGCTTGCTTAAGTTTTCGCCTGTGTTCGCTTTTCCTGGGTCTGAATTTCAGTCACTACCTTCAGTCCTTTTCATTTCTTTTTTTCTCCAAATTGTTTAAATTGCAGTTAAATGTTGTCTTCTCTTCATTTTTATTTTTGATTTGATTTGGTTCGTGCTTTTTGGTTCATGTTCTTAAATGTTTCTTTTTTAATATTTCTTATAAAAATATTATGTGTGTGTGTATATACATAATTATAGTGCGCTGGAGTGCGGTAAAAGCAATTAGTAATGAAAGTTGTCTCCTCCTGGTATCAGGTAATTGCGAGAACGGAAGTGCGCAGTGCATGACTGTACGCATGAACAGTGAAATGTGCACATTTTAAAAATACTGGTAAACCTTTATCTCTATTCATTGTTTACTTTCTTTGGTGGGCAGTAAAATATTGGGGCAGGGTTTTAACTGGAGCAAACTACTAACTTGTGAGTGTGCCCAGCTTGAAAAATGAGGAAGAAAAAAATTCTTTTCACTTGCATAATGAAACGTTACGTGAATAAAAAGACTTTTGTTATCTTCAGGAATACCTATTTTGCTCTCTGGGTTTGTATCAGGTATCTTTAAGAACATATTTTGTTCTGTGAGTTCATGTAACATTTCTTCAGGAGTACATACTTTATCTGAGTTCGTGTAACATTTCTTCTTGTAACATTTCTTCAGGAGTACATAGTTTCAGTTCGTGTAGGATTTCTTCAGGAGTACATACTTTATCTGAGTTCGTGTAGGATTTCTTCAGGAGTACATACTTTATCTGAGTTCGTGTAGGATTACTTCAGGAGTACATACTTTATCAGAGTTCGTGTAGGATTTCTTCAGGAGTATATATTTTGTCTGAGTATAATTCTGTATCTGAATATAATTCTGTGTCTGAATATAATTCTTCTGTCTGAGCATTCTTCTGTGTCTGAATATAATTCTGCGTCTGAATATGGAGCATGTACAGTTCTGCAGAGCGTTCGCAGTGCAACACTAACTTGAAAGCTGCTCCTTCATCCACTTATTGAAGAATCCTTTCGGAAGAGATTAAGCAGTTGTTAGTCTTATAATAGTCTCTTGGAAGATCTTTATTGTTGTCTGATAGTCTTATAATAGTCTCTTGGAAGATCTTTATTGTTGTCTGATAGTCTTATAATAGTCTCTTGGAAGATCTTTATTGTTGTCTGTTAGTCTTATAATAGTCTCTTGGAAGATCTTTATTATTGTCTGATAGTCTTATAATAGTCTCTTGGATGATCTTTATTGTTGTCTGTTAGTCTTATAATAGTCTCTTGGAAGATCTTTATTGTTGTCTGTTAGTCTTATAATAGTCTCTTGGAAGCTCTTTATTGTTGTCTGCATTGGTTAGACTTTTTAGTTATGGCGTAACTACCAGCCATGGAAGGAATGGATATCGTTGTTGAAAGGTCAAGGTTGAAGTGTAACAAAAATTAAAAGATAAAATGTACACAATTGGATTCTCATGTTGTTGTCCAGTAATTACTTGATAACGTAAATGTTGTTCGTTCAATTTATGCTTGTTTATGGGGTTCAGGCTGTGTTTAGATCTCCTTCTACCCGAAATTTTAAACGGCTTGGTTCTTCATCATTACGCTGACGTCACTTCCCGTCCATCCTCACCCACCCAGTGCACCCTTCCTTAGCTTTTGTTTCGTTTTATTTTAATTTATTTTGCTACTTTTATTTATTTTATTTCGTGTATTTAAATTTTTATTTAATTTCCTGTTTGTTTGGAGTTTTTTGTTGTTGCATACAACATAATAATTTACGTACAGTTTCGTTTCTTTTTTCTTTCATTTTTTTTTTTTAATGGACTTGTGATTTCAAGAGTTAAAAGAAACGATTTTAACAATAGCGTTTAAGTTATTTCTTTTATTTCAATGATGGTATTTATTCTTAAATTTTATCCAAAAGTTTTTCAGAGAGAAACGAGAATAAATCCCTTTCCCCACAAACAGCCTGTTGGGCGCAAGCTTACTGAACGCTTCTTGAAGCACTTACTGACCTTGTTTGTTTTTCTTCTCGCGGCTTTAGGTGACTCCGGAGTGCGTTCAACTCCAACAAAATACGGAGGGCAAGCCAAACGGTGACGCGCTGATCACTTTCATTACCCGGAACGAGGCTGAACGAGCTATTGTCGAGCGAAACAGACGCATCCTGGGAAATCGTTTTATTGAACTCTTCATGGCTTAAGGGAGAGATTCGCTTGTTCTTCTCAGACTGAGCCATACACCACTCTTGGTGAACTACAACTGTTTCGTGTGTTTTTTTTTCAAATCAGTGACAACAATTTGTTGTGTTACTTTTATTTTCTTATTTAAAGAATAAGAGGAGAAATGGATTATTTCCGTTTTTAAAAAAAGACAGGAGGAGTTGTTGTACAAGAAAAAGCTACTGCGGTACCACTAGCGATGCCAGGCTCTTGTTCATGTCAGGATGTTGCCAAGTTTTCTGGCACTTTGTGATTTTGAATGTGAATGTAGCTTACTTATCTGCCCTTGTTTTAAACTTGGAGAGAACTCTCGCATTTTGAGTGTGGCGTTGTTGTCATAGATAGTGACGTCGGTTCTAAGGGGAAAGAGATGCCACGTGATGTTCATCTGATGTACGTCACTTCACCTTTTTTTATGTTCTGTCAGCATGATTTTCAAGTGGCCTGTGAATTCTGGGCAAGAGTCGTCTAACCGTCGATTTTCACTGACCACGCAGACTTTTAGCATGAAAATCAAGACCAGAGCTGTACTGCCTATATAAGAAAAAAACACACTGATGCGATGAGAGGGGAAACAACTCACGATGACTTTGTTTCAGTGACAAATTAGATCTGATCATGTCCTTCCAGCTGAGGGCAATTCCAGCGTCAATCGCCAGTCAGTAGTTTCCAAGAGAACGTCGAAGACCAATATTATTGTGCTTCACGACTGACGCTTGTCTCCCCTTGTTAAAAAAAAACTCTTTCCCCCCCCCCTTTTTTTTTTTATAGCACCTTTACTACGTATAACTAGCGCAAATGTTAATGCTGCTACTCTATATATACGTACTTTATTGGGCAATAAGCTTAATGTGTAAAATATATTTTTCTATGAAATAAACACAATGGCAAGTTTAAATCAACAACCAATGGCAGGCTTAAATAAGAATTCAATTCAGAGCCAATCAATACGTGTCTTACCTAAGTTGATGATGACGGTTTTGAACATTATGTTTAGTTTAAGGCGTGATAAGAACCAATAATTTATATAATAAAAGCAAAGCCGACTAGAGCCGGAATGGGTAGGTCAGACGATCACAGATACCGTGTCAGGCCTGAATATGTGAGTCAAATGACCCAGGTAAGAAATAATGCGAAGCCGGAACAATGTAGGTCACTATACGTAGGAAAGAACCAATTCGACCCACTCGTATAGGTCAAATGATCTAACCACAATAATTTAGGTCAGGAGACTGAGATCAGAATCTTGCTAAACCACAGTAATATAGAACAATAGATCCCATGTTTTTAACCACAGTAATTTAGGTCAAATGATTGAGTTAAGAACCTTTTTAAGCCACAATAATGTAGGCCAATAGACCAAGATCAGAAACAGTAGAAAGCTAGAATATATAGTAGGTCACTAAGGGCTAAACTTCAGAGTCAAACCAATACATTGTAGGTCAGAGGCCAAAGTATGAACCAGTGTCAATCTTTTCGCTTTTTCGGTGGGAGTGTTAAGATGGCGACTGATTGAGAGTGCCGGTAGTCGCAATTTTTTTCAAGCTCATTTTTTCGGTTGAATCTTTACGTTTATTGGACAAGATCGATAATCGTGGTTTTCTTTGCACTATCTGACAAGTCTAAAAGTTCTAGTTATCTTCTTTTAATTCAGGTACGTTAATCTTAATTTACCATTACTCAATGATCTCTCTGTATAGAAATTAGTGGGGTGGGGGTTTCTAACAAGAACGGTTACAATATCTTTCAAAGAAAGATAAATATTTGACAAGTAATTGCAAGGATTGAATTAAATCTACTTTTGCTTGGGGAGGGGGGGGGGCTTGAATTAAACTTTACTTTTGTTCTCATTAATTAGCAAAAGTGCACTCATCAGCACAATCCATGACTTAAGTTTATTTTATAAATCTTGTGAACTAATTTCATTTAGACACGTTTTGATCTGATTGTCAAACAATTGACCTCAGTTTCCGATCTGGTCGGTTCTCTCCCGATCTCCGTACTTAGTTTCTTGTGGTGCCACCACTCTTTCAGTGCTTGCAAGTGGCTTTCTCATTGTTCATAAAAATAAAACTATTTATATTGTTTTGGTTTTATAAATTGTTCGCTATAGACAAGATCTCTATTATTAATTAACTTATTGTTTGTGTGCACAAATGTTACAAATGAAATGATGATAATAATAATAGTATTTATTATTATTTTATATGTAGTTGTTTATTATTGGTTTCTAACTTCCGACTGATTTAAAAACCACAAATTCACATTTGTATTTTTTAAAAATTTTAATGCCATGTGCATTTTGTATTTGCATTTTTCTTGTACTATAGAGTAAGATTTTGTTTATTAATTACATTTCTTAATGAATCAGACTTTTAACTTTCAAACCACTGCACTCATTGCTTCTGTTGTTGAATTCAAATTCTAGTGACCTATGACAGCAATATTTACATATTTTAATTCTTATAATTTTATTCTCAGTTGAAGTATTTTAATTGCAGTCCATATACATTCCAATTTTTTTCTGCTTGAAATTATTGTTAACTCATTGTACATAATGACAGAAGAGATTTCTCTTAACTATTCCAGTTATTACGAGTTCGACACCCTAGATAGACTAGCTTAACAGCAAACTTGAAGGCTGTCTTAATTACTGAAAGTTTGTGAGACCAATTTTTTTCTCCGCTCCTTTTAATATAATATGCAAATTGTTTTGTTATTTTTTTCTTTTTTAACTGTATATAATATGTCACGACATGTACCTGTAAGGCGTACTATGGCTTCGAGATCCTTTAACTGCTGCACACGTTACACAAAGACAGTCGGCACTCGTGCAACGATGCAAATTCTAGTCAAGTAACTGCAGGGTAATGGGGACGTAACTCCTCTTGCATGTGTTATTCTGATTAGTTCTAGTAGTCTGAATGTAAGAGTTTTGTTCATGAACGTGGAGCTTGTTGTTTAACGTAAGTGTGAATATTTATTGAAAGTACACAATTCTTTTCTTTTTAATAAATGGGTGTATTTAACAATTTTAGCAAATGAAGTTACGGAGTCAAATGAAATCAAAACTAGTTCATTTTATTATATCAGTATTGACAAAAATGAAAAGGGTGCGGATAAATTCCGTTTAAGCCCGAGTAGTCACATTAATCCTAATTAGTCACGAGTCTTCACTAGATTAGTCACGATTTGGAAGTAATCTTTTGGAGACCGGTCTTCGGTTATGACGTTTGGTGTAATCTTTTTGTAACAGGTCCCTATCCTTACTGGGTTGTCTTTAATAAACGTTTGCTGTAACCTTTTTGAAAGGTTTTGATTTTGTTCACAACAAAACATAGTTAAGAAGTGTTGATCGTTCGTTCTTCTTTGAAGACTGTGTAAACAGAGATGATAGTGTTCATTTTTCACACCAGAAATTGCATGCGTAAAACAAATTTTAGACGTTGCAAGGTAAAATTAATTAAATCTGACTTCTGATGTAAATGTCATGGTGACACTCTCTTGACACGTTTTGTTCTGGCCATCATGATTACTTTGTTTCCTCGAAAAACAGAGCAGTAGGATCCAGGACTGTCATCAGCATTTGTAACAGGTGAATCTTTAGGGTTAGCGGTTCGAATCTATCTGACACATATTAGGTATAGCTAATGATTTCATGTCAGAGAGTGGTTTATTTTTCTTTGTTGAAGCTAATACCGCTTTGCATTTAACTGATGAAACGTTTTACAGAAATGAGGTTTATCTTTCCTTTAGCTTGCATTCAGCTGATGAAAAGTTTTACAGAAATGAGGTTTATCTTTCCTTTAGCTTGCATTCAGCTGATGAAACGTTTTACAGAAATGAGGTTTATCTTTCCTTTAGCTTGCATTCAGCCAATCCAAGTAGATCGTTGCTTGCGATCTCAATATAGAAACACATTACATGAAATCTAAACATGTAAATACTTAAACACGTACATTCTCTCACGCACACGCGCGCGCACACACACACACACACATACACACACCACACACACACACACACACACACACACACACACACACACACACACCACACATACACACACACACACACACACACACATACACACACACTTAAATTGTGTGGACGTCTAAACCATTGATTTGATATGAGCTGCAAATGAATGCAATGTGTGCAATATGGCGTGTTGTTTTTATCTATAATATATATATATATAATGTTTGTCTATAAAACCGGGAACGTTATGTCGTCTGCTTAAGTGCCTTATGCAATTAAATGATGCCTTAATTACTTTTTAAAGTTCCGCAGCTTTTGTTGAAACACACATCAAGTGCTAAATTATCACCGACTTTTATTTATATTCTTATATTATTATACTTTGCAAATGAATGAGATAATATATATATATGTTATGTTGAATTTATTGCAATCTTGTTAAATGTAACCTGCAATAGTTATGCATGTTAGAAACACATTTTATTTGGAATTATAATTTAACAAATGATTTTGTTTGGTCGCTCGATGTCTGTAAATTGCGCAACCCAGTGTGAATTTCGGACTGTCTGACTGCTGTCGATTGACGTATTGTATTTGCACAACAACTGTGTTTTAATTGATGAATTGATGTATTGTATTTGCACAACAACTGTGTATTTAATTGATGAATTGATGTAGTAACTATATCTTTGAAGTCACGATTATATTTTACTCTCTCTTTGTAGTAGTGTAGATACGCATAATCTGGAATAAAAGCATTGTTCCATTTTCTACATGTCTGGTGATGGCGCTTTTGGCTGTGGGTAAGACTTGGTGGCGGTTCGCTCCCTTTTGTCGCTCTTTTACGCATTCCGTCTTAACCCGCTGTGTAAAGTTTTGTTTGTTCCTACTTCAAATTGTCGCTTGTTGTTCTGTTGGGTGTATCAGTGTCGTCTGAGCCCCTATATTTTCTGTGTCGTTGGTGGTATTATTGTTGTATTGTATTATTACTGATTTGTACCAAGTGGCTGTCAATCACACACATATATATATAATTTATTTATTATTTCTTGGGACTTGGCCTTTCTGTATCATTGTTTACTAACTGCTTTTCTGAACTTGTGCTTCTAGACTCAATACTACTGTTGTGGTTTTTTTTGTTTTAAATGGCATCTCACGTGCCAGAAACAAAAGTTTAAGTCAAAACATTTGTTTATTCAATAATAATTTCAGGGAAACTACACAAATTCAACTCAGCCATTTTCACAATTCCTGTACGTTTCTCTCTCTCCCTCTCCTCTTTTTTCATTTTTTAATTAAGCGCAACGCCCAATGCTTTTAAACTGTAGTTTCCGGTCACGCGGAAACACTAATTGGAAATGCGTAACCATGACTACGTCATAAACTAACAAGCTTTGCCGACGGGTCGAAATTCAGCTTACACTCAAGTCGATTTGCCTTCAATGCACACCATTTAACACGGGTGGAGGGCTGCATCTCTTTACGTGTTGACTATACTGTGAAAAATAGAGACATTAGGATTACTGCTTCTGCCATCCGCCATTTCTTCACTGCCAGTCTAAATATATATTTTTGTTATTGCCCTGTTTGCATTTATTTCCCTGCAAATGAATTGAGAGTTTTTTTTCTGTGTAGTGCAGAACTTTGACTTGTGACTTGTAAATACATTTTATGTGTGAACAACACACGTTTGCGTACGTAATAATGCGGAGAAAATAATGTGTTAGGACACTTGTTAGTCGCAAGAGTCATCAGTTGACCTAATTTCGGTCAAGCACTCGGCACCGTTCGTGCTCAGAGTTGAGGCCCCTTTCCATTGCCTGTAAGTATTTGATTGATTTCTGCGTATTTATTTATTTTTAAACTCACGCGTAACCGGACGTAGTGGCCGTACATATCTGCTATGTTAGTTGTTGTTATTATTCCAGCCAGTACCGGAAGACGCGTCAGATAAAGGAAGTGTTTTTCATTGTCAATTCATTGCTTTCTAAGTATTTTCAGCGTTGTTTTCTCGCGCCAGTTGGGCTGGAGCTTAAGGACGGAGATTAAGACTTAATGTAAATATTACGACACATGATTTTGTGGCCCAGGGTCAGGGTCGTCCTATAATATAATACAGAAGTGATTGCCAAATGTAATCGTTTTGTCAGATTTTCTTTAAAATGAAATTATATCTATAACCACTCATTAGATGTTTATATGTTCTAGAAATAGGAGTAACTAGCAAAGTTTAGTCGTCCTTCTTGTGCCACTTCAGCTAGTCATTTTATTACCGTTGTGTACAGAGATGAATTTTATCCGACTAAAACTCTCATTTATTAACCTAACACTTCACTTTTCCGCCCATCCAATCCCTTTTTTCCTTGCATCAACCTGTTCATCTGAATTTTGTCTCCACGTTAAAAGAATGTCTCCTCTTTTTCTCCCCCTCCCCCTTCTTTTCCAGTTTGCATTTTGCTACCTCCTTTTTGTGTGCCATTCTTAAATCTGCTTAGTCTCCCTTTAATTTGCCCTAAATTATTTTACCATCTCCCATTAATTTGTTTGCCGATCGTTGACGTTATAAACAAATGGTGTTTGCTTGTGTACTTATGTGCTTTTCTCAGAAAAGAAGGGGTTGGATGAAATACGTTTTCAACATTGTTTTAAATAAATATGTTACTTTATTTTCAGCTTTTAAAAATATATATTTCCCTTTATCTGTCTCGATTTTGGCCGACTTAATTGAGTGAGAATTTTATTTGGTTGTATTTTACGACGACTTTACGACATCTGATGACGTAATAGTGCCTTTGGACGTGGCATTAGTTGATGACGTGTCTCAAGATTAAAACATTATCATTTGAAGTAAATTATTTTTATCAGTTGATGCTATTCATTATCTGAAGACGTAGTAGCATTAAGTTGTCTAATGACATGACATTTTTATTAACTTAAAGTTACCCCATGACATGATATTAAAAAGGGTAAAACTATGTTTTTATCACACATGACATTAAAAGATATAAATTTAAACTACCTGATGTCATGGCTTTTTGTTTTTAGCCTATCTGCTAATGTCATATTGACCTACATATTTTTTTTTTTTTAGCCTATCTGCTAATGTCATATTGACCTACACAATTTTTTGTTTTTGTTTTTAGCCTATCTGCTAATGTCATATTGACCTACACAATTTTTTTTGTTTTTGTTTTTAGGCTATCTGCTAATGTCATATTGACCTACATATTGTATTTGGTGATAATGTTACACGGGTTTTAGGACCATGTTGACACTCGACAGTAGTTACGTGGGGTTTAAGATCGTATTGACTGTGTTAACAGCTGTTACACTGGTATTTCAGACAATGAAACAGTGCTACACATTGTTACACTAACAAACCGCGATACATTTGGTGTATGTGTACCGCAGCGACAATACAGACATATATCTTACGCTAGTACATTATAAACACGACCGTAAAAACTTTTGAAACTAAAGACATCTGCAGTCATAACACACACACACACACACAAATCTTACAGTAGTACGTTATTAACAAGACCGTAACAGCTGTTTTGAAACTAAAGAAATATACAGTCATAACATACACACATATATATATTTATACATACAAATATCATGCAAGTCATAATTTGACAACATTATTTGCATAGTTAAAAAGTTGAGTAGGTTCAGTTTTGTAAACTGATGACGTAGGCCCTAACTTTTTTCAATCTGGTGACTGAGATTATCAATGTCTCATTGCTGATATACCTACGCAATATTAAATTTTATATATGTTGTATAATTATTAGTTTGTAAGTATTGTAATTTAAGTTATTAATTAGCAATAAACTTAGCAACACTCACTATGTTGCAGGCACAGTTTCATTTCTTTCTTTATTTGGCAACGGGCAAACCTTTGTGTCATAATGCTAGAGGACAATGTTGGTGTGTGACGTTGTCTCGCCACTCTCTTTTCTGTACTCAAGACGTAATAATGTTGGTGTGTGACGTTGTCTCGCCACTCTCTTTTCTGTACTCAAGACGTAATAATGTTGGTGTGTGACGTTGTCTCGCCA